>JABWPP010000050.1:121797649-122260285 GCA_016920855.1 Puya raimondii | reverse complement strand
GGGCGTGATAGAACCGTCTTATGAGGCTTCAATTTTTATTCATTTCAATGCGAACATGTATTTCTTGCAAATTTACACTCTTACGGCAAAGATGAACCATCTTATGAGGCTTCAACTATTGTCCGCCTGAAAGTGAACATGTATTCGTTGTAAATTTACACTCTTAGGGCATCGTAGAACCGCCTTATGAGGCTTCAATTATTGTTCGTTTGAATGTGAATATGTATTCGTTGCAAATTTACACTCTAAGGGCATAGTAGATCCGTCTTTCGAGGCTTTAATTGGTTCGTTTGAATGCGAACATGTATTCGTTGCAAATTTACACTCTTCGGTCATAATACAACCGTCTTAGGAGGCTTCATTTTTTGTTCGGTTGTATGTGAACATGTATTCGTTGCAAATTTACACCCTTAGGGCATTATGGAACCGTCTGATCAGGTTTCAATTTTTGTTCGTTGGAATGCGAACATGTATTCGTTGCAAATTTACCCTCTTAGGGCATAGTAGAACCGCCTTATGAGGCTTCAATTATTGTTCGATTGAATGTGTACATGTATTCGTTGCAAATTTACACTCTTAGGGCATAATCGAACCGTCTGGTGGGCTTCAATTTTTATTCCTTTGAATTGGAACCAGTATTCGTTGCAAATTTAGACTCTTAGAGCATAATAGAACTATCTTATGAGGCTTCAATTTTTGTTCGTTTGATTGTGAACATATGTTCGTTGAAAATTTTACACTCTTAGGGTATAATAGAACTGTCTTATGCGGCTTCAATTTTTGTCCGTTTGAATGTCGACATGTGTTCGTTGCAAATTTACACTCTTAGCAGATGGTAGAACCGCCTTATGAGGCTTCAATTTTTGTTCGGGTGAATGTGATCATGCATTCGTTATACACTTTGGGCATGCTAGAACCATTTTATGAGGCTTCAATTTCTGTTCGTCTAAATGTGAACAAATATTCGTTGCAAATTTACACTCTTGGGGCATGATAGAACAGTCTTCTGAGACTTCAATTTTTGTTCGTTCGAATGTGAACATTTATTAGTTGCAAATTTACACCATTGGGACACAATAGAACAGTATTTTCAGGCTTCAATTTTTGTTCGTTTGAATGCGAACCGGTATTCGTTGCAAATTTACACTCCTAGGGCACAGTAGAACCATCTTATGAGGCTTCAATTTTTGTTTGTTTGAATGGAAATATTTATTCATTGCAAATTTGCCCTTTAGGGCATAATAGAACCGTCTTATGGGCTTCATTTTTTTTGTTTGAATTTGAACTTGTATTCTTTGCGCATTTATACTCTAAGGGCATAATTGAGCCGTCTTTTGCGACTTCAATTTTGGTTCGTTTGGTTGCGAACATGTTTTTCTTGCAAATTTACACTCTTAGGGCATGATAGAATCGTTTTATGAGGCTTCAGTTTTTGTGCATTTGGATGCGAACATGTACTGATGGCAAATTTACATTCTTAGGGTATAATAGAACCGTCTTATGAGGCTTCAATTTTTTATCATTTGGATGCGAACATGTATTCCTTGCAATTTTGCACACTTAGGGCAAAGCAGAGCCGTCTTATGAGGCTTCAATCTTTGTTCCTTTGAATGTGAATATGTATCCATTGCAAATTTACACTCTTAGGGTGTAGTGGAACCGTCTTATGAGGCATCAACTATTGTCCGCCTGAATGTGAACATGTATTCGTTGCAAATTTACACTCTTTGGAAATAGTAGAATCGCGTTATGAGGCTTCAATTATTGTTCGTTTGAATGTGAACATATATTCTTTGCAAATTTGCACTCTAAGGGCTTGGTAGAACCATCTTTTGAGGCTTCAATTTTGGTTTGTTTGATATATGAACATGTATTCGTTGCAAATCTACACTCTTACGGCATAATAGAACCGTCATATGAGGCTTCAATTTTTGTTCGTCTGACTGTGAACATGTATTCGTTGCAAATCTACACTCTTTGGGCATAATAAAACCGTCTTATGAGGCTCCAATCTTTGTTCGTCTGAACGTGAACATGAAGTTGTTGCAAATGTACACTCTTAGGGCATAATAGAGCAGTCTTATGAGGCTTCAATTTTTGTTCGTATTAATGCGAACTTGTATTCCTTGAAAATTTTCACTCTTTGGGCATAATTCAACAGTCTTATGAGGCTTCATTTGTCGTTCGTTTGAATGTGAACATGTATTCGTGGCAAATTCACATTCTAAGGGCATAATAGAACTGTCTTTTGAGGCTTCAATTTAGGTTCGTTTGAATGTGAACATATATTCGTTGCAAATTACCCTCTTAGGGCATAATAGAACTGTCTTATGGGCATCAATTGTTGTTCGTTTGGTGGTGAACATGTATTCATTGCAAATTTATACTCTTATGGCATAATAGAACCGTCTTATGGGTTTCAATTTTTGTTCTTTGAATGCGCGGCGGAGCTGGTTGCTCCGGCCGGGGTCAGTTTTGTGTGGTTTTTGGCCGCGTTGAACTCCCTGTTGCTCCCCGAAGTCCGGGAAGGTGAGCACGATGATCGCGGCGATGCGCTGATCATCATGCTCACCTTAGTTCACTGTTTGCTCGAGCCGTTTCGTCGTTCGGCCTTTGTCGAGTCTTTTGTGTGCTTGTGGCTCTATTTTTATGCAATTGCTGTGTTGGCGGCTTGCCCGATCGCAGTGGGGCTGTGAGCACGGCATCTGTGACATCGATACCTGTCCGCTGGTATCTGCGGAAGGTCGTGCGGATGTGCGGAGCACTTGAATGGCCATAATTATGCTTACTTTTCTTGTTATGCTCACTGTTTCTATGTATTTTCCCGGCTCGCGACTTGTCCTGTCGCAGCGGGGCTATGAGCACGGTCTCCGTGACGACGATACCTATCCGCTGGTACTTGCGGAAGGTCGAGCGGACGAACGGATTGCTCGAACGGCTTAATTTAGTGCTTGTATGTATGTGTATGTTGCTTGTTTGGGGACTTTGGCGTTTGTGGCAGCGTTGCGACGCTGTGGGCAGCAAGGGTTTGGTCCTCGGGACCCTGTGGACTGGTTGTCCAACCCCCTCGCCCTTCGTGGAGTTTCGGATTCATTTTCGACGCGTTTTTCGATGAAATAATCGGCGAAACACACGTTTCTAGTTGTGCAACTCACTCGCTGTTTTCGCGAGCGACTTGGCTTCATCGTGTAGCCTCGTTGGCTGTTCCTCATCGCTGTCCCGAAGTTCCGAGGACAGCGGATGAGTGATGTGGGGTTCCGGTGCCAAATCGGCACTTTTCGGGAACCCGGGAAGCCTTTACGGGTGCGTTTGATGTTCGTGGCACCCCGAGCTTGTGCTCGCTGTCCCGTCACTTGGTTTAGTGTGTTCGGGGACAGCGAGGGACCTTGTTGGCTGTTTGGTACCCCTCTGGGGCTTTGTGTGGTTTCGGGATCGTCCCGGTGGGTTTCCCGGGCGATCCGTCGGTTTCGGGATGTGAGAGCTTTGTGTTTAGCGTCGACTTGGTGGACCTTGACCCTGTGAGTCTTTCGTAGGTCCTGTCGCGGTTCCCGAGAGCCGTCGGTGTTAGATTGGATCTTTCCTACAGGTGGGTACTTCGATCCGGAGTCGGTTCAGTGGACTACGGTGATACCTTTCTATCCCTTCCTTTGCTTTACAGTTATTAGTTCACTTGACTCCCGTAGACTCTACTTATATGCGTGCTTGGATAGTAGAGTAGTTGTGGCTTGCATGTTCCTTGAGACGACCCAGTTGGTCGGGGTGATCGCCTGTTGTTCCGAGCGATCCTAGTTGTGGTTTATTGGTTGCTTCTCGGCTTGTTGCCGTTCTGTGGATTGAGCATTTGCATCGATCGTCACAGCTCTTCTAGCACTTCACGTACACCGCGGTCTGATCCACCGTTTGGAGGTGTTCTTTTTTCCGGAAAAGGGTCGTCGTTGAGTTTGTGCCGACCTGTGAGCCTTGATGCAGTGCGTCCAGAAGGTTTATGTGCTTATAGATGAGCAGGTGGGTGACAGTGCATGGGATACGTCCCGGTAGTTTCAGATTGGGTTTATTTCGTGGTTTTCCCTTTGATGCATACTAGTTGCTTACAGTAGCATAGTTATTTCAGTTGTATGTTAGCCTCATACTTACTTGTGCTACTGTATACCATATCTATCTTTTGTTGACCCTCGTGCCGGTGTGTACACCTCGCCTTCGTCGGCTTGCGGTACCCACTGGGAGGGGAGACATGCGTGCATGTTCTCACCCCCCACCCCCATTGCAGGTTTCAGGTGAGCAGGGTGGTGAGTGTCGGGACGCTGCGAGGCACGCCTAGATAGTAGCTCTAGAGGTTCCGACTCGTGAGGCTACATCCCCAGATTTGGTTATTCCCCTACCTCTATTTGATAGATGTAATGTGTGGTTCAGTTACCCCGTTGTAAATTCTAGCATGCTTATGTTGTGGATTCATTCTATATGCTTGTGTGATGACTGCATGCTTGGACTAGTTGATTGTATCCTTGTTTTTTTTTCAATCGTTTCGTTATCTAGCATTTCGGTTTTCTACCCCCCGTGGTAGCGTCGTAAAACAAGGTTTCCGTGTGGGAAACGGTTTTCAAATGGATTTCCGATTGCTCGGTTTTGTGATTTCAAAAAGAGAGTTCTCGTGTGGAGAACAGTTTTCAAATGATTCTTGAATGTTTGAAATTAGGGTTTCAAATAAAGCTTCTGGGTAAGGAGCAGCTTTCTAGAATGTTTGTTGCTTGTGCATTGTATCATCCTTCGCTTAAGGACCTGCTTAGATTCATACAGGTTTAAGGACGGCTAGCTGTATGAATCTTTGGTGTTGTTGTGCTGTTGGGATGAATGAATAGTGGTTGTGATCCTGTTGATTGTTGTTGGACGCCGTGCAAATACAGGGGAGGCTGCAAATACAGGGGGGGCTCTGTCCGTGTGTACAGTGGACCCTGTATTTGTGGCGGGTCTGTACGTGGCGCGGGCTAGGCTTTTCAAAAAAAAAAAAAAAAAATTAGCACGTTTTTCCGCATCTTGAACTAGCCCGGGGCGTGACACTTTCCCCCTCTGCCGCGGTCGGAGGGATCGTCATCGCCATCACTATCACCATTGCCGGAGAAAGCATTGTCGGGCCCATTCCCACCGCCAACAGTGAGGGACCTTTGGTGGGTGTAGCAAGTGAGATACACAAAAAAATATTTAATATTTTCTTATTATTAATTATTTTTACGGTTTCTACTCGCTGTGCAGCGCGAGCCACCTCACTAGTTGTGAATGATTTGTAATCCACCCACTTTAGAGGAGTACAAATTACTTTACATTGCGTACAGTAGAGCTGTAGAGAGTAGTGGGACAACAACATCAATTGTGTAACTTAAAAGAATGTTAAGTCCTCAAACAACAAAACAATAGTTCAGAGTAAAGAGTAACATGTCTATGCCAAAATTAACTACAACCATTTGCTTCTAATATAGTCATTTTAATAGATCTCCGCAGAGACACAAACTCAGAAGAAAAAAAAGGAAAAAAAAAAGAAGAAGAACAAGACGACTATTATTCTAGCATCAAAATCTTCTGCTGTGTAAGAAAATATGAATGAGAGGGCAGCTGCAGTACAGAAGATTCAATTTAGGCAGCGGGTTGGTGAAGTTTTAATTGCCGACTCCCGCAAGCTCTTTCTCTGCAGTAGATAACACCAGCTTCTGAGGCTGCAATTTGAAAGAAACTTGTTACATTGGATTTTCCTCCAATAAACTTGCTTGATAAATGTACTTCCCTATTTACTATGGATGCATGTTAGGCATCCAAGATTGAACTCAGTTAAGACAATATGAGAGAGCCTCGCTAGGGTTGACGGAGGGTTTAGTGACTTAAAGGTACTGGGAGTTGCAAGAGGTTGGAACTATGAATCAAGTGGAAACTGTATGGTTATGGAGAACTCTATTGTATGGTACCACGCTTACCCCTTTCTTATTGCGACCCACGATGCCTCCAAACCAATAAACACTTCCTCTCCTCCGATGTCACTATCTCATCTTATCTTATACAATCCAATCTCGGGTGCCAAATGAGGTCTATATTTACATTTGTATTTTCAATTATATGCATATGGTTTGCATAGATGCTGAGAAAGTTCTCCACCCATGCAACGTAATACAACTTCTAAAATTAAAATTAAATGTGCAAACATCTCTCGAACAATTACACTTCTGCAAAAAGCCTCTGAATTCTTACTTTTAAATCTCCCCTCTTCATGTAGTAATACAATAATAAGGAAACAACATTGGTTTTCTAAAGATTTTTTATCATGTGTCTGCAACTTCTGTAGCGCAGAAACAACTCTCAACACTCTCAATGCAGCTACTAGAGCTTTACTAATGCTATAATATTCTTCTATTTTGAAGCTTTCTCCTCCTTTGATCATTACAGAAAGCAAGTTACCTTGAAAAGTGGAGTGCAAAACTAACGTTGCTCCGGCGGAAGGACCTATTGCACTATGAAATCAGGTTTAAGGAAGCAGATTTGAAAACAGAGGAGTTTGGTGTCCATTTTCAAAATCTTGGGAGTTCGAGAGATACAATTATACATCCAACTATTAAGAGCTATGTCACGCCCCGGGCTAGTTCTAGATGCGGAAAAACGTGCTAAATTTTTTTTTTTTTTGAAAGCCTAGCCCGCGCCACGTACAGACCCGCCACAAATATAGGGTCCACTGTACACACGGACAGAACCTCCCCTGTATTTGCACGACGTCAACAAACATACAACAGGATCACAACCACCATTCATTCATCACAACAACACAACAACACAACAACACAAGAGATTCATACAACTAGCCGTCCTTAAACCTGTATGAATCTAAGCAAGTCCTTAGGCGAAGGATGATGCAATGCACAAACAACAGATCATTCTAGAAAAACTGCTCCTCACACAGGAGCTTTATTTTGAAACCCTAGTCTCAAACATTTAAGAATCCTTTGAAAACTGTTCTCCACACGAGAACTCTCTTTTGAAATCACAAAAAAAAACCGAATGATTGGAAATCCATTTGAAAACTGTTTCCCACACGGAAACCTTTGATTGAAAGCGCTACCACGAGGGGTAGAAAACCGAGACTTGCAATAAAAGCCATAATGATAGGATAAAAGCATCGACATCCTCACATGGAAACTACACCAAAATCACCAAATCTAAGCATGCAAGACAAACATATAAGAATGCTAGATAATTCCACAAACATAAGCATGCTAGGATATATCCAAAAAGGGTAACTGAACCACAATCACATCTAACTGATAAGGATAGGGTGATAACCAAATCTGGGATGTAGCCTCACAGGTCGGAACCTCTAGAGCTACTATCTAGGCGTGCCTCGCAGCGTCCCGACACTCACCACCCTGCTCACCTGAAAACAACAACGAGGGCGGGGGGTGAGAACATGTAAACATGTCTCCCCTCCCAGTGGGTACCGCAAGCCGACGAAGGCGAGGTGTACACACCGGCACGAGGGTCAACAAAAGGATAGATAAGGTAAACAGTAGCACAAGTAAATATGAGGCCAACATATAACTGAACGACTACGCTACTGTAATCATCTAAAGTATGCATCAATAGAGATAACCACAAGGTAAACCCAATCAATAGCCACCGGGACGCTCCCCGGGGCACTGTCACAACCTGCTCAACCAACGGCACAAACCTTCTGCACGCAACGCAGTAAGGCTCACGGGTCGGGACCGCTCTCCACAACCCTTTTCCGGAAAAGAACACCTCAAGGCGGTGGATCAGACCGCTGGTGTACGTGAAGTGCTAGAAGAGCTGTGACGATCGATGCTAATGCTCAATCCACAGAACGGCAACGAGCCGAGAAGCAACCAATAAACCACAACTAGGATCGCTCGGAACAACAGGCGATCACCACCGACCAACTGGGTCGTCTCAAGAACCATGCAAACCACAACTACTCTACTATCCAAGCAGGCATATAAGTAGAGTCAACGAGAGTCAAGTGAACTAATAACTGAAATGCAAAGAAGGGATAGAAAGGTATCACCGTAGTCCACTGAACCGACTCCGGATCGAAGTACCCACCTGTCGAAAGATCAAGTCTAACACCGACGGCTCTCGGGAACCGCGACAGGACCAACGAAAGACTCACAGGGTCAAGGTCCACCAAGTCGACGCTAAACACAAAGCTCACACAACCCGAACCCAACGGATCGCCCGGAAAAACCCACCGGGACGACTCCGAAGCCACACCAAGCCCCAGAGGGGTACCAACAGCCAAACAAGTCCTCCGCTGTCCCCCAAGCACACACGACAAGGTGGCGGGACAGCGAGCACAAGCTCGGGGTGCCACGAACACAAAAGCACCCGAAGCGGCTTCCCGGGTTCCCGAAAAGTGCCGATTTGACACCGGAACCCAACAACACTCATCCGCCGTCCTCGGAACTTCAGGACAGCGGTGAGGGACAGCCAACAAGGCTAAATGATGAAGCCAAGTCGCCCGCAAAATCAGCGAGCAAGTCGTACAACTAAAAATGCACGTTTCGCCGACTATTTCATCGAAAAACGCGTCAGAAACGAATCCAAAACTCCGTGAAGGGCGAGAGGGTTGGACAACCAGTCCACAGGGCCCCAAGGGCCAGACCCTTGCTGCCCGCAGCGTCGCAACGCTGTCCAAAGCACCAAAGTTCCAAAACAAGCACAAAAATAACCATACAAGCATCAAACAAAGGCGTACGAGCAATCCGTACATCCGCACGACCTTCCGCAAGCACCAGCGGATAGGTAACGATGTCCCGGAGACCGTGTTCACAGTCCCACAGCGATAGGGCAAGTCGCGAGTTCAGCAAACCAATAAAAACAGCGAATACATGCAACAAGCAAGCATAGTTAAGGCCGATCGAGCGTTTCGTTCGTCCGCACTACCTTCCGCAAGCACCAGCGGATAGGTTTCGACGACACGAAGGCCGTGCTCACAGCCCCACTGCGACAAGAATAGTCGCAGGCCAGGAACATGCATAAAAACAGCGCAACATAAGGCAAAACGGCTCGACAAAGGCCAAACAGCGAAACGGCTTGCCAAAACAGCAAAGTAAGGTGAGCATGGTGATCAGCGCATCGCCGCGATCATCGTGCTCACCTTCCCGAGCTTCGGGAGGCAACAGGAAGCCCAAACCATGCATGCGGCCAAAAACCAAGCCAAAAAGCACCCTGGCCGGAGCAACTAGCTCCGGCCGGCTTCCGGCCGACATGCAGTGTAGTACACTGAACTTCTACAAATTATGGAGTTTCGGTAGAAAAATAGCATGAGAGGTTATACGTGAGGCTCCGGCCAAGTTCGGAACTCGTACGAGTGTTTTCGACGCAAATGAGGCGCGAAAACGGACTCTGGAAAGTTAGAACTGCTGAAATTGTGAAAACTGCAGTGGGATTCCGGTATGTGAAAATTGAATACCGGAATTGGAGTTCGTATACCGGTATGCGATGTGAGATACCGGTATACAGTGGCAGAATCCGAAAGCCAGCTCTCGGGTTCTGCGAAATTCCGCATGGTATACCGGTACGCCAACCCGTATACCGGTATGCCAAACCCGTATACCGGAATGCAGTGTGCAGAATGCTATTTTTGAAGGGTAAATTGGTAATTTCACTGAGGAGGGTTTACATATAGGGGAACCCTTCCCCTTTCTCCTCTGAAAACACAGCAAAACACACATAGAGAGAGAGTGAGAAGCTCTCCTCCCTCTCTTCTCTTCTTCTTCTCCTTCTTCTCCAAATGGAAGATCTTGGTGGAGATCATGCTTGGGAAGCTTGGAGGAGTGAGGATCGAGCTCGTGCATGCATGGTGGCTTGGTGAGCTCGCGGATCCGAGGTAAGTTCTTGGATTTCGTAGCTAGGGTTTCGGATTTAAGACTAAGAAATGAGGTTTTGGAGACCCTTGGCTAATCTAGACTACAAATTGTAGAGATTAGCATGAGATTTTGGGTTTTGCCATGATTTTTGGAAAACCCTAGGTTGAAAGAGGGATTTTCTTGTGGAGGGTTTTAAAAATGTTTTAACCCTTTAGAACCCTAGTTTGGGGTTAGTAGAACATGTGGGACGACTCCATTTCGAATGATTTGGAGAGATGAGATCGTTATGGGTTCGACTCGGATTAACGAATCCTTCATGTGTGATTAGGGCTAGGAGCTTGAAGACCAAGCTTGAGGCCAAGGAAAAGAGCCCGATTGCAAGTGTCTACAAGCAATCGGAAGAGTGTGAGGTGGGTTTGTGTTTACCGAAGTGATTAGGTCACTTCCATGTCGAAAGAGTAAAATATAATTATTTTACTTGATGCATGTAATGGTAGGATAATTGGCAAATGGTATATATGTATGAATGAGTAGATCATATAAGGTTAATACCATACCTACCACGGATTGGAATTGTTGGCATGTGGAACATTGTTACAAATGGACATGTGTATGCCTAGATGTGAACATAGCGGGGAGCTAGTTGCTCTACATGATAGAGAGCTTGACATGGTCCAAAAATGGGCTAGAGGTCATGTGAATGGAAAATCCTAGATATGGACAACTAGGATAAGAACGGATTATAATGTGCATGTTGGCATAGATTTATATTGCAAATGACTTGAGCCATGGGCTCACCTTGCATGTAAAAGAATCTAAGTATTTCATAATAATATACATACTTGAGAGATGATGCATGCATGTTAAACCTAGTGTTATTAAACATAGGTTGGAATGTGATGGTACATAACCTAGTGTTATTAAACATAGGTTGGAATGTATGTGAACCTAGAGCAATTGAACCTAGGTTGAAATAACATAGTGATAGGAAGATCACTTGAACAGGACATCGAACCTAGTGTCATGGAACATAGGTTGAATGTGTGTAATGAACCTAGTGTCATTGAACATAGGTTGAACGGTAATGAACCTAGTGTCATTGAACATAGGTTGAACGGTAATGAACCTAGTGTCATTGAACATAGGTTGAACGGTAATGAACCTAGTGTCATTGAACATAGGTTGAAATGTATGCGAACCTAGAGCTATTGAACCTAGGTTGAGGCGCATAGTGATAGGAAGATCACTTAAACGAGACTATTGAACCTAGTGTTATTGAACATAGGTTGGAAAATATGGTGGTAGGTTGACCACTTGGACATGGGTATATGAACCCCGAAGAGGGTTGTGTCTTAGGGTAATGATGAACCCTTGAGATGTGAAAGTGGATTCCGGAATCCCAGATCTGGTGACGTGTGATCTTTGTATCAGCTGGTGGGTGCGACTATTTCGCCGCCAGGGGGCTAGACACCAGTGGCGAGTGCGACGGTTCGCCGCCCGGTGATCGAGGCCATTGTTCGGCGAGTGCGACGGTTCGCCGCCGTTTGACTGAAGCCATCGTTCGGCGAGTGCGACTATTTCGCCGCCAGGTGGTAAAGTCAGGATGGGCTGCGGTCCAAGGGTATTTGACTTAAGAGTGAGTCGGTGAAGGTTTGACTAAATAAGTAAACCTTAAATGGGCTGCGGTCCAAGGGTATTTGACTCAAGAGTGAGTCGGTGAGGGTTTGACTAAATAAGTAAACCTTAGCTGGGCTGCGGTCCAAGGATATTTGACTCAAGAGTGAGTCGGTGGAGGTTTGACTAAATGAGTAAACCTTAGTTGGGCGGTGGCCCAAGGATGTTGACTCTAGAGTGAGTCGGTTAAGGTTTAACTAAGTAAGTAAACCTTAGGAGGGTGGTAACCCGTTAATATTGAACTCGAGGACAAGTCGAGTATGGCATAGCTAAGGTAAATGAACCTTAGGAGCAGATTGGTTATGAAATGGATAGTGGAATAGCAGTTAAAAATATATTGCATGGATTTCATTTTCGCATTTGTTGAAGCATAGCATGTTACTTTTCGTATATTGTAAAGTTATATGCTCATTGGTTATGTATATGTACTAACCCATGCTCGTATGCTTCCTTTGGACCCTGGTGGGTCGAGCTCCTCTCTTGGGTGGCCTTACCCACTGGGAACTATTTTATATAGTTCTCATCCCACTGTTTTTCAGGTCCTCACGTGAGCGGCGCGGCGGCGCGAGGAAGGGCGTAACTCAGTAGTTAGCGTCCTACCACTGTGACCAGAATAGAAGTACCCTCTACTGCGTAGTTTAGGGGTATTCGAATGAATGAAAATGTAATAAAATAATTTGATTGTATTTGGAAAGAATGAACAAAGACAGAAAAATGTAATATGTGGTTGTATTGCGAATGCTTGTAATAGCATAGTAGTTTATGATGCTTTCCTTATGCAATCTTTGTATGAATTATGTTCCTGTTTGGAACCTCTTGAATTATACTGGTTGCGACGCCTTGGACGTACGGGGGAAACTCTGTCCGTTCGGCGGATCTGGGTCATGCGCCCGTGCGTTTTTCCTTCCACCTATTTGGTGCTAAGGCACGGCGGGGCGTGACATGCAGGCCGTGCGGCGGCCAAGGTTGGGTGCGGGGGACCCAAGGAGAAGGGGGCTTACCTCAGGTGGAGGCAGGAATCGGCGGCTGCGGCGCGGGGAAGAAGGTAGCTCTCGGGTTGGCAACCCGAGACTAGGGCACGGCGGCTCCGGCAACAAACGGCGACGGCGACCTGCGGCGACACGAGCACCGGCAAGAGGGGGTCGCCGGACTCCGTCCTGCCGGTGACCGCGACAAAAACGGCGGCGGGTGGCGGCGGCGGAGCTAGCTCGGCCGCAGCTGCCCAAGGTGCACAGCCTCAACAAGCGGCGGCTACGGCGGCGCTCCGGCGGCACAGCAACGGCAGGGGAGGTAGGAGGCGGCGTCGGAGGACCCAAGGGAGACGGCACTCACCTCATACGGCGACGGGGTGCGGTGGCGGCGACGTAGGGGAGAGCCCTAGCTTCGGGAAGGCTCGGCCTCACCTACTCCGGCAAGAAACGGCGGCGGCGGCCGGCAGCGACGCAAGCACCGGCGAGAGGGGCCCGCCGGACGTCGTCCTGCCGGTGACCGCGACAAAAATGCCCCGGCGACGGCGACGACGGAGCAAGGTGAGCAGCTTCAGCCCAAGCTGCCACCTCCGAGCTAGCGGCGGCTCCGGCGGCGCTCCGGCGGCACGGCGATGGCCGGGGAAGCAGGGGGCGGCGCCGGAGGTGACGGGGAAGGCGAGGCTCACCCTCTCGAGCTGCGAGAGGCGGCGGCGGCCTGGGTTCACCAACCTCGGCCCGCAACATCAGCAGCAGGAGCTGCAGCAGCTCCGGCGGCGGCTCCCGGCGGCTTCCAGCGGCGGCCCAGCACTCCGGCGATCGTGCCACCTCAGGGGAAGTCCATGCATGGGTTTCCCCTGGGTGCACACCGCAGGGAAGAAGAAGGGGAAGAAGAAGAAGGAGAAAAGGGAGAGAGAGATGGCCGGAGTAGCTCCGGCCAGGGGGGTGGCCGGCGGCGGTCGGCCGAGCTCAAGGAGGAGGCCAAGGTACTGGGGGAGCTGATGCTCACCCCTGGGGAGGCTGAGGGGAGAGAGGGAGAGAGAGAGAGAGAGAGTCACTAATACAACTCCAACACACACACACACACACACTTAACACCATGCACAAATGCAAATACACCCTCCAACTCTCTCAATTTGCACATGGGTCCCTCACAGCAGGCAAAATATGCCAGGACACCCCTCCACAAGCAGTCCCATGCGAAACGGTGCCAAAAATAGGGTCCAGATCGCGAAACAAAATCTGTACTATTCGACCCCTCAGCGAAGATCTTGCAATAACTTTTGATCCGCTCGTCGCATGTCAACTCGGATTGCGCCATTGCGTTCAGCACTGCCGAGACATCGAATCTACCATTTTGGATCGTCAGGATCGGACTCCGGATTGCGCCGTTAAGCCGTTTTCTCTCCGCGACGAAAAACCAACAATTCAAAAACACCAATTTTCACTACGTATACAGTATATACGTGTAAATACGCATAAATAAACTCAAACAAGGTCAGATACACAGTAACAGGGGTGGGGAACACAGAACTCAAATACGCCAGTAAAATAATACAAAAGAAAATCTGAATTCTCACAAGCTAACAGCTAAAAGCATATCTATTTTGTAATTATCTTACAACTTCGGAAACAAAGGAAAAGGAATGTGGTTGTCATAGACATTCAAAGACCATCAGAAAGAGGAAAAGTTAAATACTAACCGCAGCCAAATCCTTTTCGTGCTTTGGAATGAATGCAGTATCCACTATTCCATTTCTAAAGTCCTGCAATTTTCACAATAATATGTTTCTTTTTTTAAAAGAAAGTTAAAATTTTGAAAATGACATTCTTTGGAAGTTAATGAGATTGAGTCTAATCTTTGTGACATCGATATTCATTACCTCAATGTCAAGAATTAGCTTATGGTATTCAATGGTTGTAGGGATCCCTGTAAAGAAAAAAGGTTGATCATTAGTTATAATGTATGTATAACGAGAGAAAATAAGATAAAATTGATCGGTAATATTTTGTTGTTATTCTATAACAGCGTATAGCTAATTCAATGCTTCATATTTTGAAGAAAAATAATTCTCAATTTTAGTTGGTTGCAAGAATATTGAATTTCTTTAAAAGGTAAGACATAAGGAAATAATAATTATTAATGGTACATTATATGAAAAAATCCTACATCTTAAAGGTACATGATGAAAACTTGTTCCGCTAGCACAGTGATGCAGAATATTGCATAAGTGATACTATTAAGCCAACAGAAAAGAAAGAAATATGACGAAAGAATTAGCAAACATCTCTCAAAGTATATAAACAAGGTGGAAGTGAATTATAAATACTTGATAGAACAGAAGGTACAGAAAGCAAACAACAGAGAGAGAGAGAGAGAGAGAGAGAGAGAGAGAGAGAGAGAGAGGAAATCTGAAAGCCCAGAGCTATTTCATGAATCTTGAATAAATTTTGAGTAGCCATATTTTCCAAAGAAATTTGTGTCGGAGAGTTCTAATACCCAAAGTGTGAGAATCCGAATTTTGGGAATTTAAAATTCTCAGTGTTCCTCTCCCCCATTTCTGTGTTTTTGATCAGTATACGTATATATATAGGTTTTTATATATATATATATATGTATATAAGTGTCTTTTAGTGATTTTCGTTAGTTTTCGGATTTTCGTCGCGGAGAGTGAACGGCTTAACGTCGCGATCCGGAGTCCGTTTCTGGCGATCCAAAATGCTAAGTTCGATGTCTCGGCAGTGCTGAACGCAATGGCGCGATCCGTGTCGATGCGCGACGCACGGATTAAAAGTTATTGCATCTTTATCACTGAGTGCTCGAGGGGTACGTTTTTTATTTCGCGATTGGGTCCCCGTTTTCGCACCATTTCGCGCAATTTCGATTTGCAGGGGGCCTGGGGAGTGTTGTGGCCTGCTGTGGGAGAGGGGACCAGACCTGAGTGAGTTGGTGAGGGTAGGTGAGGGGAGTTATTGCATCCTCAACCACCCCCCCCCCCCTTCACCACTCACACACTCAACCCCCTCACTCCTTCTCTCTTTCCCTCAGCCCCATTCCCAGAGCACCAGCACCCCCTGCCCCTTAGCCCTCCTCCTGAGCTTCTCCGGCCGCCGCCGACCTCCCGCTGGCCGGAGTTCCCCCGAACTCTCTCTCTCCCTCCTTTTCTCTTTTTCTTCTTCTTCTTCTTCTTCTTCTTCTTCCCGAGGGTGTGCACCCAGGGGTTACCCACGCCGGAGCTCCCCTGAGGTGGCACGACCCCTGCCGCCGTCGCGCCGCT
This sequence comes from Puya raimondii, assembly GCA_016920855.1. Taxonomy (NCBI): domain Eukaryota; kingdom Viridiplantae; phylum Streptophyta; class Magnoliopsida; order Poales; family Bromeliaceae; genus Puya; species Puya raimondii. The sequence continues at coordinate 122,244,511 of JABWPP010000050.1, read as the reverse complement.
GCCGGGGACCGCCGCTGTGGGCCGCCGAGCTGCCGCAGCTGCTGCCAGGGCAGCTGCGCGGCAGGGGGTTGGTGGCCCGAGCCGCCGCCGGTTCGCGCCGCCTTGGAGGGTGAGCGCCCTCACCCTCAGGTCCTCCGGCGCCGCCCCCTTCTTCCCCGGCCGTCGCCGTGCTGCCGGAGCGCCGCCGCAGCCGCCGCAAGCTTCGGCTTGACAGCTTGGGCAGCTGCGGCTGTGCTAGCTCCCGCCGCCGCCACCGCCACCGCCGGTTGTTGCTGTCGCGGCCGCCCCCTACCCGACGTCCGGCGACGCCATCTTGCCGGTGCTCGCCGTCCGGGCCCGCCGCCTCCGCCGTTCCTTGCCGGAGTGGGCGTAGCAGAGCCTTCCCGGAGCTAGGGCTCTCCCCTACGCCGCCGCCGCCGCCGTACCCTGTTACCGTCTGAGGTGAGGACTGCCACCCTTGGGTCCTCCGGCGCCGCCCCCTGCCTTCCCGGCCGTCGCCGTGCCGCCGGACAGTCGCCGGAGCCGCCGCGGGGGCTCAGTGTAGGCAACTTGGGCAGCCGCGGCCTACCTTGCCCCGCCGCCGCCGTCGCCGGGTTATTTTGTCGCGGTCACCGGCAAACCGGTGTCCGGCGACCCCCTCTCGCCGATGCTCGCTTCGCCGCCGGCCATCGCCGCTGTTCCTTGCCGCGCCGACAAGCCCTAGTCAACCCGAGAGCTGCGGAGCTTCCTGCGCCGTCGCCGCCGCTTTCCGCCGCCGGCCAAGGTGAGCCTTCCCTTCGTTGTGACCCTCTCGACCGACAGTGGCCGCCGCCGGCCTTGCCTGCCGGCCGGCAGCCGGCCGGAGCTAGTTGCTCCGGCCGGGGTCTTTGTTTTTGCTGTTGTTGGCCGCGCCGAGGTTTTGGGAGCCCCTGGTGCTTCCCGAGGTCCGGGAAGGTGAACATGAGGATCATGGCATCTCACTGATCATCATGCTCACCTCCATTTTGGTTTTGCTCGAGCCGCTTCGTCGTTCGGCTTTTGTCGTGCCATTTGTATGCTTGTGGCCTTGTTTTTATGTAATTGCTGAGTCCGTGACTTGCCCCAACGCAGTAGGGCTGTGAGCACGGTCACCGTGACATCGTTACCTATCCGCTGGCGCTTGCGGAAGGTCGTGCGGATGTACGGCTTGCTCACACGGCCTTGGTTAAGCTTGCTTTTGTGCGCGCGCCCACTGTTTTTATGGGATTTCCCGGCTTGCGACTGGTCCTGTCGCAGCGGGACAATGAGCACGGTCTCCGTGACGACGATACCTATCCGCTGGTACTTGCGGAAGGTCGAGCGGACGAACGGTTTGCTCGAACGACTTAATTTAGTGATTGTATGTTTGTGTATGTTGCATGTTTGGGGACTTGGGCGTTTGTGACAGCGTAGCGACGCTGTGGGCAGCAGGGGTAAGGTCTTGGAGACCCTGTGGACTGGTTGTCCAACCCCCTCGCCCTTCGTGTGGTTTCGGACTTGTTTCCGAAGCGTTTTTCGATGAAATAATCGGCAAAACGCGCGTTTCTAGTTGTGCGACTCGCTCGCTGTTTTTGCAAGCAACTTGGCTTCGTCATTCAGCCTTGTTGGCTGTTCCTCAACGCTGTCCCAAAGTTCCGAGGACAGCGGTTGAGCGACGAAGGGTTCCGGTGCCATTTCGGCATTTTTTGGGAACCTGGGAGGCCTTTTCGGGTGCGTTTTTGTTCGTGGCACCCCGAGCTTGTGCTCGCTGTCCCGTCACTTGGTTTTGTGTGTTCGGGAACAGCGAGGGACCTTGTTGGCTGTTTGGTACCCCTCGGGGGCTTTGTGTGGTTTCGGGATCGTCCCGGTGGGTTTCCCGGGCGATCCGCCGGTTTCGGGATGTGAGAGCTTTGTGTTTAGCGTCGACTTGGTGGACCTTGACCCTGTGAGTCTTTCGTAGGTCCTGTCGCGGTTCCCGAGAGCCGTCGGTGTTAGATTGGATCTTACCTACAGGTGGGTACTTCGATCTGGAGTCGGTTCAGTGGACTACGGTGATACCTTTCTATCCCTCCTTTCGCATTTCAGTTATTCTTTGAGCTTACTCTAGCATGCTTATGTGTTGTGAATTTACTCCTTATGATTATGTGATGATAGCATGCTTGGATTGATTGGTTGTATCCTTGTTTTCCAGTCGTTTCATTTATCGAGCATTTTGGTTTTCTACCCCTCGTGGTAGCGTCGTAAAACAAGGTTTCCGTGTGGGAAACGGTTTTCAAATGGATTTCTGATTGCTCGGTTTTGTGATTTCAAAAAGAGAGTTCTCGTGTGGAGAACAGTTTTCAAAGGCTCCTTCAATGATTGAGATTAGGGTTTCAAACTAAAGCTTCTGGATAAGGAGCAGCTTTCTAGAATGATTGTTGCTTGTGCATTGCATCATCCTTCGCTTAAGGATTTGCTTAGATTCATACAGGTTAAGGACTGTTAGCTGTATGAATCTCTCGTTGTGTTGATGTGCTGTTGGGATGAATGAATGGTGGTTGTGATCCTGTTGTTTGTTGTTGGACGCCGTACAAATACAGGGGAGGCTCTGTCCGTGTGTACAGTGGACCCTGTATTTGTGGCGGGTCTGTACGTGGCGCGGGCTAGGCTTTTAAAAAAAAAAAAAAAAAAATTTAGCACGTTTTTCCGCATCTCGAACTAGCCCGGGGCGTGACACAAAGAAAGAAAAAAAATACATCGACGGTCATCTAACCTGTGATGATGGTGTCATCAAGAGCTCTTTTCATTCGCTCTATTGCTTTCTCCCTTGTTGGCGCCCACACAATAAGCTTAAAAAAAGAAGAATTTAGAGCTTTCCACCCACAACAGATTTTACAAATTAACCCACCAGAAACTGTCATGAACTGAGATATACTTAAGAAATTAATCTGAGTATACCGATGAAAATTGAGGTCGCTTAGTAGTCCAGTAATTTACAATTTATACATGCTAAGCAAGAAATTAACTTGCTTACTTTTCCCAAGAGTGAGTCATAGCTTGGGGGAACCACGTAGCCCGGATAAACATGACTATCCATTCTAACAAATGGACCTCCTGATGGCAAGTATGCAGTAATCTTTCCTGCAATTCTCGATAAGTATTACCATTAAGAAAGCTCTATTATTGAGAGGGCTCTAAAATAGTTGACATACAAAAAACATTTTAAGTCAAGAATGAGAAGAAGCCATAAAGATATTGAAAAGCACAGATGAATAGCGGATGTAACATAGAAAAAATATTCAAGATATATTCAAATATTCCGCTACGCTATCATCCACGAATTGGATGATCCCCAACTATTGGATATTTTTGTAAGAAATTGCACTTTGAGAGGAATATTTAGGAACTCAGGTTTCACAGGTATAAACATATGCAGATTATTTTGCAGGATTGTACGCAAAACTCCCAATAACATATAATTAGATATCCTACACCATTAGCATAATTATTAGTCAAGATTACCCTGAAGTTCCCGAGGAAGGGTAGTAACGAACAAAAAAGTTCAGAAAGAAAACAGAAAATAATAAGAAAAATGCTAAAATTTGAATTTCCCAGTTTTTCAAAGTATAAACCAATAGAAAGGGAGAAAGTACCAGGTCCAGGGCGAAATCCTTTAAAGGCATCTTCGGCATTGATGCGGCACTCAATTGAATGCCCTCTCAAAAAACAATGTCCTCCTGAGAATTGTAGTTATACAAACTTCCAACTAGTAACTTTATTACTTAATAACGAATTTGAGAACCGAACTTGTACCTGCTTGTATGTAAGCCTCTCTCCAAGAGCCACACGAATTTGTTCCTCGATCAAATCAGTCGAAGATATCATTTCGGTGTTAACTCTATTTCCATGAAGTAAAAGGAACCTCTTTCATCTAAGAGAAATTCCACAGTGCCAACACCAATATAGCCTATGGACACCAGGATCCAGGTACAAAATTGAAAAAGGAAATGATGAGGGTAGTAAAATAGTTTCTTTTCAGTTCAGAAAAAAAAAAAAATTACTTAAATAGCATTAGCTTCTACTTTAGTTTTAGCAAAAGTAATATCAGATTAGCTAGAAGTTTGAATAGCAACATTTTACTGAAATTATGAAGTTAACACCAATAGGTTTTTTTTTTTATTGTGCGAATTTTTGTTCATCTTATCCCATTCATCTTCCTTATTCGCCCTTCCTCTCTCTTCCTTCGAGGAGGAGGCCTTCTAATCGACAACAACATCTTCAATTCCTCAGGATCGATCGATTGAAAACGATTCGTAGATGTGTCTCACTCTCGAGTTCAGGTTTGTTAATACCGCTCTCTCTCTCTCTCGCGCGCTCTCTCTCCATCTCTAATCTCTGATACCAATTTTGTTCATCCTTAATCTCTGATGCAGCGGTGGCCTCGAGCTTCTTTGCAACTTCGTTAAGATTCACCATGACGCAAAATTCGGAGATAATAAGGTATCACAAACCAAAACCCTAAGCAAGCTATTAAAAAAAAATCCTATATTTACCTCTAATTGTTAAATTTATGGCTTTAATGTATCTAAATTTGTGAGAGCTTACCTTGTCGATTGCGATCCAGTTGATTATGGCGTGCGTCTGCGCGAGGTCGGGGAGGGAAGTGGTGTGGCGGTCGAGGGAGGGGACGGGGAGGGGAGAGGAGAGGAGGAGCGCGGGGAGATGGTGAAGCCAAGCGCCCGAGGAGGGGGGGGGAGGGGATGAAGGAATCGTGGGGGGAGGGAAGAGAGAAAGAGAGAGCGAGGGAGGGAGATCGGGGGACGCGGATGGGGAAGGCGAGCGGGTGGGGGGAAGATCAAGGGATCGTAGGGTGGGGAAGGAGAGAGCGCACGTTAAAAAAAAAAAAATTCCAAACGTCAGCTTCAACATCGGGGATTAATATATAGTTGATAGATAGATGAATCTGCAATATTTTTTACCACGTGATAAGTTTTTCTTCACCCTCTTTAGCACGTGACCCTTTCTCTTCTATTCACTAAACTTTTAATATGCATTTTAACGGTCCCACTAACCAAACTTTTAATTAGTGTATTTAAATGGTCTCCAATTATTCATTATGACTTTTTTTTTCCTCCACCATATTTTCAATTAATGCAAACGGTTCCATTATCAAACTTTCAATAAGTATATTTAAATAGTCTCACTATTATTTACAATGCTTATCTCTTTATTCCTAATTATTCATCATGATCCTTTTCCTTTCTTTCACCATACTTTCAATTAATGCAAACGGTTCCACTACCAAACTTCCAATGAGTTACCAAATTTTCAATGAGTATATTTAAATGGTCCCACTACTATCTACAATGCTAACCTCTATATTCCCAATTATTCATTATAACCCTTTCCCTTATGTCCACGAGACTTTCAATTCTCTATCTCTAATTAATTTATTTGTTTTCTATCTTTCATCTTTTTCTATACACCATCACCTTCTTCTCTCGCTCCCTCCCTCTCTCTCACTAATGCGCATGTCACGCCCCGGGCCCTCGTGGGAGCCTACCAGGCACGTGCACAGACCCGCCGTGTACCTCAAACAACACAATGTACACAAGGCGTCTATGCTAACAACCATCAAGAAGGATAAAGAATACATCCTAACAAGGTAATCAGAGCGAGAACATAGTTCTACATCTAAATTAAATCCACGTAACTAAAATCTCAAGATATACAAGAATTTATACATCTTAACAACAATAGATCAACCAAACATCTATACACCTTTCATATAAAATACAATGAAAGGACAACATGGTATGCCTACAACGACAACACCGTAGAGGCTCTAGCTAGCTGCTAACCCCTCGCCGCGATCCCAAGCCTCTCCTGCTGCGGAAGGCTCTGAAAAACCCAACAACAATGGGGGTGAGAACTATTATCAATAGTTCCCAGTGGGTAAGCCGCCGAGAGTGGCGAATTACACCGCTAGGTCAACTGAGGCGAGATAGTAAAATTGAAACATAAAGCATAAAGCAAATAACATTTAATGCTAAACAGGTAGTTCTACAACTATCTTGCCTCCAATGACTAAACCATCTACATGAACATGAACATGCTCTAATGTCAAATGCTCAACAATTAATTTCATGGTTTACATGCATGTCAAATTAATGCCATGATCAATTACATAAGCTCTAATGTAATAAACTATATGTCAAGTTTTACTATTACACATAGGACTTGTCTCCAACTACAAGCATGCAATGTATATTCAATTTGTTACTACATGTATGAACTATGTGACTTGTTCTTAACAATATGAATGTTATGTTCACTACATGTAATGCCACAATGTCACCACCCTATACTATGTCTATACACTACATGTATATGCATCAATTGATTAGGGTGTCAAGTGTCATATTCCGGTTAAAATAACCTCTTTCTATATGAAAGTTCACCTTTGTATAAAACCATAACTGTGTAGTCATAAAATAATACAATAGCGGGATGTTCACTTGTGCCGTGCCTAATGGCTCCGTGGTAGTCACCACCCTCACGCTAAGGGTGAGCCTCGCCCACGGCGGTTCCATTTCGGCGCTCTCTCAAACACACGGGCGAAATAACTGTCGCTAGGCCATCTCCGGAGTGCCGGCTTGTAGGGAGCGACCCTCACAAGCATGTGTAAACGAGCATAGTGGCTAACAAGCAACAATCAACCATAATAATAATATCACAAGTTTAATTCCACATTATGTCAAAACATATCACTTATGTTTACTACATCCAATAGCCAATATGCTAAATGTCAACATCATCATATTGTTCTCAATGTTCGATGGTATGTCCCTACCAATATGTCCATGTCTCTAACATGTAACTGTTCATCTCATTGTTTACTAAGTTTAAAAACCATGCATTGTTCTAATGCCGTAAATCATGCATTCTTCAATGCCAAAATCATGCATTCTACCGATGCCCCAACCATGCATTATTCTAATGCTATAATCCATGCATTCTACAATGCCAATGAGTCCATATTCATGCCATGCATAAGTTACAACGACCTCTACTACATAGAGTATAGAGCAATCATGCAAGTGTTTAACTAACCACATGGACTCGTGTTTAACTAATCATAATTATTAAATGCAAATAGAATTTCATTCCTCATGTTCTTAAACATGGAATCAATCCACGACCAAAAGGTCGAGTCCAAGGCCAACAATGCCCATCAAAGTTGCTCACCTAAATGAGGTGCAACAACTTATCATGCATTTGCCGTAACTTCTCTTTTCTCTATACAAGCATACTTTAGTACGCGAAAAGGATCCACTAGATCAACAACCAAATAGTGTCTTCTATGACACTCTTTCTAACATGCATAACCTATTTAGCATTTCCTAATGCATCAATGCACTATTTGTGCAATCATCATAGCATGCATGTTATTCTCACAATATCACTCTATATGTACTATGCCTTTTGCATACACAATATATATATGACTCATGCAATTGCAACTATCATAACATGAACTCTACCATATAGAGTATGCAATTCTCATATGTGCTACACATATATCATGATCTCAATATTTCTATCATGTCAAAATAAGCATGATTATGCAACGATTCCACTCTAAATATTAGAGGAGACATAGGGGGAGTTCACCCATTTCGGTGAGGTCAAACCCACAGGATATCCGTCGAAACCTCGCAGTACTTCGAAACAAAGTTGTCCCCCGAGCTTCTCATACCCTAGATAATTTTCCAAGGGGTTAAAAGCTTCGAACGAACAAATTCGAAAACCACCAAAATCTATGAGGTAAATGGGTGAAAAATACCTTGAGCAAGTAGAACTTGTTCTAAGTCCAAATTGAGGTTAGAGATCTTCAAATCTAACCTACAACAACGTTCTACACCCATCAATTCCACCTCAAGGGCTCACAATCACGAAACCCTAAAATAAACCCTAATTTCCAAGAACTAGGTTTACAAGCTAAATCTTAAGCAAAATCACAAAGAGAGGAGTTGTAAGAAGACCACTCACCTCTTAAAAGCTCCAAACCAAGCAAAAAGAGACTAGGGTTGGAGATTCATCCACCCACACTACAACAAATAGAGTTTATACCAACAGTTTTTTAGCTAGCAGTTAAGCTAACTGCTGCTAAAACCATGTTATACCAGCATTTTTTTATTTTTTTTGTACCATTTAGTAAACTGCTGGTATAGACTTATAGTGGTGATAATTTTTAATTGCATAAACAGCATTGGGCCTTATTATTAGCTTATTCTATCAATTGGGCCAATATTGGGTTTAAACAATATTATGATTTTAAAAAAAAACTGAGCTCTACATCTCTTTTTTTCACCTCTCTCTCTCTCTCTTTCTCTCTCTCTCTCTCCCTTTTCTTTTTTTCCAGATCGGGGATCTCCCCACGAGCTCGAGCTTGCTTCGAGAGGAGCTCGAGCTGCTTTGAGATCGGGGATCTCCACCACGAGCTCGAGCTGCTTAGAGAGGAGCTCGTCATCATCAATCCCACTCTCTCGATCTCGATCTCGATCTCGATCAAGATCAACTACTGGATCATTCGCATCAATCCGATCGAGGTGATTCCCCTCTCCTTCTCCTTCTTTTTCTTTCGATCTTACTCGGATCTCGTTTTACTACATGCTGTAACATTCGTCCGATCATGGAGAATTGATGAATTAAGTTGGATTTTCCCCCCTTTTTTCGGCTTGATTTGGTTGAAATAAGTGGTATTTTGGAGTATTCCTTTGACCTGTTTGTGATGGAGATCGTGCGATCATTCTCGAGCTAGTATTAGATTCACTAGGAATGGGCATTTTTGTTGTTTAGATTCATTCAATGTGAGCAACTTTTTTTAAAAAATTTCTAGATCACGTAGTTCTGGTTTTATTGAATAGCTCAGCAGAAAAATTTGTAAATAATGGTTATGGCTTGTTTAGCGAGGCTCGAGCTGTCGCAAAAGTGATCTTCAAGTAGAGCTGCGTGAAAATACAGCAATAGAAAATAGTCACTCCATTGAATCCGCAAAGCTTCAAATTGAAGCTGATTAACCCTAATATTATAAATTATAGCTATTTCTTTTGGTTTTCTAAACCTAACTCTAATCATTCTTATGCCCTGATTTTTCGCTTGCCTGTTAATTGAATTGAACTTGTTGTGTAGTGCTTTAGTTGGTGAAGAATTGTTGCGAGTTTCCTGTTTTGCTTGCTAAAATTAGCTGATTAATGCTACCTTGATGATTTTATCGCTGTTTTGCTTGCTAAAATTCAGAGATTCGCCCTCAATTGCGTTTTTTGGGCGATCTCGAGCTGCTTCAGGAAATTGGGATTTTCAGAGATTTTGCTCTCAATCGCCTTCTCCAGGCGATCTCGAGCTACTTCGGGAGATTGGGATTTTCGGAGATTTCGCCCTCAATCGCCTTCTCCGGGCGATTTCTCTCTTGGATCTACCCAGAGATTGATCTTCTTCGAACGATTTACAAACTTTGGGCTATTTGCTGCTAAATCGACTTCAATCCAGCTCTCTACGAAAGGGTTTCACCAATTTCAGCTGATTCTATAGCGTGAGTTTCCCAATCACAATATTCCACATTTTTTTTCAATTATTTAGAGTTGATTCCTTATGATTTGATTTTATTGAGGCATTTTGTTGTTTAATTGCATATTTTAATTGTATAAAATGACATAAAAATAGGTCACTACACGATTTCAACAATTCAAATTGTCACAATTAACTAGTTGAGCAAGGGTAAAACAACACATCAAGATGTTTATTAATGTATTAATTAACCCATAATAAATTCCTAAAAGGGATTAGCTTATAAAGTGACATATATATGTACACACGCACACACCATGGTTTTGAAAAGTATACCATACTAACCATGATGGGATTTTACACCTTAATTTGTATGGTGCCTAGTAATGAGGCAGATGTTTACCTTACTTTCTCTCTAATTTACTGATCCTTTTTGCGCAATTGACATGTTCCAAACACCCTTTATTTTTATCTGAATTAACTGCACATCTTATATATATATATATATATATATATATATATATATAATATGTAAATCTATATATGTAATTTGCTTTTCTATGCCCCAGTTTATCTTGTGAATTGAATCGAATTCATTGTCCAATGCTTTTGTTGCTAGATAACTGTTAAAAAATGCCTCTTGTACTTTCTAAAAATAAGATATAAATCTTTTTTTTCTTGTACTATTTTTTTTTTTCTTGGCAAGCAGATATAAATCTTTTGATGCTCTATTATAATGGATAAAAGTTGGATAAAAAAAATAGATGGACATATGAATACTACGAAGGAGTAAATAACTTTCTCGATTTTGCTTCTAAAAGTGCATGCAAAAATGGAGTGATTTCATGTCCATGTTTGAAATGCCCATGTTTGCTTCTAAAAGTGCATTGAATTTTTTAATTTTAAATATAAGGAAATCAAATTATTCTTTTGAACTTATTATGTTTTGCAGCTTCTAATATTGTAGGTTTGGAGTGAGTACATGGATTTAGCTTGGGTGATAGTACTGATGACTGGAACGGAAAATAATGGGAGGACTTCAAATTGAGGCTAACTAAGGTATGTTTAATCCCTATCTCTATGCAATGCCATGTTAAAAGCTTAAAATAACTGATAGCTCACTTAAATAATTTAATTAATTATCGGTTGAATTTGAACTTATTGATTTCTTAAGCATTTTTCATTAATTCATATGGAAAGGGTATATTAGTCTAAGATACCTGTAGTTTGGCTTTTATATGTGTAGCTATTAAGTAATTTCTAACTGTTTTACTTGTATGATTGCATATGTTTCAATTAATTTCTGGTGTGGGCATTTATTGCAGTTGCACATGCCCCACTAGAGTCCATCTCTGAACTCAAAATTGGTTCCTTAGTCTAATGCACATGCCATGGCTACACTATGCCCATAAAATAACAATATCTTCGACTAAATCTCCATCCCTAAGATAATAGCCTTTTGATGCCTTCTACAACAAACTAACCAAACTTTGTAAATATTATTCTATAGTGTGGTCGATTCTTCTTGTTTGCAATTACTATCATCACCAATATTGCGGTCATGCTGAGTGCAGTTTCCTTTCCTACTCTTATTCTCTCAATTATATTGGAGTGTACGCCTGAAATCATATGTTGAATGAATGAAATGTGTTTGCTTCGGGATTTATTGCCTATGGTTAGTATGTCTTGTGCTTTTATAGTCGAATGCCCGTATTTTTGGTTGTCTACCATAGTGTGCTCATATTGTCGAAGTTGTGTTGGATTTGCTGAATAACCTTTTTTTTAATTTCTACTACTTTGATACCTATGACTCTTCAAGCACAGCATTGATCTTTTAAGTTTAATATATGTGACTCTTCAAGCACAACATTGCTCTTTTTAAGTTTAGTATATGTTGGCTAATATTATTGCTCCATGTTCTATTGCTCATGTTGTTTTTCTACCTAGATTGCTTATATATACGCTTTTATCTGTTTCAGATCAATGGATCCCTCGCCAGGAGGGCAATAAAGGATTAGCTTACCCAATCTCAATTAGAGTAGTCCTCACTAGTTCGCGATTTTGAGGTGCCTTGTTATTTCTCCAAAACCTACATAATTTAGTGTCTTGTTAGTTCTCCAAAACCTTCATAATTCATGTTCCTATTTAAGTACTCTTAACTAGTTGAATTGGATTCATTTTTCATGTTATTCTAGATTGAACAATTACCTAAAGTTTAATTCCTTACAACTTGCTAAAACAAGAATTTTATCATGTTCATGATTCGAGGTAAATACAAACCCTTCATGCATAATCTATCCTCGTAGCTTCTCTTTCCTGAATTCTTTGAAATCTGCAATCAACCCTGTGTCCACATCATGCCTCATCTTCTCAGCTAGACCCTTCAAGACCTGCATTATTAGAACAAGCATCCATTCATTTGTTTTTAGGACCAGTCTATTTTATTCAGTTAGATTCCCGAATTCTTACGAATTCTTATATAGTAGCAAGTTTGTTGAGCAGCAAGTCTTTTAATAGATGAATTTAATTTTCAATACTTCTATTTTTTACAATATGTTACTTATGATAGATTTTCTTTTGGAATGAGCTTCTGTAGCTTATATGTTTCAATTTTTTTTTGTTTCAGATTGAAGCAACGAGCAGGGTTTGATGTTCTGCATTTGAAGAATGTTAAGCTGGAGCTTTGCACTTTTCTTTTTCTTAGCTTTCTAAGCTTTCTAACAGGGGTTCAAATAAATTTGTTATTGCATTTATTTCTATTAGAACATAAAACTTTTTTTGGTTGCATTTTGTCATTGCTATAGATCATGATTGTACTATCTTATAGTTTTATTACAACCATTTTTACTGTTTTGTTATAAATTTTTCTATTGCAATTTAGTAATATGACTTTCTCTTTTTTCCGGATATCACATATTGTTAGTTTTACAGCAAATATCAAATAAAAAAAATTCTATTGTAATTTGTTGATATTAGCATTTTTTTTTTCATATTAGTTTTAGATTACCGACGGTCAAAAACTGTCGGCGTATGTGCTTTATGCCAGTGGTTTTTGTGTAGTTTTAACGACGGTTTAAAAAATGTCGCTAGAGATCATCTTCTCCAATGGTTAATAAAAGTGCTGGGAAAAGGTTATACCAGCAAGGATATTGTAACGGTCACCTACACTTTTACCAGCAGTTTTGGAACTGCTGGAGCAAATATTACCAGCGATTTTTGTATTCTTTACCAGCAGTTTTGGCCGCTGGTATATACCTATTTTTTTGTAGTGCCACCGGCTCTCCTCATCCATCCCGAGCTCCCCACAAAGCGTAGAAGCACTCCTCCATGAAGAAAATGGAGGGAAAAGAGATCAAAACCATGATCTTAAGGATTGGGAACAAGAAAACCTAGAGAGAGAGAGAGAGAGACCTACCTTCTTCCTCTCCTCCAACCTCAGCCAACAATGGCTGTGAAGGGGTAAGTTATAGAGATGTAACAATATCCCCAAAAGCCCTTCCAAAGAACAAAATCACAAAACTGCACAAATTGCATTCTGCAGCATTGTATACCGGTATGCGCATGGGCATACCGGTATCCAACCAAAAATCCCGCAAACCCGAGCCTCGGCCAGCAAGCTGCGCAAAGGGATTCCGGTATGCGACTTCCCCATACCGGTACTAATCACATCTGTACCGGTATGCGCATTGCACATACCGAAATGCCAGTGTATTCCGGTATCAACTGCGGAATCCCGCGGAACCCGAGAGCTGCGCACAATCCAGTTTTCACTGGATTCCGATATACCTAATCCAGATACCGGTATGCAATGCAAAATCTGCACTTTTGCAGATTTCGACTTCCGGAGTCCGTTTTCGCACTTTTTAAGTCCCGAAAACACTCCGAAGCTCTCCAAACTCAACTCAAAATTCCAGAATAGTACAAAACACTATTCTCTCACTAGAACTCCGCAATTTGCAAAAGTTCAGTGTACTACAGCGCACCCACTTTCCCACTCTGCCGCGGTCGGAGAGATCGTCATCGCCATCACTATCATCATTGCCGGAGAAAGCATTGTCGGGCCCATTCCCACCGCCAACAGTGAGGGACCTTTGGTGGGTGTAGCAAGTGAGATACACAAAAAAATATTTAATATTTTCTTATTATTAATTATTTTTACGGTTTCTACTCGCTGCGCAGCGCGAGCCACTTCACTAGTTGTGAATGATTTGTAATCCACCCACTTTAGAGGAGTACAAATTACTTTACATTGTGTACAGTAGAGCTGTAGAGAGTAGTGGGACAACAACATCAATTGTGTAACTTAAAAGAATGTTAAGTCCTCAAACAACAAAACAATAGTTCAGAGTAAAGAGTAACATGTCTATGCCAAAATTAACTACAACCATTTGCTTCTAATATAGTCATTTTAATAGATCTCCGCAGAGACACAAACTCAGAAGAAAAAAAAAGGAAAAAAAAAAGAAGAAGAACAAGACGACTATTATTCTAGCATCAAAATCTTCTGCTGTGTAAGAAAATATGAATGAGAGGGCAGCTGCAGTACAGAAGATTCAATTTAGGCAGCGGGTTGGTGAAGTTTTAATTGCCGACTCCCGCAAGCTCTTTCTCTGCAGTAGATAACACCAGCTTCTGAGGCTGCAATTTGAAAGAAACTTGTTACATTGGATTTTCCTCCAATAAACTTGCTTGATATATGTACTTCCCTATTTACTATGGATGCATGTTAGGCATCCAAGATTGAACTCAGTTAAGACAATATGAGAGAGCCTCGCTAGGGTTGACGGAGGGTTTAGTGACTTAAAGGTACTGGGAGTTGCAAGAGGTTGGAACTATGAATCAAGTGGAAACTGTATGGTTATGGAGAACTCTATTGTATGGTACCACGCTTACCCCTTTCTTATTGCGACCCACGATGCCTCCAAACCAATAAACACTTCCTCTCCTCCGATGTCACTATCTCATCTTATCTTATACAATCCAATCTCGAGTGCCAAATGAGGTGTCACGCCCCGGGGCCCCAGCGGAAGCCCACCCGAGCGCATGCACAGACCCGCCGTGTACACAACAACCAACATGCACACAAGGCGTCTAATAACAACATGAATGAAAGGAATAAAGCAAGTAATCCTATCATGATAATCAGAGCATACATACTAAACAAGTAAGGTCTCAAGATAAAAGCATGAAATACTATAAAGGTAAAGTTACTACAAAGTTCAGTGCAACATAAACCCAAAAATGGACATAGGGTAGTCTCTACAAAAGTGGTCGATACAAAAACACCTCTCAACTAAAAACATAAAGAAAGGTGCGCCACCTAGTCGCTAGCACCCTCGCGATCTAGCTACTCGCAATGCCCTTGCCGCGGTCCCTAGCCTCTCCCGCAGTGGATGGCTCTGAAATAAAACAACAAACCCCAGGGGGATGAGAACTATTATTCAATAGTTCCCAGTGGGTAAGCCGCCGAGAGGAGCGGAGTACACCACTAGGCCAACTGAGGCAAAGTAGGGTTAGATAAAAAAAGTATATTTTATAGAGAAACTTCAATGCTACAATGCCTCAAGATATAATTATATTATCATGAACTAAACTACTCATGCACATGTATAAGCATGCAACCTTTCACGATATGAATGTTTACTTTGCATATAACATTAAATATGTAATCATAAAAGGGGTATATCGAAAGAATGTTCACTTGTGCCGTGCCTAATGGCTCCGTGGTAGTCAACACCTCACGCTTCGGTGAGCCTTACCCACGGCGGTTCCATTTCGGCGCTCTCTCTAACACAAGTGCGAAATAACTGTCGCTAGGCCATCTCCGGAGTGCCGGCTTGTAGGGAGCGACCCTCACGAGCATGTGTAAACGAGCATAGTGGCGAACAAGTAACAATCAATCACATAGTATATGTCGTCATGTCTAAAAACATGGAATGCCAATAAATATCCAAGTCTAGGTCATAATGTCCTTCTAGATGTTCTTCTAGATGAAATGTCATAAGTTCAACCTTGTCTTATGGTTCAACATACCATATGTCATATCTACCCTATGACTAGTCCATGAAGTTAAGTGTCATGAGTATTCCAAGTTCATTGTTCTCTATTGTCACACATGTCTCTACTTGTCTAAGTAGATGTTCCAACCATCACATAAATGAGTTAATCTATTTCCATAGCCATTCATAACGCACTATGTTTAAATCATGCAATCCTCCTACAACATAGGATATATATATATATATATAATTTGCATATAATAGCACATGAATCTCATGCATTCTACCATTCTACCATGTCATAATTAGTATGAATATGTACTAATTTAAGCTCTTAAGCGCTACAAGGATGACATAGGGGGAATTCACCCATTTCGGTGAGGTCAAACCCACCCGAAGCCCTTCGGAACCTCGCAGTTTCCGAAAACCAAGTTGTCCCCTCAATTTCTAGCGCCCTAAAGGAGATTCCTAAGGGGTTAGAACATCGAACAACCAAAATCGAAAAACGACAAACAACAAAGGGGAAAAAGGGTGAAAATACCTTAGACCAAGAATTTCTTGTCCAAAGTCCAAAATAGAGTTAGGAGGCCTCAAATCCAACCTAACACAACATTCTACACCCATCAATTCCCATTCAAAAACCCGAAATTAAGAAACCCTAAAAGTAAACCCTAGGTTTCCCAACATGAAATTTCTACAACAAAAATCCAAATAAACTACAATAGAGGGTTCAAGAGAGGAGAACTCACCTCTTTATAGCTCCAAACAAGATCCTAGGAAGCTAGGTTTGGAGATAAACCTCAAACAAACTCTTCTCTTCCTCCACCACGTCCACCAAGAACAAGCTAGCAAGCTTGAGAGCAAAAGAGAAGGAAAAGGAGATCAAACCCTAGGTTTAATCTCAAAAACCCAAGAAATCTAGAGAGAGAAAGAGAGAAGGACCTACCTCTTTTCTCCAAGTCCTCAGCTCAAATGCTGAGAAGGGGCTGTGAGGGGTTAAGTGTTATGATGTAACAATTGCCCTAACACCCCTCCAAAAGCCAACATTCGCAAAACAGCTCAAAGCAAAATTTCGGTTCTGTATACCGGTATGCGTATGGGCATACCGGTATCATGCCAGAAATTCCGCAAACCCGAGAGCTGCGAAATTCGGTTTATCACTGAATACCGGTATCCCAAGGGTGCATACCGGTATGCAATGCCAAAACCTGCAGTTTTGCAGATTTCGACTCTCGGAGTCCGTTTTCGCACTTCTCAAGTCCCGAAAACGCTCCCAAGGGCTCGAAATAAAACCAAAACCTCCAGATTAGTACGAACTACTAATCTCACACTAGAACCTTGCAATTTGCTAAAGTTCAGTGTACTACATACACCCCTACTAAAAAGGAGTTTCGTCCGCGAAACTAGAAGTCAAGTACCTTAGGATTCCATCTGAAAAAGATGGGGGTACCGCTCCAACAGCGAGCTCTCCAACTCCCAAGTTGCTTCGCGCTCGTCGTGGTTGCTCCAAAGCACCTTCACATAAGGGATTTCTCGATTCCTGAGTTTCTTCACCTCGCGAGCTAGAATCTTCGCCGGGTATTCCTCGAAACTCAAATCTTCATGCAATTCCAACGGAGTGGGATATGAGTTGGGTCGAAAACATACTTCCGGAGCAAAGATACGTGGAACACGTTGTGCACTCCCGATAGATTCGGCGGTAAAGCGAGTCGATATGCTACCGGGCCTACCCGTTCCAACACTTCGAAAGGTCCAATAAAACGAGGACTAAGCTTTCCTCGAATACCAAATCTCTTAATCCCTTTTGTCGGCGATACCTTTAGGAAGACATGATCTCCTACTTGGAACTCCAATTCCCGCCGACGCTTATCAGCATAACTCTTTTGGCGACTTTGAGCTGATATTAATCTTTGTCGAGCAATGCGAACCTTGTCCTCGGCTTCCTGTAGCACGTCGGGACCCAAAACTAGCTTCTCACCCACTTCACTCCAATGAAGTGGTGATCGACACTTCCTTCCGTAAAGAGCTTCGAAAGGTGCCATCTTAATGCTTGCTTGATAACTATTGTTATAAACAAACTCTGCCATAGGTAGGTGTTGATGCCAACCTCCTTGATAATCCATGATACAAGCTCGAAGCATATCCTCCAAGATCTGAATGGTACGCTCAGATTGACCATCGCTTTGGGGGTGAAATGCCATGCTGAAATCCAGACGAGTGCCCAAAGCGTCATGTAAACTCTTCCAAAAATGCGACACAAATCTAGTGTCTCTATCCGATACAATCGATGTAGGTACTCCATGAAGTCGCACCACTTCGTCAAGATAGACTTGTGCAAGTCTCTCCCCTGCCCAAGTAGTATGTATAGGGATAAAGTGTGCCGATTTAGTCAATCGATCCACTATCACCCACACAGCATCATGCCCGGCTTGAGAGCGAGGCAGGCCAGAAACAAAGTCCATAGTAATACGCTCCCACTTCCAAACCGGTATCGGTAAACTCTGAAGTTTTCCCGCGGGGAGTCTATGTTCAGCTTTCACTTGTTGGCAAGTTAGACATCTAGCAACAAACTCGCCAACATCCTTCTTCATTCCGGGCCACCAATAGTGCAATTTCAAATCCTTGTACATCTTTGTGCCACCCGGATGCACGGTGTAAGGCGCTCGGTGAGCTTCGGTCAATATCCTTTCCTTGATCTCCTCTTCCGCCGGTACACACAAACGATTCAGGAATCGTAGCATTCCTTGATCGTCCACAAGAAATCCATTAGTATGGCCTTCGCTGATTTTGGATCGAATCCTTTGCAATTCTGGGTCAAGAACTTGCTTCTCCTTAATCAAATCAAGTAAGGTAGGTTGCACTACCAAAGCCATTAACCTCGCGGGTGTGTCGGGGGCTACAACCTCCAAATTCAATCGTCGCAATTCCGCCAATAGCGGGGGTTGAGTAACAAGTAGCATCGCTAAATTTTCCATCGATTTGCGACTTAGAGCATCTGCCACCACATTTGCTTTCCCCGGGTGGTAGAGAATAGTCAAATCATAATCTTTAAGTAGCTCCAACCATCTTCGTTGCCTCAAATTTAAATCCTTCTGTGTAAACAGATATTTTAGGCTCTTATGGTCGGTGTAGACTTCACAACGCTCGCCATAAAGGTAATGACGCCAAAGCTTCAAAGCGAACACCACGGCCGCTAACTCCAAATCGTGGGTTGGATAATTCTTTTCATAATCCTTAAGTTGACGGGGAAGCATAAGCTATTACTTTTCCGTCCTGCATCAAAACACAACCCAAACCATTAAGTGAAGCATCACTATAAATCACATACCCTGCTCCCGCAACCGGCAAAGTCAAGATCGGGGCGGTAGTCAAGCGCTCCTTCAACTCCAAGAAGCTTCTATCACATAAGTCATTCCAAATGAACTTAGTTCCCTTGTGTGTGAGTCGAGTGAGAGGCGTAGATAACTTAGCGAATCCCTCGACAAACCTCCGGTAGTATCCGGCTAGACCAATAAAACTCCGAATCTCGGTCACATTCGTTGGTCTAGGCCAATCCTTGATCGCCTCAATCTTCTTAGGATCCACGGCTACACCGTCTCCCGATATCACATGCCCCAAAAAGGACACTTCACAGAGCCAAAATTCACACTTCTTCAACTTAGCAAAAAGTTTCTTCTCCCGAAGTACTTGCAATACTTGCCTCAAATGATCTCTATGTTCCTCGTCGCTTCGAGAATACACTAAGATGTCGTCGATGAACACCACTACAAACCTGTCTAAGTAAGGCTTAAAGACACGGTTCATTAAATCCATAAAAGCTGCCGGGGCATTAGTAAGCCCAAACGGCATAACAGTAAACTCGTAATGTCCATACCGTGTTCGAAAAGCCGTCAAGGGTACATCATCAGCCTTGATCTTGAGTTGGTGATAACCAGATTGTAAGTCTATCTTGGAATACACCAAAGATCCTTGCAGTTGATCGAACAAGTCGTCAATCCTCGGTAGTGGATACCTATTCTTAATCGTAACCTTATTAAGCTCACGATAATCCACGCATAGGCGAAGAGATCCGTCCTTCTTCTTCACAAATAAAACCGGCGCTCCCCAAGGTGAAACACTCGGTCTGATGAAGCCCTTATCCAACAAGTCTTGCAACTGCGCTTTCAGCTCCTTCAGCTCGGCAGGTGCCATCCTATAGGGTGCCTTCGAAATCGGGGTAGTCCCGGGAACGAGATCCACCACGAATTCAATTTCCCTATCCGGTGGCATACCCGGAAGATCCGCCGGAAACACATCAACAAATTCCCGCACAACGGGTATGTCCTCATTCCGCGGGGTGTCTCCATCCCTCACCACCACGCTAGCTAGGTAAGCTACACAGCCGCTCCGAATCAAGTGCTTAGCCCGTGCAGAAGAGATAGTCATCGCGAACAGCGAACTCTTGCACGCTCGAAACACAACTTCATCCTTTCCGGGCTCCCGAAAAGTCACAATCCGATCCTTGCAATCGATTGTGGCGTAGTATTTTATGAGCCAATCCATGCCCAATACTACGTCAAACTCGCCAAGCTTCCGCAAAACTAGCAAATCAATCGGCATAAGCCAATCCCCTACTCTAATAGGGCAACTAGGGCAAAACTCGCGAATGTCCAAAATGTGGTCGGGGACGACAACATGTCCTGGATGCAAGGTAGGTGCAATCTCGATGCCATGCAACTCGGCAAACAGCCGATCAATAAAAGAATGTGATGCACCAGTGTCAAATAAAGCTCTAACTCTGATTCCATTAATTAAAATGATACCTGCGACGACCTCCTCGGCTGCTGTCGCCTCTACAGCCTGAGCCGCATACATACGCCCACTAGGCGCCTGTCGGGATCCCTCGATCTGCTGCTGCTGCTGCTGAAAGGGCGGTCGCCCCGCCGAGTAGTGAGTAGTTGGGGTCCCACGACCCTGCCCTGGTGGTGCCGGTGCTGAAGCCGATGAAGGTGCTGGGGAAAAACCCCTACGACACTGAGATCGAATGTGACCCTCCTGGCCACACTTAAAACACTTGCCACTACGTTGCGGGCATTGCGGTGCAAAATGAGGACCACCACAAATGACGCAACGCGGCGGCTTCTGGGAATCCGATGCTCCGCGCGGTGGAGCCGAGCCGCGCCCACCCGACTGGCTCCTCGGGTGCTTCGGTGGTTTCTTGGAGTAACTCTTGCTACCTCCTTCGCCCGCCGGCCTCTTTCCCCTCTGTCGGTCCCAAGCTTCGATCTCCTCCCTCGCAATCTCCGCGCCCTTTTCCACAACTAAGGCGCGGTTCACCACCTCCCGGTAGGTCTGCAACCCTGCCGCCTGCACCAATCTATATATCGACGGTCGAAGGCCCGCCTCAAAGATACGAGCCTTATCCTCGTCATTCCTCACCACGTAGGGTACGCAGTGCAGAAGACGAGAAAACTCTCGTTCATACTCCGTCACCGTCATATCCCGCTGACTCAAGCTGCGCAAATCCCTCTCCATCTGCCTCTTGACACTCGGAGGAAAGTAGTTTGACAACAAAAGGTCCTTGAACCCGCTCCATGTGATAGCCGCCAAGTCAGTGTTCGGGTCATCCCGAATATCCGCCCACCAACGATATGCCGCGCCGTCAAGATGATACGTGGCCAACCATACCTTATACTGCTCCTCCACAAACGTATCATGAAAAAGCTTTTCCATGTGGAGAACCCACTTCTCCACCGTCCAATGATCTGCTTTCTCGCCATCGAAGACTTGAGGGTTACATCTTCGAAACTCGTTCAAACGCTCCATCAATCTATCTCGCTCTGTCCCGACAACCATCATAGGCAAAACCGTCCTCACCGGTGATGCCCACGTCGGGGGTGTCATAGCCGCCTCCTCTCTCGGCTCGGCACTGGGCGCCACAGGTGTCGGCCCAGGGATAGGCGCCGATGCTCCAACAGTCGCACCTCCAACTGGCGTAGGTGGCGTAGGATCCTGAAGTCCTGGTAGAAGTCTACTGAATTAATAACTCCTCCATCCTCTTCATCCTTGCTTCCTGTCGACGTGCGGCGTCGGCTTGCTGTTGAGCCGCAGTCGCCTGCTGTGCCACCAGACCTGTCAACGTCATCAACTGGTCTCTCAACTCGCGGACCTCACTGGATCCGGAAGTTGCAGAGGTCTCCACATCCTCTGTGTCGGCTGCCGCTACCATCTCGGTCGACTGGGAACGAGTAGTCGGCATTACAAGCTACAATAACATAGAATGCGTAAGTTAGAAACTTACGCTAACGAAACCCCACTCAGATAATAAAATCCCCAATCATGCGAAAGTAAATGAAGTGAGCTCCCAACTAACTCCCGATGTCACGTTGTCGGCCGCCAACGTGACCTCCTAAGAGTTAGGTGTCACACACTTCGATCAAACTCCAACTACTTGGAGAATAAAGACACAACCCAATTGTGTTACTTTCGCTAAAAAAAACAATCTCGTCTCTCACGAGTCTAAGTCCTATAGTCCGACCTGCCTAAGGTTTTCTAGGTCCACAATGACTTAACCCTAGGCTCTGATACCACTATAATCTGTCACGCCCCGGGGCCCCAGCGGAAGCCCACCCGAGCGCATGCACAGACCCGCCGTGTACACAACAACCAACATGCACACAAGGCGTCTAATAACAACATGAATGAAAGGAATAAAGCAAGTAATCCTATCATGATAATCAGAGCATACATACTAAACAAGTAAGGTCTCAAGATAAAAGCATGAAATACTATAAAGGTAAAGTTACTACAAAGTTCAGTACAACATAAACCCAAAAAGGGACATAGGGTAGTCTCTACAAAAGTGGTCGATACAAAAACACCTCTCAACTAAAAACATAAAGAAAGGTGCGCCACCTAGTCGCTAGCACCCTCGCGATCTAGCTACTCGCAATGCCCTTGCCGCGGTCCCTAGCCTCTCCCGCAGTGGATGGCTCTGAAATAAAACAACAAACCCCAGGGGGATGAGAACTATTATTCAATAGTTCCCAGTGGGTAAGCCGCCGAGAGGAGCGGAGTACACCACTAGGCCAACTGAGGCAAAGTAGGGTTAGATAAAAAAAGTATATTTTATAGAGAAACTTCAATGCTACAATGCCTCAAGATATAATTATATTATCATGAACTAAACTACTCATGCACATGTATAAGCATGCAACCTTTCACGATATGAATGTTTACTTTGTATATAACATTAAATATGTAATCATAAAAGGGGTATATCGAAAGAATGTTCACTTGTGCCGTGCCTAATGGCTTCGTGGTAGTCAACACCTCACGCTTCGGTGAGCCTTACCCACGGCGGTTCCATTTCGGCGCTCTCTCTAACACAAGTGCGAAATAACTGTCGCTAGGCCATCTCCGGAGTGCCGGCTTGTAGGGAGCGACCCTCACAAGCATGTGTAAACGAGCATAGTGGCGAACAAGTAACAATCAATCACATAGTATATGTCGTCATGTCTAAAAACATGGAATGCCAACAAATATCCAAGTCTAGGTCATAATGTCCTTCTAGATGTTCTTCTAGATGAAATGTCATAAGTTCAACCTTGTCTTATGGTTCAACATACCATATGTCATATCTACCCTATGACTAGTCCATGAAGTTAAGTGTCATGAGTATTCCAAGTTCATTGTTCTCTATTGTCACACATGTCTCTACTTGTCTAAGTAGATGTTCCAACCATCACATAAATGAGTTAATCTATTTCCATAGCCATTCATAACGCACTATGTTTAAATCATGCAATCCTCCTACAACATAGGATATATATATATAATTTGCATATAATAGCACATGAATCTCATGCATTCTACCATTCTACCATGTCATAATTAGTATGAATATGCACTAATTTAAGCTCTTAAGCTACAAGGATGACATAGGGGGAATTCACCCATTTCGGTGAGGTCAAACCCACCCGAAGCCCTTCGGAACCTCGCAGTTTCCGAAAACCAAGTTGTCCCCTCGATTTCTAGCGCCCTAAAGGAGATTCCTAAGGGGTTAGAACATCGAACAACCAAAATCGAAAAACGACAAACAACAAAGGGGAAAAAGGGTGAAAATACCTTAGACCAAGAATTTCTTGTCCAAAGTCCAAAATAGAGTTAGGAGGCCTCAAATCCAACCTAACACAACATTCTACACCCATCAATTCCCATTCAAAAACCCGAAATTAAGAAACCCTAAAAGTAAACCCTAGGTTTCCCAACATGAAATTTCTACAACAAAAATCCAAATAAACTACAATAGAGGGTTCAAGAGAGGAGAACTCACCTCTTTATAGCTCTAAACAAGATCCTAGGAAGCTAGGTTTGGAGATAAACCTCAAACAAACTCTTCTCTTCCTCCACCACGTCCACCAAGAACAAGCTAGCAAGCTTGAGAGCAAAAGAGAAGGAAAAGGAGATCAAACCCTAGGTTTAATCATCAAAAACCCAAGAAATCTAGAGAGAGAAAGAGAGAAGGACCTACCTCTTTTCTCCAAGTCCTCAGCTCAAATGCTGAGAAGGGGCTGTGAGGGGTTAAGTGTTATGATGTAACAATTGCCCTAACACCCCTCCAAAAGCCAACATTCGCAAAACAGCTCAAAGCAAAATTTCGGTTCTGTATACCGGTATGCGTATGGGCATACCGGTATCAGGCCAGAAATTCCGCAAACCCGAGAGCTGCGAAATTCGGTTTATCACTGAATACCGGTATCCCAAGGGTGCATACTGGTATGCAATGCCAAAACCTGCAGTTTTGCAGATTTCGACTCCCGGAGTCCGTTTTCGCACTTCTCAAGTCCCGAAAACGCTCCCAAGGGCTCGAAACAAAACCAAAACCTCCAGATTAGTACGAACTACTAATCTCACACTAGAACCTTGCAATTTGCTAAAGTTCAGTGTACTACATGAGGTCTATATTTACATTTGTATTTTCAATTATATGCATATGGTTTGCATAGATGCTGAGAAAGTTCTCCACCCATGCAACGTAATACAACTTCTAAAATTAAAATTAAATGTGCAAACATCTCTCGAACAATTACACTTCTGCAAAAAGCCTCTGAATTCTTACTTTTAAATCTCCCCTCTTCATGTAGTAATACAATAATAAGGAAACAACATTGGTTTTCTAAAGATTTTTTATCATGTGTCTGCAACTTCTGTAGCGCAGAAACAACTCTCAACACTCTCAATGCAGCTACTAGAGCTTTACTAATGCTATAATATTCTTCTATTTTGAAGCTTTCTCCTCCTTTGATCATTACAGAAAGCAAGTTACCTTGAAAAGTGGAGTGCAAAACTAACGTTGCTCCGGCGGAAGGACCTATTGCACTATGAAATCAGGTTTAAGGAAGCAGATTTGAAAACAGAGGAGTTTGGTGTCCATTTTCAAAATCTTGGGAGTTCGAGAGATACAATTATACATCCAACTATTAAGAGCTAACAGCTAAAAGCATATCTATTTTGTAATTATCTTACAACTTCGGAAACAAAGGAAAAGGAATGTGGTTGTCATAGACATTCAAAGACCATCAGAAAGAGGAAAAGTTAAATACTAACCGCAGCCAAATCCTTTTCGTGCTTTGGAATGAATGCAGTATCCACTATTCCATTTCTAAAGTCCTGCAATTTTCACAATAATATGTTTCTTTTTTTAAAAGAAAGTTAAAATTTTGAAAATGACATTCTTTGGAAGTTAATGAGATTGAGTCTAATCTTTGTGACATCTGTCACGCCCCGGGCTAGTTCTAGATGCGGAAATACGTGCCAAATTTTTTTTTTTTAAAGTCTAGCCCGCGCCACGTACAGACCCGCCACAAATACAGGGTCCACTGTACACACGGACAGAACCTCCCCTGTATTTGCACGGCGTCAACAACATACGACAGGATCACAACCACCATTCATTCATCACAACATATCACAATAACACAAGAGATTCATACAGCTAGCAGTCCTTAAACCTGTATGAATCTAAGCAAATCCTTAGGCGAAGGATGATGCGATGCACAAGCAACAGTCATTCTAGAAAACTGCTCCTTACCCAGAAGTTTTATTTGAAACCCTAATTTCAATCATCCAAGAATCATTTGAAAAATGTCCTCCACACGAGAACTCTCTTTTGAAATCACAAAAATTGAACAATCAGAAATCCATTTGAAAATTGTTTCCCACACGGAAACCTTTATTTCACGACGCTACCACGAGGGGTAGAAAGCCAAAATACTCGATAAATGAAACGATCGAAAACAGGGATACAACCAACTAGTCCAAGCATACAATCATCACATAATGATAATGAATGATCAACAATACATAAGCATGCTAGAGTAAGCCCAAAGAATAAATGAACCACAAATCACATCTAATAGGCGAAGGTAGGGTGATAACCAAATCTGGGGAAGTAGCCTCACGAGTCGGAACCTCTAGAGCTACTATCTAGGCGTGCCTCGCAGCATCCCGACACTCACCACCCTGCTCACCTGAAACCTGCAATGAGGGCGGGAGTTGAGAACATGTACACATGTCTCCCCTCCCAGTGGGTACCGCAAGCCGACGAAGGCGAGGTGTCCACACCGGCACGAGGGTCAACAAAAGATAGATATGGTATACAGTAGCACAAATAGGTATGAGGCTAACATACAACTGAAACAACTATGCTACTGTAAGCAACTAGTATGCATCAAAGGAGATAACCACAAAGTAAACCCAATCTATAGCCACTGGGACGTGGCCCTGTCACTGTCACCTGCTCATCTATCGGCACATAAACCTTCTGGACGCACTGCATCAAGGCTCACGGGTCGGCACAAACTCAACGACCCTTTTCCGGAAAAGAACACCCCCAAACGGTGGATCAGACCGCGGTGTACGTGAAGTGCTAGAAGAGCTGTGACGATCGATGCGAATGCTCAATCCACAGAACGGCAACGAGCCGTGAAGCAACTGATAACCACAACTAGGATCGCTCGGACAACAGGCGATCACCACCGACCGACTAGGTCGTCTCAAGAACCATGCAAACTACAATTACTCTACTATCCAAGCACGCATATAAGTAGAGTCAACGGGAGTCAAGTGAACTAAACTGAAATGCAAGAGAAGGGATAGAAAGGTATCACCGTAGTCCACTGAACCGACTCCGGATCGAAGCACCCACCTGTAGGTAAGATCCAATCTAACACCGACGGCTCTCGGGAACCGCGACAGGACCTACGAAAGACTCACAGGGTCAAGGTCCACCAAGTCGACGCTAAACACAAAGCTCTCACATCCCGAAACCGACGGATCGCCCGGGAAACCCACCGGGACGATCCCGAAACCACACAAAGCCCCAGAGGGGTACCAAACAGCCAACAAGGTCCCTCGCTGTCCCCGAACACACAAAACCAAGTGACGGGACAGCGAGCACAAGCTCGGGGTGCCACGAACATCAAACGCACCCGTAAAGGCTTCCCGGGTTCCCGAAAAGTGCCGATTTGGCACCGGAACCCCACATCACTCATCCGCTGTCCTCGGAACTTCGGGACAGCGATGAGGAACAGCCAACAAGGCTACACGACGAAGCCAAGTCGCTTGCGAAAACAGCGAGTGAGTCGCACAACTAGAAACGTGCGTTTCGCCGATTATTTCATCGAAAAACGCATCGGAAACGAATCCGAAACTCCACGAAGGGCGAGGGGGTTGGACAACCAGTCCACAGGGTCCCGAGGACCAAACCCTTGCTGCCCACAGCGTCGCAACGCTGCCACAAATGCCAAAGTCCCAAAACAAGCACAATTCCATACATACGAGCAATAAACGGAGCTGCTAGAGCAAACCGTACGTCCGCACGACCTTCCGCAAGCACCAGCGGATAGGTAACGACGTCATGGAAACTGTGCTCACTGTCCCACTGCGACAGGACCAGTCGCAAGCCCGGAAATCTCATAAAAATAGTGAGCGCGCGCACAAAAGCAAGCATAACTAAGGCCGTGTGAGCAAACCGTACATCCGCACGACCTTCCGCAAGCGCCAGCGGATAGATATCGATGTCACGGTGACCGTGCTCACAGCCCCACTGCGACAGGACAAGTCGCGGGCCGGGAAAAGCATAAAAACAGCGAGCGCCTAGGTCCAAATGCCCTAGCGACGGCGGCGGCGGGGAGCGACGGCGGCGGCGCAGGGAGCTCGGGAGCTCTCGGGTTGGCTAAGGCTCGTCGGCGCGGCAAGGAACGGCGGCAACGACCGGCGGCGACGTGAGCACAGGCGAGAGGGGGTCGCCGGACACCGGTTGGCCGGTGACCGCGACAAAAACGGCGGCGGGTGGCGGCGGCGGAGCAGGTGCGGCCGCGGATGCCCTAGCGGCCCCGCCGAAGCAAGCGGCGGCTACGGCGGCGCTCCGGCAGTACGGCGACGGCCGGGGAAGAAGGAGGCGGCGCCGGAGGTCCCGAGGGTGACCAGGCTCACCCTCTCCGGCGTCGAGAGGCGGCGGCGGCGCGGCCCCACCAAGCTCGGCCCGCAGCTCCTCCAGCAGTGGCTCCAGCAGCCTGGCGGCGGCTCCGGCGGCGCTCCGGCGGCACTCCGGCAACGCCAGCAGCCCAGTCACCTCAGGGGGGGCTCACGCGTGGGTTCCCCCTGGGTGCTCAACTCAGAGAAGAAGAAGAAGAAGAAGGAGAAGAAGAAAAAGAGAAAAAGTAGAGAGAGAGGGGTGGCCGGGGTTGCTCCGGCCAGGTGGTGGCCGGCGGCGGCCGGCAGAGCTCGGGGAGGAGGCCAAGGGGCAGGGGGAGCTCGGGCTCACCTCTGGGAGCAAGGGGGAGAGAAGGGAGAGAGAGGGATAGAGAGGGAGAGGTTGAGTGTGAGAGGGACAAAGAGAGGGGGTGGGTGAGGTTCCATAAATGCACTCACCTACCCTCTCAGCCATTGTTCCCCCTCCCACAGCAGGGAAAAACCCATTTCACCCCTCCAAATTCGAATTCGCGCGAAACGGTGTGAAAAACGGGGTCCAAAACGCGAAACAAACAAACGTGCCATTCGAGCACTCAGCGAAGAAGATGCAATATCTTTCAATCCGTCAGTCGCACAGCGACACGGATTGCGCCATCGCGTTCAGCACTGCCGAGACATTGAATCTAGCATTTTGGATTGTCAAAATCGGACTCCGGATCGTGCCGTTAAGCCGTTCACTCTCTGCGACGAAAAACCAACAACTATCAAAAATCCACTAAAACCACTTATATACATATATATATATATATACCTGTATATATATACGTATACAGATAAAAAAAACACAGTATCAGGGGAGAGGAACACAGAATTCCAAATTTTTAAAAATTTGAATTCTCACATCACTCCCACCTAACAAGAAGTTTCGTCCCCGAAACTTACCCACACACCATCCGCGAACAATAGCGGATGCCTCTCACACGAAGCAGGCTCCAGCTCCCAAGAAGTCTCGCACTCCTCGCGACTCATCCACCGCAGTCTCACAAACAGAAAGCTCCGGTTCCCCAACTGCTTCCCCCCTTGCGAGCCAAAAACCTCATAGGAACCTCACCGCAGCTGAGATCCTCCCTCAGCTGAACCGTTGTCGGGCCGATCACACAACGCTCACCCACGTCAACCAAACAGAACAGTGATCGACAACGACTTCCACACTAAGCCTCGCACGGTGCCAATCCAATGCTCGCCAGGAAGCTGTAGAGAAAGCAAGCTCCATCAAGGAAGATACCTGAACCAACCTTCACCAAAATCCAAACGCACGCCCGGAGCATATCCTCAAGGGTCAGGAAGACTCGCTCCGACTGCCCAACACTCTGAGGGTGGAAACTGAGCTGAAGTCGAGCTCCGTCCCCAGTGCCTGCTGCAAACTCTTCCAGAACTGGGAAACGAGGCGAGAATCCCAACCTAAAACGATCGACACTGGCACTCCAAACAGCCCGACGAACTCATCCAAGTAGAGCTGCGCCAGTCGATCCCGAGACTAAAATGAATGTACCGGTAGGAAGTGAGCTGTTTTCGTCAATCAGTCCACAAAAACCCAGATCGCAACATGACCTCGCTGAGAACGAGGCAACCCGGTGACGAAGACCACGGTGATCGGCTCCCACTTCCCTACAGGTACAGGCAACGGTCAAAGCTTCTCTGCTGACAAACCCGGTACAGTGCCACATGCTGAGCTACAACCAGAGACTCTGCCTCAAGTCGCAGTACATCTTCGTCTCTCCAGGATGAACGATGTACGGCGACCGGTGTGCCTCAGCCAAAACTCTCACCTCAAATCCTGAACACTGGGCACACACCTCCGTCCTCGAAGGAAAACCAACAGCATGTAGCACGAAGTCACCATCTCTGCCCTGCTCGGCGTCTGCTCGCACTCACTGCCAGTGCGGATCCATCGGCTGCCCACCGAAAATCTGATCCGCCAAGGTGGGTTGCACCTCCAAAGACAACAACTGTGCGGTAGCTCCACAAGGTAAGGTCTCCAACTCTTGTCAACAAAACTCCACCATCAATCGCTCCTGGTCGGTAATCGAAAGAGACGGCTCCTTGAAGAGATACCACAGACTCTGGGAATCCGTGAAGATCTCACAACACGCTCCAAACAGGTAGTGTCTCCAAAGCTTGAGAGCGAACACCACTGCTGCTAACTCGAGATGGAGCGCCAGACAGATTCTCTCATAGTCCATCAACTAGTGCGGAGCATAAGCGATAACCTTCTCATGCTGAATGAGCACGCACCCCAATCCCATCCAAGATGCATCGCAGGAGACCATAACAACCTCACCAGGCTGCGACTATGCTAAGATAGGGGCACGGGTCAAACAGTCCATCGGCTCCTAGAAGCTCATCAGACAAGCGGGAGTCTAGAGAAACAACGCGCCCTTTCTCGACAGCTTGCTCAAAGGGGCGGCGATCTTGAGAAGAACCCTCAACAAATCGCCGGCAACAACGCCCGAGCCGAGGAAGCTCCTAATCTCTGCCACAGGAGTCGGAACAGGCCAAACTACTACAGAGTCCTCCTTCCTTGGTTCCTCCACAAAACCAGCCTGCGTCACAATGCGAACCAAGAAGGAAACTCCTCGGATAGATCAGTATGTCGTCAAAGGCGACCACGACAAATAGATCCAAGAACTGCTGAAAACCCAGTTCATCAAATCCAAAAAGCTGCCGGGACGTTCGTCAAACCGAACGGCAAAATCGTGACTTCGTAAAGCCCGTAACGAGTCCGGAGGGCCGTCAACGCAACGTTCTCGGCCTTGATCCTCAACTAAGGATAACCTGGCTGCAGAACACACACTTCGAGAAAAAAATCGAGGCTCCCTGGAGCCGGTCGAAGAGATCGAAGATCTGCGGTAGAGGGTACAAAAACAACACCGTCAACTCGATAAGCTCGAACTCACAATCCGACGAAAACCTTGCGAGTCCACCATGTTACGGATTTTATATTGGCATATTT
This sequence comes from Puya raimondii, assembly GCA_016920855.1. Taxonomy (NCBI): domain Eukaryota; kingdom Viridiplantae; phylum Streptophyta; class Magnoliopsida; order Poales; family Bromeliaceae; genus Puya; species Puya raimondii. The sequence continues at coordinate 122,213,518 of JABWPP010000050.1, read as the reverse complement.
CGTGAAGTGAGTCGGAGTCTTGAAGGTTCGAAGAAGAAAAGACGAAGAACAAAGACTCGAAGACTCCACGTATGAATTCACGATGCTTGGTAAGTTTAAATAATCTTGATGATGATTTAGATACATTTACAAGTGTTTGGAAGACATTAGAATGGATAAAAAGTGTTTTAAAATATAAAAATAAGTTTTCCAACTTCCGAGGTCCGGACCCTGAGGATGAGGTCCAGAACCCGTACGCCTCCCTGGCTGTCACGCAGGGAGGGTCCGGACCCTGAGGATGAGATCCGGACCCTGAGGGCGGAGGTCCGGACCCTGAAGCTGAGGTCCGGAACCCGTAGGTCTGATGAGCAGTTTCGCAGACCGGGTCCGGACCCTGATGGCTGAGGTCCGGACAATGAAACGCCTGGAGAGTGTCAAGGTCCGGACCCCATACCCGCGGTCCGGACCCCGACCCGTTGCGAAGTTTTGGAAAGTTATTTTTCAATCCTACTTTGATTCTAATGTCTCACAAACATGTAAATAAGATGGTATATTCCTTAAAATATCTTTGCAATCCTAATATGGTTCCAAACCTTTCTAAAATCAGTTTTGCAATCCTAGTCGAAATCGGTTTGCTTTCAAACCTTTCTAAAAACTGTTTTTAATCTTAATCTATTTCGGATTGCTTCTAAACCTATAAATATGATGTGGGGGAGTCTCTAAAACGGGGGAATCACAGATTATCTTTTAGAAACCCTTAGAAGCTTGTAGGTGACCGTTTTCCTCATCTTCTACATCAAGCTTCTCTCAAATTGATTCATGGTGTTCTAAATTCTAATATTCTTTTAGAATCAATTTGAGGATTGCTTAGAGATTATTCCCACAGATTTTCAATGTTATTCTAAGCAATAAACCATCACCAACGTTACATCATCAACGTTATTTGTTCTTGCTCGTGGATTCGAGTGGCATCGTGGATTCGGCGTGATCAAGGCTTCGTGGATTCGGAGCGAGGCGTCTCGTGGATTCGAGACGTGGCGTCTGTGGATTCAGACGTGAGGCGTGGACGGCCGTGAGTGCGCGAGATCCGCTGAAGACGAAGGAGAGGATAAGTCCGTGGAGTCGGTAATCACCTTGTAATCCTTTAATCTTAGTGGATTGTTTTTCGCGTGTTGGTCCCGTGGGTTTTTCTCCAAAGTGGAGTTTCCCACGTAAATCTCAGTGTGCTGATTTTATTTTTCGCATTACTTTATCGCATTGAGATTTGTGATTTTTGATTATACACCTATTCACCCCCCTCTAGGTGATAGATATACTCTAGATAGATCCTAGGGCTACCCCCTATCTTACAATTGGTATCAGAGCGGGATCTAGGCCTTATCTTTCATAATGGGTGAAGGTGGTAACATTAATCGACCTCCGTTCTTTGATGGCACGAGCTATGCTTATTGAAAAGTTCGCATGAGAGCTTTTCTAATAGCCATCGATGAACGAGTGTGGCAATCCATAGAATTTGGATGGACTCATCCCACTCAAATCGTCGATAATGTTAGCGTCCCTAAACCTCGAAATAAATGGAGTAGGGAAGAGATTGATTTATCTTCTTACAACGGTAGGGGAATTAATGCCTTATTTAATTCTTTAAATCAAACCGAGTTTTCACGTGTCTCGGCATGTGAGACGGCAAAAGAGATTTGGGATACTCTCCAAGTTACGCATGAGGTAACTAGCTTGGTAAAGGTCCAAAAACTTCAAATGCTTACAAGTAAATTTGATTCAATTTCCATGGACGATCATGAGACCTTTACCGAGTACTATACTCGTCTTCAAGACATAGTCAATACATGCGCAAACTTGGGAGAGAAAATCTCGGAATCTAAAGTTGTAAGAAAAATTTTGAGAACTCTTCCCGAAAGATTTCGTCCGAAGGTTGCGGCCATTGAGACTTTTAAGCATCCGGACGAGATGAAAGTAGAGGAATTAGTAGGCGCTTTACAAACATATGAAATGACTTTTCCTACTAATGAATCTTCTTCCAAGTCTTCTTCTAAGAGTACAGGTATTGCACTCAAATCTATGAAGGAGGAAGACGACGACTCGGATTCCGATGAAGAAATTTCGCTCGCCGATTTTGAACATCATTTGGAGTGTCTCACGAAGAAATTTCGTCGGAATTTCCGGAAGAACAAGTCAAATCGATCTACATCCAACTCTTCTTCTAAAGGATCTTCAAATTCTAAATTCTCTAAAGAGAAGAAGTTTGGAAAGTCTTCTAAAGATAAGGATGAGATTGAAGGAGAAATCCGGTGTTACAAATGCCGAGGCTATGGCCATATCGCCACGGATTGTCCCTCTAAGAAATCCTATAATAAGAAGGCCCTACAAGCTAGAACTTGGGATGATTCTACTTCCAATGATTCAAGTTCTAGTGAAGAAGAAACAAATGATGCAATTGCCTTTTCTTCACATGTTTCTCCTTCTCCTTCTACTTTTTGTTTATCATCTATTATTTCTAACCCCTTTGATTCTTCCTCTGTGCATGATACATCGAGCGACAATGGCACAAGTGAGGGGGAGTCGGATGATGATGACTTAGCCGAGGCATACAATCAACTACTAATAGAATCGAAGAAGATGGCTAAGCACAACAAGAAGTTGAGGAACCGACTTTTGGAGCTTGAGGATGACAAAAAGATATTGAGTACCTCAAATAAAGCTCTTGCGGAGGAAAGGGAAAACATATTGAAGAACAACAAAATCCTTCAAGAGAAGCTCAACCAATCGGAGATAACGATCAAATCGCATCAAGAAAAGGTTGGCTTTCTCGAACTACATTATAAGAAAATTCATGTCTCTAATCAAGTCTTGACCAAACAAGTCCATCAACTCAAGTCCGACATACTAAAATTCTCCTCCGGATCGAAAAAGCTTGATAGTATGCTCGGTTTGGGTCAAACGGATAAACATGGACTTGGATATGAGCAAAAACATGTTGAGAAGGTAAAAAATTCTATTCCCAAAGTCTCAACAAGTGTAAAAGAGAAGGTATGCCATAGATGCGGAAAGAAAGGACATATCAAGAAGATATGCCATAAAAAGAAAACTCAAGTGGCATCTTCTAAGCATCTATCGGCATCTTCCATTACTCGACAACCCCCACGGTTTCAAAACCAACATCAAAAAGGTCGAGTACCCGAGGTCAACCGAAAGTCAAAGCCACAACACTCAAATACTCCAAAGCGGAATGCGATGGTGAGACCAAAGGTTGATCAAAAGTCAAAACAAACCGTGCCTAACGTCAACAAACCAAGACAACTAACAATCCGACAAGTTTGGGTTCGGAAAGGTGATATCTTTCCTTGTCTTAAACCTTAATTTGTTTTTGACTTAGTGTAGTACTTTGATCGGTTTCTATTGCATATCTTTTGATCATTACATTACACGTTTTGGTGCTTTCATTGTTACGATTTTTTAAATTTTTTTTGAATGATTAGAACATTAAATAGTGCATTGAATATCAATAGGTTCACTTTCATTCACTCTTAATTAATCTCATATTAATTATCGGTTTTACTTTATTTTCATTATATTTGAAGATAATTTATTATGAGACCTCTTCATACTTATATTCATCAAATTTAGGCAATCATGTGTAATCTCTAGGAGCTTAACCTATCTCGGTTGTGTGTGTTGAATTTGATGAATAGTCATTCTCTTATGGACTAAAATTTGTCACATATTCTTTCAACTAAGAGATTGCATAAGCGAGGGGGAGTTATTATGATATAAAATAAAATGCTCATATGCTTTGAAAGATGTGGAAAGAGTTGCATCCTTAAAGGAGTGCGAAAACTACCACCACGTGGAGGAAAGAGCTACCACCCCGGTCGTCCGGTTAGTGTGTGCAGCTACCACATGATAATTGAATTGCATATCCGAAAAATATATATATATAAGTGCAAAAGCATGCAAAAGGAAAAATGGCACAATTTTTATTTTTCGGAGTTATAAGGTGGTCCGCATATATGAAAGATGCTCAAAGAGCCACCCCTTGTGCTATTTATCTCAAATTTGAATGTTTGTGCGACAAAATTTCTGTCTCTTTGATGAATCCCTTAAGTCATCTTCATAATCCGTTTACATCTTGGTAGCTTTTGAGCCTTTAGATTATCTTTGATGACTTGATTTTGAAGTTTATATGAGTTAAGAAATCGTGTAATATTTTATCTACATTATGGTGAGTGTGTAGTAAAATTCTTAATTCTTATGAAATTAATAGGGATTGAAAGAAGTCAATGTGAATTTATATTTCTCATGCACTAACATTGCTTGAAATTTTATCACAAGTGGTTTCAAAATTGAAAAAGCTTTAAACTTGTGTTTTGATTTATTTCTCTCGAAATTCTCTCTATTTTTGGTGTTTCTCTTTTGGCAATTTTTGACAAAAAGGGGGAGAGAGGTAATGATAACTTAGACGCATAAACATAGGGGGAGAGATTGCATGAACAAAGGGGGAGCGATTTTGACACTTTTTCTACTAACTTTGTTCGTGGAGAATGAAAATATTTTGCAGGTCTCTCAAGACTTCAAGACTCCATGTTTGTCTAAGTTATAGAGTTTGTTTTAGGAGTACTAAATTGTAATTTCATTTTTCATTTGGATCTTTCACGCGAGAAGTTCATTGTTTTGGTGATGGCAATGAATTTCATTTTTAGAGAGATGAGCCTCGTGAGTGTTTTATGTATCTTTGTGTTTTGTCACGAAATTGCCAAAGGGGGAGATTGTTACGAATTTTATATTGGCATATTTCGTGAAGTGAGTCGGAGTCTTGAAGGTTCGAAGAAGAAAAGACGAAGAACAAAGACTCGAAGACTCCACGTATGAATTTACGATGCTTGGTAAGTTTAAATAATCTTGATGATGATTTAGATACATTTACAAGTGTTTGGAAGACATTAGAATGGATAAAAAGTGTTTTAAAATATAAAAATAAGTTTTCCAACTTTCGTGGTCCGGACCCTGAGGATGAGGTCCGGAACCCGTACGCCTCCCTGGCTGTCACGCAGGGAGGGTCCGGACCCTGAGGATGAGATCCGGACCCTGAGGGCGGAGGTCCGGACCCTGAAGCTGAGGTCCGGAACCCGTAGGTCTGATGAGCAGTTTCGCAGACCGGGTCCGGACCCTGATGGCTGAGGTCCGGACAATGAAACGCCTGGAGAGTGTCAAGGTCCGGACCCCATACCCGCGGTCCGGACCCCGACCCGTTGCGAAGTTTTGGAAAGTTATTTTTCAATCCTACTTTGATTCTAATGTCTCACAAACATGTAAATAAGATGGTATATTCCTTAAAATATCTTTGCAATCCTAATATGGTTCCAAACCTTTCTAAAATCAGTTTTGCAATCCTAGTCGAAATCGGTTTGCTTTCAAATCTTTCTAAAAACTGTTTTTAATCTTAATCTATTTCGGATTGCTTCTAAACCTATAAATATGATGTGGGGGAGTCTCTAAAACGGGGGAATCACAGATTATCTTTTAGAAACCCTTAGAAGCTTGTAGGTGACCGTTTTTCTCATCTTCTACATCAAGCTTCTCTCAAATTGATTCATGGTGTTCTAAATTCTAATATTCTTTTAGAATCAATTTGAGGATTGCTTAGAGATTATTCCCACAGATTTTCAATGTTATTCTAAGCAATAAACCATCACCAACGTTACATCATCAACGTTATTTGTTCTTGCTCGTGGATTCGAGTGGCATCGTGGATTCGGCGTGATCAAGGCTTCGTGGATTCGGAGCGAGGCGTCTCGTGGATTCGAGACGTGGCGTCTGTGGATTCAGACGTGAGGCGTGGACGGCCGTGAGTGCGCGAGATCCGCTGAAGACGAAGGAGAGGATAAGTCCGTGGAGTCGGTAATCACCTTGTAATCCTTTAATCTTAGTGGATTGTTTTTCGCGTGTTGGTCCCGTGGGTTTTTCTCCAAAGTGGAGTTTCCCACGTAAATCTCAGTGTGCTGATTTTATTTTCCGCATTACTTTATCGCATTGAGATTTGTGATTTTTGATTATACACCTATTCACCCCCCTCTAGGTGATAGATATACTCTAGATAGATCCTAGGGCTACCCCCTATCTTACACACCACTCAGGTGTACAGGGCTGCCAATCGCAACAAGCGATAAAAACACCAACGATGCCGAACCATCAGATCCAAAGATCGGGCACGCGCTCCAAAGCACGACTACACGAAAGACGCGGCGAAAACCCAGCACGCGAACACAAGCACAGAGACCTCGGAGCCAACATCCAGGCTCCCGTCATCCCGAAACCGAGCTAAAAGGCAACCTGACTCAACCGGAGTCAAACCAACGGCAGTGATAGCAAATCAACTGCGCAAAAACCACGCCAGGATTAGCTCAAGGTTCACCACTAGATCAGGGATGACCAACACATAGCTTTCCGCAAGACGACCAAGAGCGAGAAAAGTCTTGCAAGGGAAGGCACCGACCCAATCCAGAAAGTCCTCAAAAGGAAATAGGGTATTTCGTCCTAACTTTCGACACTACGTTGTCTGCAGCCAACGTACTTATCAAAAGAAAACGAAATATCCCAAGGTCAAAGCCAACAACCAGTCGGCAACACCACGAAGGTACCGGGTCAACCACTCAATAGCTGGACCAAAGTCACAGACGAGTCACCGAATTAACGGGAAAAGCAAACCGACCCACACAAAACAAAGTCTGCCCTGAGCCAACTCCCTAGGAGTCATCGGCTTCCAACAACGAACCGACAGCTACAGGTGACAAGGGTCGTCAATCCACCCGTACCAAAGCGGAGGAAGAACAAAACCAGTGTCGAGTAACCAGCGTCGAACACGGTGAGATCCCCAACAAGAACCTGGAAGATCTCGCGGCAACACGGAAACCTACAAATACCACCAGGAATCCCATAACACACCAATTTAGGCGTTAGGATAGCCGCAAGCCACGTAGGCACCAACAAACACCCGACACTCAACAGTGTCCACTCAGTCTAGTACACGTCAGTTCGACACCAGAACTAGCCAATGGTCGAAAGACCAACATTGACGATGCCACCAGCAAGACGTCAGAGGGGTAGGCTTCACCGCCCTACCCAACGAAACAGAGGGGAAAACACCCAAACTGCGGTCAAAACCGCTCAAAGTACCGTCTCCGTAGAGACGCTCGCAGAGGCCCTCGTGCTCAACACGGAAAGTGGGGACAGGGCAAGAACAGCCCAACAACAAAAAAGATCCACCACCACTAGAAGGAGCACGAGCCTGCGAACAAGGGCAGATCAAAACTCAGGAGATCCGCCCCAACACGCTCAGATGTGACCACCACCCCCAAACACGGGGTCGGCGTCCACGCGCGAAACAGCCGACGAAGTCGCTGTCGTCGTCACGGTCGTCGCACAACGGTGTGGGTGCCACAGGAGGGTCTGCAGTCATCGGGGCACACGGCGAAGGAGTAGGAGGGGCTGGAGCGGCAGCTGCCGTAGCCTGTTGCTGCAAAAACCACCGGAACAAGCCGGAACATGCCGGAGAGGGTCGCCAACTGACCCCTCGCCTCGGCCTCAAGCACACAGGGTACGGTCCACACCAGGCTGTCCGCCTCCTGCCAGCTCCTCACTCGAACCAGCCACAACAGCCCGAAACAGAACACCAGCAGACGGCTCCTCAGGCGCACGCCCACCACCACGACCCGGACGAGGAGGTCTACCAAGACCACAAGCCAACTGCGAAACGCAGAAACCAGCGCAAGAGAAAAGGGGTCGGCAACTCCCACAAAACACAAGCCGAAAACAAACCCCTCGAACTCGCGCGCCTACACATCCTAGGTCTTCCTAGGGTCAGCCTAACCAGTGGTTCAGTTACAAGTTAATGAATGAATGAGTGTTTGTTCCCTTTACTCTCTGATACCATCTTAATCTGTCACGCCCCGGGCTAGTTCTAGATGGGGAAATACGTGCCAAATTTTTTTTTTTTTAAAGCCTAGCCCGCGCCACGTACAGACCCGCCACAAATACAGGGTCCACTGTACACACGGACAGAACCTCCCCTGTATTTGCACGGTGTCAACAATATACGACAGGATCACAACCACCATTCATTCATCACAACATATCACAATAACACAAGAGATTCATACAGCTAGCAGTCCTTAAACCTGTATGAATCTAAGCAAATCCTTAGACGAAGGATGATGCGATGCACAAGCAACAGTCATTCTAGAAAACTGCTCCTTATCCAGAAGCTTTATTTGAAACCCTAATTTCAATCATCCAAGAATCATTTGAAAACTGTCCTCCACACGAGAACTCTCTTTTGAAATCACAAAAATTGAACAATCAGAAATCCATTTGAAAACTATTTCCCACACGGAAACCTTTATTTCACGACGCTACCACGAGGGGTAGAAAGCCAAAATACTCGATAAATGAAACGATCGAAAACAGGGATACAACCAACTAGTCCAAGCATACAATCATCACATAATGATAATGAATGATCAACAATACATAAGCATGCTAGAGTAAGCCCAAAGAATAACTGAACCACAAATCACATCTAATAGGCGAAGGTAGGGTGATAACCAAATCTGGGAAAGTAGCCTCACGAGTCGGAACCTCTAGAGCTACTATCTAGGCGTGCCTCGCAGCGTCTCGACACTCACCACCCTGCTCACCTGAAACCTGCAATGAGGGCGGGGGGTGAGAACATGTACACATGTCTCCCCTCCCAGTGGGTACCGCAAGGCGACGAAGGCGAGGTGTCCACACCGGCACGAGGGTCAACAAAAGATAGATATGGTATACAGTAGCACAAATAGGTATGAGGCTAACATACAACTGAAACAACTATGCTACTGTAAACAACTAGTATGCATCAAAGAAGATAACCACAAAGTAAACCCAATCTATAGCCACCGGGACGTGGCCCTGTCACTGTCACCTGCTCATCTATCGGCACATAAACCTTTTGGACGCACTGCATCAAGGCTCACGGGTCGGCACAAACTCAACGACCCTTTTCCGAAAAAGAACACCCCCAAACAGTGGATCAGACCGCGGTGTACGTGAAGTGCTAGAAGAGCTGTGACGATCGATGCGAATGCTCAATCCACAGAACGGCAACGAGCCGTGAAGCAACTGATAACCATAACTAGGATCGCTCGGACAACAGGCGATCACCACCGACCGACTAGGTCGTCTCAAGAACCATGCAAACTACAACTACTCTACTATCCAAGCACGCATATAAGTAGAGTCAACGGGAGTCAAGTGAACTAAACTGAAATGCAAGAGAAGGGATAGAAAGGTATCACCGTAGTCCACTGAACCGACTCCGGATCGAAGCACCCACCTGTAGGTAAGATCCAATCAAACACCGACGGCTCTCGGGAACCGCGACAGGACCTACGAAAGACTCACAGGGTCAAGGTCCACCAAGTCGACGCTAAACACAAATCTCTCACATCCCGAAACCGACGGATCGCCCGGGAAACCCACCGGGACGATCCCGAAACCACACAAAGCCCCAGAGGGGTACCAAAGAGCCAACAAGGTCCCTCGCTGTCCCCGAACACACAAAACCAAGTGACGGGACAGCGAGCACAAGCTCGGGGTGCCACGAACATCAAACGCACCCGTAAAGGCTTCCCGGGTTCCCGAAAAGTGCCGATTTGGCACCGGAACCCCACATCACTCATCCGCTGTCCTCGGAACTTTGGGACAGCGATGAGGAACAGCCAACGAGGCTACACGATGAAGCCAAGTCGCTTGCGAAAACAGCGAGTGAGTCGCACAACTAGAAACGTGCGTTTCGCCGATTATTTCATCGAAAAACGCGTCGGAAACGAATCCGAAACTCCACGAAGGGCGAGGGGGTAGGACAACCAGTCCACAGGGTCCTGAGGACCAAACCCTTGCTGCCCACAGCGTCGCAACGCTGCCACAAACGCCAAAGTCGCAAAACAAGCACAATTCCATACATACGAGCAATAAACGGAGCCGCTAGAGCAAACCGTACGTCCGCACGACCTTCCGCAAGCACCAGCGGATAGGTAACGACGTCATGAAAACCGTGCTCACTGTCCCACTGTGACAGGACCAGTCGCAAGCCCGAAAATCCCATAAAAACAGTGAGCGCGCGCACAAAAGTAAGCATAACTAAGGCCGTGTGAGCAAACCGTACATCCGCACGACCTTCCGCAAGCGCCAGCGGATAGATATCGATGTCACGGTGACCGTGCTCACAGCCCCACTGCGACAGGACAAGTCGCGGGCCGGGAAAAGCATAAAAACAGCGAGCGCCTAGGTCCAAATGCCCCGACAAAGGCCGAACGATAAAATGGCTCAACCAAAACCAGAATGGAGGTGAGCAAGATGATCAGTGAGATGCCATGATCCTCATGCTCACCTTCCCGGACCTCGGGAAGCACCAGGGGCTCCAAAAACCTCGGCGCGGCCAACAACAGCAAAAACAAGACCCCGGCCGGAGCAACTAGCTCCGGCCGGCTGCCGGCCGGCATGCAAGGCCGGCGGCGGCCACTGTCGGTCGAGAGGGTCACAAGGATGGGGGAGCTCACCTTAGCCGGCGGCGGGGAGCGACGGCGGCGGCGCAGGGAGCTCGGGAGCTCTCGGGTTGGCTAGGGCTCGTCGGCGCGGCAAGGAACGGCGGCGACGACCGGCGGCGACGTGAGCACAGGCGAGAGGGGGTCGCCGGACACCGGTTGGCCGGTGACCGCGACAAAAACGGCGGCGGGTGGCGGCGGCGGAGCAGGTGCGGCCGCGGATGCCCTAGCGGCCCCGCCGAAGCAAGCGGCGGCTACGGCGGCGCTCCGGCAGTACGGTGACGGCCGGGGAAGAAGGAGGCGGCGCCGGAGGTCCCGAGGGTGACCAGGCTCACCCTCTCCGGCGTCGGGAGGCGGCGGCGGCGCGGCCCCACCAAGCTCGGCCCGCAGCTCCTCCAGCAGTGGCTCCAGCAGCCTGGCGGCGGCTCCGGCGGCACTCCGGCAGCGCCAGCAGCCCAGTCACCTCAGGGGGGGCTCACGCGTGGGTTCCCCCTGGGTGCTCAACTCATAGAAGAAGAAGAAGAAAAAGAGAAAAAGTAGAGAGAGAGGGGTGGCCGGGGTTGCTCCGGCCAGGTGGTGGCCGGCGGCGGCCGGCAGAGCTCGAGGAGGAGGCCAAGGGGCAGGGGGAGCTCGGGCTCACCTCTGGGAGCAAGGGGGAGAGAAGGGAGAGAGAGGGAGAGAGAGGGAGAGGTTGAGTGTGAGAGGGACAAAGAGAGGGGGTGGGTGAGGTTCCATAAATGCACTCACCTACCCTCTCAGCCATTGTTCCCCCTCCCACAGCAGGGAAAAACCCATTTCACCCCTCCAAATTCGAATTCGTGCGAAACGGTGAGAAAAACGGGGTCCAAAACGCGAAACAAACAAACGTGCCATTCGAGCACTCAGCGAAGAAGATGCAATATCTTTCAATCCGTCAGTCGCAGAATATTGCATAAGTGATACTATTAAGCCAACAGAAAAGAAAGAAATATGACGAAAGAATTAACAAACATCTCTCAAAGTATATAAACAAGGTGGAAGTGAATTATAAATACTTGATAGATCAGAAGGTACAGAAAGCAAACAACAGAGAGAGAGAGAGAGAGAGAGAGAGAGAGAGAGAGAGGAAATCTGAAAGCCCAAAGCTATTTCATGAATCTTGAATAAATTATGAGTAGCCATATTTTCCAAAGAAATTTGTGTCGGAGAGTTCTAATACCCAAAGAAAGAAAAAAAATACATCGACGGTCATCTAACCTGTGATGATGGTGTCATCAAGAGCTCTTTTCATTCGCTCTATTGCTTTCTCCCTTGTTGGCGCCCACACAATAAGCTTAAAAAAAGAAGAATTTAGAGCTTTCCACCCACAACAGATTTTACAAATTAACCCACCAGAAACTGTCTTGAACTGAGATATACTTAAGAAATTAATCTGAGTATACCGATGAAAATTGAGGTCGCTTAGTAGTCCAGTAATTTACAATTTATACATGCTAAGCAAGAAATTAACTTGCTTACTTTTCCCAAGAGTGAGTCATAGCTTGGGGGAACCACGTAGCCCGGATAAACATGACTATCCATTCTAACAAATGGACCTCCTGATGGCAAGTATGCAGTAATCTTTCCTGCAATTCTCGATAAGTATTACCATTAAGAAAGCTCTATTATTGAGAGGGCTCTAAAATAGTTGACATACAAAAAACATTTTAAGTCAAGAATGAGAAGAAGCCATAAAGATACTGAAAAGCACAGATGAATAGCGGATGTAACATAGAAAAAATATTCAAGATATATTCAAATATTCCGCTACGCTATCATCCACGAATTGGATGATCCCCAACTATTGGATATTTTTGTAAGAAATTGCTGTTACGGCTTTTTATTATTGGCGGATTTCGTAGAGTTTTGGGGAGTCTTGAAGGGACGAAAAAGAAGATGTCAAGCTCAAAGACTCAAGAACTCGTTTATCAAGCTCATGGTCCCCCAGGTATGCTTTATATAGTTGATGGTGATTTATGGTTATACTTTAAGGGTTTGGAGGCATTATAATAGTTTTTAAACTATTTTCTATTAAATCGGAAATTTTCATGTCACGGGGTCCGGACCCCAGAAGCTGAGGTCCGGAACCCGTAAGGTGGTTTTGCTGTTTCACAGACCGGGTCCGGACCCTGGGAGCTGAGGTCCGGAACCCGTACGTTGATATTGCTATCTCGCAGACCGGGTCCGGACCCTGGAAGTTGAGGTCCGGAACCCGTACAGAAACGTACGGTCTTACAGTCCGGGTCCGGACCCCAGAAGTTGAGGTCCGGAACCCGTAGGTCTGCAGAGCAGTCACGCAGACCGGGTCCGGACCCTGATGGCTGGGGTCCGGACAATGAAACGCCTGAGCAGTGTTAGGGTCCGGACCCCATACCCGCGGTCCGGACCCCAACCCGGCGAAATTTCCTGATTTTCTAGGTTTTCAATCCTAATCTGATTCTATGTCTCTAAAACCTATAAATATGATATGGGGGCTTCTCAAAAGTGCAACCAAGAGAGATTTACCTGAGAAAACCCTAGAAACTTGTCTTGGAGCCGTTCGTTCACTTTTTGATGACAAGTTTCTTTCTCTCTTTTGTCGATGTCACGCCTCGGGCTAGTTCAAGATGCGGAAAAACGTGCTAAATTTTTTTTTTTTTTTTAAAAGCCTAGCCCGCGCCACGTACAGACCCGCCACAAATACAGGGTCCACTGTACACACGGACAGAGCCTCCCCTGTATTTGCACGGCGTCCAACAACAAACAACAGGATCACAACCACCATTCATTCATCCCAACAGCACATCAACACAACGAGAGATTCATACAGCTAACAGTCCTTAACCTGTATGAATCTAAGCAAATCCTTAAGCGAAGGATGATGCAATGCACAAGCAACAATCATTCTAGAAAGCTGCTCCTTACCCAGAAGCTTTAGTTTGAAACCCTAATCTCAATCATTGAAGAAGCCTTTGAAAACTGTTCTCCACACGAGAACTCTCTTTTTGAAATCACAAAACCGAGCAATCAGAAATCCATTTGAAAACCGTTTCCCACACGGAAACCTTGTTTTACGACGCTACCACGAGGGGTAGAAAACCAAAATGCTCGATAAATGAAACGACTGGAAAACAAGGATACAACCAATCAATCCAAGCATGCTATCATCACATAAGCATGCTAGAGTAAGCTCAAAGAATAACTGAACCACAAATCACATCTAATAGGCGAAAGTAGGGTGATAACCAAATCTGGGGATGTAGCCTCACGAGTCGGAACCTCTAGAGCTACTATCTAGGCGTGCCTCGCAGCGTCCCGACACTCACTACCCTGCTCACCTGAAACCTGCAATGGGGGTGGGGGGTGAGAACATGCACGCATGTCTCCCCTCCCAGTGGGTACCGCAAGCCGACGAAGGCGAGGTGTACACACCGGCACGAGGGTCAACAAAAGATAGATATGGTATACAGTAGCACAAGTAAGTATGAGGCTAACATACAACTGAAATAACTATGCTACTGTAAGCAACTAGTATGCATCAAAGGGAAAACCACGAAGTAAACCCAATCTGAAACTACCGGGACGTATCCCATGCACTGTCACCTGCTCATCTATAGGCACATAAATCTTCTGGACGCACTGCATCAAGGCTCACGGGTCGGCACAAACTCAACGACCCTTTTCCGGAAAAGAACACCTCCAAACGGTGGATCAGACCGCGGTGTACGTGAAGTGCTAGAAGAGCTGTGACGATCGATGCAAATGCTCAATCCACAGAACGGCAACAAGCCGAGAAGCAACCAATAAACCACAACTCGGATCGCTCGGAACAACAGGCGATCACCTCCGACCAACTGGGTCGTCTCAAGAAACATGCAAGCCACTACTAGGATCGCTCAGAAGGACAAGCGATCACCTCCGACCGACTGGGTCGTCTCAAGGAACATACAAGACACATTGGGGTCGCTTGGAATGATAAGCGATCCCCACCGACCGACTGGGTCGTCTCAAAGAACATGCAAGACACACTGGGATCGCTTGGAATGATAAGCGATCCCCACCGACCGACTGGGTCGTCTCAAAGAACTTGCAAGCCACACTACTCTACTATCCAAGCACGCATAAAAGTAGAGTCTACGGGAGTCAAGTGAACTACTAACTGAAATACGAAAGAAGGGATAGAAAGGTATCACCGTAGTCCACTGAACCGACTCCGGATCGAAGTACCCACCTGAAGGTAAGATCCAATCTAACACCGACGGCTCTCGGAAACCGCGACAAGACCTACGAAAGACTCACAGGGTCAAGGTCCACCAAGTCGACGCTAAACACTAATCTCTCGCATCCCGAAACCGACGGATCGCCCGGGAAACCCACCGGGACGATCCCGAAACCACACAAAGCCCCAGAGGGGTACCAAACAGCCAACAAGGCCCCTCGCTGTCCCCGAACACAACAAACCAAGTGACGGGACAGCGAGCACAAGCACGGGGTGCCACGAACATCAAACGCACCCGTAAAGGCTTCCCGAGTTCCCGAAAAGTGCCGATTTGGCACCGGAACCCCACATCACTCATCCGCTGTCCTCGGAACTTCGGGACAGCGATGAGGAACAGCCAACGAGGCCACACGATGAAGCCAAGTCGCTCGCGAAAACAGCGAGTGAGTCGCACAACTAGAAACGTGCGTTTTGCCGATTATTTCATCGAAAAAAACGCGTCGGAAACAAGTCCGAAACCACACGAAGGGCGAGGGGGTAGGACAAACAGTCCACAGGGTCTCCAAGACCTTACCCTTGCTGCCCACAGCGTCGCTACGCTGTCACAAACGCCTAAGTCCCCAAACATGCAACATACACAAACATACAATCACTAAATTAGGCCGTTCGAGCAATCCGTTCGTCCGCTCGAACTTCCGCAAGTACCAGCGGATAGGTATCGTCGTCACGGAGACCGTGCTCACTGTCCCGCTGCGACAGGACCAGTCGCAAGCCGGGAAAACCCATAAAAACAGTGGGCGCGCGCACAAAAGCAAGCTTAACTAGGGCCGCGTGAGCAAGCCGTACATCCGCACGACCTTCCGCAAGCACCAGCGGATCGGCAACGACGTGACGGAGGCTATGCTCACAGCCCCACTGCGACAGGACCAGTCGCAGTCCGGGAAAGTGCATAAAAACAGCGAGCAAAAGGCAAAAATAGCCCGACAAAGGCCGCACGACGCAACGGCTCAACCAAAACCAGAACTAGGGTGAGCACGGTGTTCAGCACATCGCTGCGATCGCCGGGCTCACCCTCCCGAGCTTCGGGGGTCAGCAGGGAGCTCAAACATCCCAACAAAACAAAAACACCACAATGCAAGGCCCCGGCCGGAGCAACCGGCTCCGGCCGGCAGGCAGGGCCAGCGGCGGCCAGCATCGGCAGCGGAGGTGCCAAGGAGAAGGAGGCTCACCTCAGCCGGCGGCGGGAAGCGGCGGCGGGAAGCGGGGAAGAGGATAGCTCTCGGGTTGGCTGCCAGGGGCTAGGGCACGGCGGCGCCGGCAATGAACAGCAACGGCGGCCGGCGGCGACGCGAGCACCGGCTCGAGGGGGTCGCCGGACATCATCCTGCCGGTGACCGCGACAAAAAGGACCGGCGGGCGGCGGCGGCGGAGGGAACAAAGCAGCGCTGCCCAGCCACAAACCGCGGCGGCCACGGCGGCGTTCCGGCGGCACGGCGATGGCCGGGGAGGCAGGAGGCGGCGGCGCGGGAGGACCCGAGGACGACAGTGCTCACCTCCAACGGTGACGGGGTACGGCGGCGGTGGCAGAGGGGCAAGCCCTAGCTCCGAGAAGGCTCGGCCACCCTCGCTCCGGCAAGGGACGGCGGTGGCAAGGGACGGCGGTGGCGGCCGGCGGCGACGCAAGCACCGGCAAGGGGGCCCCGCCGGACGTCGCCCTGTCGGTGACCGCGACAAAAACAGAGGCGGGTGGCGGCGGCGGAGCAGGGAGACAGAGGTTGCCCTAGCCGAGCCCGCGGCGGCTCCGGCGGCTCTCCGTCGGCACGGCGATGGCCGGGGAGGCAAGAGGCGGCGCCGGAGGTCGCGGGGGAGGTGATGCTCACCTTCCCAGGGTGCGGGAGGCGGCGGCGGCAGGGGCTCACCACCCTCGGCCAGCTGCTGCTCCAGCAGCTGGCCGCAGCAGCTCAGGCTGCTTCCGGCGGCCCTCCGGCGGCACAGCGGCGGTCCCCCGCGTCACAGAAACCTCAGGGGGAGCTCGGCGTGGGTTCCCCCTGGGTGCTCACCTCAGAGAAGAAGAAGGAGAAGAAGAAGAAGAAGAGAAAATGGGGAGAGAGGGGGTGGCCGGAGCTGCTCCAGCCAGGCAGTGGCCGGCGGCGGCCGGCGCTGCACAGGGAGGAGGCCGAGGGGCAGGGGGAGCTCGGGCTCCACTCTGGGAGCAAGGGAGAGAAGGAGTGAGAGAGGGAGAGTGAGAGAGAGTGAGGGGAGAGGTGGAGTGTGAGAGGGACAAAGAGAGGGGGTGGGTGAGGTTCCATAAATGCACTCACCTACCCTCTCAGCCAAAGTCCCCCCCCTCCCACAGCTGGAAAAAACCCAATTCACCCCTCCAAAATCGAAAACGCGCGAAACGGTGCGAAAAACGGGGTCCAAAACGCGAAACGATAAACGTGACATACGACCTCTCGGCGATCAAGTTGGGATAACTTTTAATCCGCTCGTCGCACGGTGACACGGATCGCGCCATCGCGTTCAGCACTGCCGAGACATCGAACTTAGCATTTTGGATCGCCAGAAACGGACTCCGGATCGCGACGTTAAGCCGTTCACTCTCCGCGACGAAAAAAAACGAAAACTTAAAAACTCCACTAAAACTCACTTATATACCTATATATACATATATATCTGTATAATATACGTATACAGAGCAAAAACACAGAAATGGGGGAAGGAACACTAAGAATTTCAAATTCCCAAAATTCGAATTCTCACAGTCGACTTGGTTCTTAGAGCTTAGATTCTGTTTTTATCTGAGAATCGAGTCTCAGATAAAAAAATTGATAAAAAAATTTCCTCAACCAAACCAAGAACAGCGTCACGTTAACCCACAAACCAGGGGTGAATCAAGGAAGCACGCTTGGACACCGAAAGAGCACATTCAAAAGAAGCAGGATTTCTTAAAAACATCAATTCAACACGTGTCAAGTCTCAATAGGCCGACGCAACCCAAAACACGTAAGGTTTGGGTGCGCAAAGGTGAAATCTTTCCCTGTCATGTTATACATACTTCATTACATGCTTATGATAATTCGTCTTGGTATCTAGATAGTGGATGTTCCCGACATATGACCGGAGATAAAAATTGTTTTACTTCTTTAACCAAGATCTCTGGAGGTCTTGTTGTTTTCGGAGATGGACGATCATCTAAAGTCGTTGGAAAGGGAACAATCACGATTCCAGATGGCCCTACTTTGAATGATGTTCTTTATGTTGAAGGGCTTAAGACAAATCTCATAAGTATTAGCCAACTGTGTGATAATGGATCCTCTGTTCAGTTTTCTGCTAAAGAGTGTACTGTGACTGGGGGTGATGATGTTTTTCTCTTAAAAGGTATTAGGTCACAGAATAATTGCTACATAGTTCCTTGTACTGCCAATGAACACTGTAAAATTCGCACTCTTGGGGCCTATAGAATCCTCTCTTGGGGCTTCGATCTTCGTTCTTCGAATGTGAACATGTACTCGTGGCAAATTCGCACTCTTGGGGCCTAATAGAATCCTCTCTTGGGGCTTCGATCTTCGTTCCTTCGAATGTGAACATGTACTCGTGGCAAATTGGCACTCTTGGGGCGTAATAGAATCCTCTCTTGGGCTTCGATCTTCGTTCCTTCGAATGTGAACATGTACTCGTGGCAAATTCGGACTCTTGGGGCCTAATAGAATCCTCTCTTGGGGCTTCGATCTTTGTTCTTCGAATGTGAACATGTACTCGTGACAAATTTGCACTCTTGGGGCCTAATAGAATCCTCTCTTGGGGCTTCGATCTTCGTTCTTCGAATGAGAACATGTACTCGTGGCAAATTCGCACTCTTGGGGCCTAATAGAATCCTCTCTTGGGGCTTCGATCTTCGTTCTTCGAATGTGAACATGTACTCGTGGCAAATTCGCACTCTTTGGGCCTAATAGAATCCTCTCTTGGGGCTTCGATCTTCGTTCCTTCGAATGTGAACATGTACTCGTGGCAAATTCGCACTCTTGGGGCGTAATAGAATCCTCTCTTGGGCTTCGATCTTCGTTCCTTCGAATGTGAACATGTACTCGTGGCAAATTCGCACTCTTGGGGCCTAATAGAATCCTCTCTTGGGGCTTCGATCTTCGTTCTTCGAATGTGAACATGTACTCGTGGCAAATTCGCACTCTTGGGGCCTAATAGAATCCTCTCTTGGGGCTTCGATCTTCGTTCTTCGAATGTGAACATGTACTCGTGGCAAATTCGCACTCTTGGGGCGTAATAGAATCCTCTCTTGGGGTTTCGATCTTCGTTCTTCGAATGTGAACATGTACTCGTGGCAAATTCGCACTCTTGGCGCCTAATAGAATCCTCTCTTGGGGCTTCGATCTTCGCTCTTCGAATGTGAACATGTACTCGTGGCAAATTCGCACTCTTGGCGCCTAATAGAATCCACTCTTGGGGCTTCGATCTTCGTTCTTCGAATGTGAACATGTACTCGTGGCAAATTCGCACTCTTGGGGCCTAATAGAATCCTCTCTTGGGGCTTCGATCTTCGTTCTTCGAATGTGAACATGTACTCGTGGCAAATTCGCACTCTTGGGGCGTAATAGAATCCTCTCTTGGGGCTTCGATCTTCGTTCTTCGAATGTGAACATGTACTCGTGGCAAATTCGCACTCTTGGGGCGTAATAGAATCCTCTCTTGGGGCTTCGATCTTCGCTCTTCGAATGTGAACATGTACTCGTGGCAAATTCGTACTCTGGGGCGTAATAGAATCCTCTCTTGGGGCTTCGATCTTCGTTCTTCGAATGTGAACATGTACTCGTGGCAAATTCGCACTCTTGGGGCCTAATAGAATCCTCTCTTGGGGCTTCGATCTTCGTTCTTTCGAATGTGAACATGTACTCGTGGCAAATTCGCACTCTTGGGGCCTAATAGAATCCTCTCTTGGGGCTTCGATCTTCGTTCTTCGAATGTGAACATGTACTCGTGGCAAATTCGCACTCTTGGGGCGTAATAGAATCCTCTCTTGGGGCTTCGATCTTCGTTCCTTCGAATGTGAACATGTACTCGTGGCAAATTCGCACTCTTGGGGCCTAATAGAATCCTCTCTTGGGGCTTCGATCTTCGTTCTTCGAATGTGAACATGTACTCGTGGCAAATTCGCACTCTTGGGGCCTAATAGAATCCTCTCTTGGGGCTTCGATCTTCGTTCTTCGAATGAGAACATGTACTCGTGGCAAATTCGCACTCTTGGGCGTAATAGAATCCTCTCTTGGGGCTTCGATCTTCGTTCTTCGAATGTGAACATGTACTCGTGGCAAATTCGCACTCTTGGGGCCTAATAGAATCCTCTCTTGGGGCTTCGATCTTCGTTCTTCGAATGTGAACATGTACTCGTGGCAAATTCGCACTCTTGGGGCCTAATAGAATCCTCTCTTGGGGCTTCGATCTTCGTTCCTTCGAATGTGAACATGTACTCGTGGCAAATTCGCACTCTTGGGGCCTAATAGAATCCTCTCTTGGGGCTTCGATCTTCGTTCCTTCGAATGTGAACATGTACTCGTGGCAAATTCGCACTCTTGGGGCCTAATAGAATCCTCTCTTGGGGCTTCGATCTTCGTTCTTCGAATGTGAACATGTACTCGTGGCAAATTCGCACTCTTGGGGCCTAATAGAATCCTCTCTTGGGGCTTCGATCTTCGTTCTTCGAATGTGAACATGTACTCGTGGCAAATTCGCACTCTTGGGGCGTAATAGAATCCTCTCTTGGGGCTTCGATCTTCGTTCTTCGAATGTGAACATGTACTCGTGGCAAATTCGCACTCTTGGGGCGTAATAGAATCCTCTCTTGGGGCTTCGATCTTCGTTCTTCGAATGTGAACATGTACTCGTGGCAAATTCGCACTCTTGGGGCCTAATAGAATCCTCTCTTGGGGCTTCGATCTTCGTTCTTCGAATGTGAACATGTACTCGTGGCAAATTCGCACTCTTGGGGCGTAATAGAATCCTCTCTTGGGGCTTCGATCTTCGTTCTTCGAATGTGAACATGTACTCGTGGCAAATTCGCACTCTTGGGGCCTAATAGAATCCTCTCTTGGGGCTTCGATCTTCGTTCTTCGAATGTGAACATGTACTCGTGGCAAATTCGCACTCTTGGGGCGTAATAGAATCCTCTCTTTGGCTTCGATCTTTGTTCTTCGAATGTGAACATGTACTCGTGGCAAATTCGCACTCTTGGGGCGTAATAGAATCCTCTCTTGGGGCTTCGATCTTCGTTCTTCGAATGTGAACATGTACTCGTGGCAAATTCGCACTCTTGGGGCCTAATAGAATCCTCTCTTGGGGCTTCGATCTTCGTTCTTCGAATGTGAACATGTACTCGTGGCAAATTCGCACTCTTGGGGCCTAATAGAATCCTCTCTTGGGGCTTCGATCTTCGTTCTTCGAATGTGAACATGTACTCGTGGCAAATTCGCACTCTTGGGGCCTAATAGAATCCTCTCTTGGGGCTTCGATCTTCGTTCTTCGAATGTGAACATGTACTCGTGGCAAATTCGCACTCTTGGGGCGTAATAGAATCCTCTCTTGGGGCTTCGATCTTCGTTCCTTCGAATGTGAACATGTACTCGTGGCAAATTCGCACTCTTGGGGCCTAATAGAATCCTCTCTTGGGGCTTCGATCTTCGTTCTTCGAATGTGAACATGTACTCGTGGCAAATTCGCACTCTTGGGGCCTAATAGAATCCTCTCTTGGGGCTTCGATCTTCGTTCTTCGAATGTGAACATGTACTCGTGGCAAATTCGCACTCTTGGGGCCTAATAGAATCCTCTCTTGGGGCTTCGATCTTCGTTCTTCGAATGTGAACATGTACTCGTGGCAAATTCGCACTCTTGGGGCCTAATAGAATCCTCTCTTGGGGCTTCGATCTTCGTTCTTCGAATGTGAACATGTACTCGTGGCAAATTCGCACTCTTGGGGCCTAATAGAATCCTCTCTTGGGGCTTCGATCTTCGTTCCTTCGAATGTGAACATGTACTCGTGGCAAATTCGCACTCTTGGGGCGTAATAGAATCCTCTCTTGGGGCTTCGATCTTCGTTCTTCGAATGTGAACATGTACTCGTGGCAAATTCGCACTCTTGGGGCCTAATAGAATCCTCTCTTGGGGCTTCGATCTTCGTTCCTTCGAATGTGAACATGTGCTCGTGGCAAATTCGCACTCTTGGGGCCTAATAGAATCCTCTCTCGGGTTTCGATCTTCGTTCCTTCGAATGTGAACATGTACTCGTGGCAAATTCGCACTCTTGGGGCGTAATAGAATCCTCTCTTGGGGCTTCGATCTTCGCTCTTCGAATGTGAACATGTACTCGTGGCAAATTCGCACTCTTGGGGCCTAATAGAATCCTCTCTTGGGGCTTCGATCTTCGTTCTTTCGAATGTGAACATTTACTCGTGGCAAATTCGCACTCTTGGGGCCAAATAGAATCCTCTCTTGGGGCTTCGATCTTCGTTCTTCGAATGTGAACATGTACTCGTGGCAAATTCGCACTCTTGGGGCCTAATAGAATCCTCTCTTGGGGCTTCGATCTTCGTTCTTCGAATGTGAACATGTACTCGTGGCAAATTCGCACTCTTGGGGCCTAATAGAATCCTCTCTTGGGGCTTCGATCTTCGTTCTTCGAATGTGAACATGTACTCGTGGCAAATTCGCACTCTTGGGGCCTAATAGAATCCTCTCTTGGGTTCGATCTTCGTTCCTTCGAATGTGAACATGTACTCGTGGCAAATTCGCACTCTTGGGGCCTAATAGAATCCTCTCTTGGGGCTTCGATCTTCGTTCTTCGAATGTGAACATGTACTCGTGGCAAATTCGCACTCTTGGGGCGTAATAGAATCCTCTCTTGGGGCTTCGATCTTCGTTCTTCGAATGTGAACATGTACTCGTGGCAAATTCGCACTCTTGGGGCCTAATAGAATCCTCTCTTGGGGCTTCGATCTTCGTTCTTCGAATGTGAACATGTACTCGTGGCAAATTCGCACTCTTGGGGCCTAATAGAATCCTCTCTTGGGGCTTCGATCTTCGTTCTTCGAATGTGAACATGTACTCGTGGCAAATTCGCACTCTTGGGGCCTAATAGAATCCTCTCTTGGGGCTTCGATCTTCGTTCTTCGAATGTGAGCATGTACTCGTGGCAAATTCGCACTCTTGGGGCCTAATAGAATCCTCTCTTGGGGCTTCGCGATCTTCGTTCTTCGAATGTGAACATGTACTCGTGGCAAATTCGCACTCTTGGGGCCTAATAGAATCCTCTCTTGGGGCTTCGATCTTCGTTCTTCGAATGTGAACATGTACTCGTGGCAAATTCGCACTCTTGGGGCCTAATAGAATCCTCTCTTGGGGCTTCGATCTTCGTTCCTTCGAATGTGAACATGTACTCGTGGCAAATTCGCACTCTTGGGGCCTAATAGAATCCTCTCTTGGGGCTTCGATCTTCGTTCCTTCGAATGTGAACATGTACTCGTGGCTAATTCGCACTCTTGGGGCCTAATAGAATCCTCTCTTGGGGCTTCGATCTTTGTTCTCCGAATGTGAACATGTACTCGTGGCAAATTCGCACTCTTGGGGCCAAATAGAATCCTCTCTTGGGGCTTCGATCTTCGTTCTTCGAATGTGAGCATGTATTCGTGGCAAATTCGCACTCTTGGGGCCTAATAGAATCCTCTCTTGGGGCTTCGATCTTCGTTCCTTCGAATGTGAACATGTACTCGTGGCAAATTCGCACTCTTGGGGCGTAATAGAATCCTCTCTTGGGGTTTCGATCTTCGTTCTTCGAATGTGAACATGTACTCGTGGCAAATTCGCACTCTTGGGGCGTAATAGAATCCTCTCTTGGGGCTTCGATCTTCGCTCTTCGAATGTGAACATGTACTCGTGGCAAATTCGCACTCTTGGCGCCTAATAGAATCCTCTCTTGGGGCTTCGATCTTCGTTCTTCGAATGTGAACATGTACTCGTGGCAAATTCGCACTCTTGGGGCCTAATAGAATCCTCTCTTGGGGCTTCGATCTTCGTTCTTCGAATGTGAACATGTACTCGTGGCAAATTCGCACTCTTAGGGCCTAATCGAATCCTCTCTTGGGGCTTCGATCTTCGTTCCTTCGAATGTGAACATGTACTCGTGGCAAATTCTCACTCTTGGAGCGTAATAGAATTCTCTCTTGGGGCTTCGATCTTCGTTCCTCGAATGTGAACATATACTCATGGCAAATTCGCACTCTTGGGGTGTAATAGAATCCTCTCTTGGGCTTCGATCTTCGTTCCTTCGAATGTGAACATGTACTCGTGGCTAATTCGCACTCTTGGGGCCTAATAGAATCCTCTCTTGGGGCTTCGATCTTCATTCTTCGAATATGAACATGTACTCATGGCAAATTCGCACTCTTGGGGCCTATAGAATCCTCTCTTGGGGCTTCGATCTTCGTTCTTCGAATGTGAACATGTACTCGTGGCAAATTCGCACTCTTGGGGCCTAATAGAATCCTCTCTTGGGGCTTCGATCTTCGTTCCTTCGAATGTGAACATGTACTCGTGGCAAATTGGCACTCTTGGGGCGTAATAGAATCCTCTCTTGGGCTTCGATCTTCGTTCCTTCGAATGTGAACATGTACTCGTGGCAAATAGCGCGCCGAAGCAAGCCAAAACTAAAGTTTTGGGCTTTTGAACTTTAGGGGCGCCCAGAAGTCTTGTTTTGGGCGTCCAGATGTGCAGCGCTCATTTCTGAAAATTACTAAGTCATTTCGGATCCATGTTTCGGGCGCCCGGAAAGTGAGTCCGGAAATCCTACCTCGTGAGTATCGAACTGCTCGACACGTGTTGATCGGTTGGTGAGATCCGCCGGACCTGGTTTGGGCGCACCGGACCGCGGCGGAGAGTCCGATGGTCGAGTTGGTGCAGGCTGAAGAACCGGGCGCCCACTTCTTGGGTTTCGGGCGCCCGAATCTGGGAATTTCCTGCTGAGTATAGGTTAGATGTATTCTGTTCTTGAGGCTCACTGCACCTTTATCCCTTGTCTATAAAAGAAGTGGACGACCCCCCTGAGGCTCTTTTCTCCCCTCTTCAAGGTGAACTCGGATCTTGCAAGGGAAACCCTCTCTTCTCTCCCAATTTCATCTTCCTCCATTGATGATCTTGGTTTCCTGCTGAAACTGCAACATCGACCTGGAGTGTTCGTGCTCGTGTGCAGTGTAGGAGTATCCAAATCCAACGAAACTTGGTTTGTTGGATAGAGGACTCGCAGAGGAAGAAGTGGAATCCTTCCAATCGCGATTTGGACAGGTATGTAAGCTACAGTTGATGTTTTACTGGACCCCTTGTGTTCTTGAGCTGAAACTTGGGTTTTTCCTTTGATCTTTTGGATCCAATCTCTTGGGAGCTGGAATTACGAAGTGAAGATTGATCCTTCCACTTTCCTTGCTGGTTTGGTGGTCCTTCCCACCTGAATTGAGGATTCAAAGGTGAGTTCTAGCTCAGATTTTGAGTAATTGCTTAAGTGCTGAATTTTTGGGTCATTGATGGAATTTCTTGGATTTTTAGATCCAGATCTTTGTGAGGATCTTTGGAGAGGTTTTGGATTTTGTTTCCATCACTGTTTTTTGTGAGGTTTGTGACCTCTTTCTATGAGCTAGATCGTTGGAATCCCTGAATTCTTGCTGTTTTTGAGATTTGCTTAAGTGCTGGAACTTCTGGATCCATGTGCAGGAGGGTCCAGATGTTGATCTGATTCAGTGTTTAGGCTTTTTGGACATCGAGTCGAACTCCGATTTGGCTGAAATTTGGAGGGTTTGTTTTTGAACCTCTGCTGGTGAGTTGAGCCAAATTTCACTGCATTTGGACTTAGGATTTGGATTTTATCGCATGTTGATTACATGTGGGTTGTGCTGCCAGGCTACAGTTCTGGGCTGATGTTCTGGGCGCCCAGAACAGTGAGCAGGTGGGTCCGAATCTCGAGGTTGCAGATTTGAGCTCGATTTCGGCCAGCGTTGTTTGGAGGCCTTCCACTCGACTCCTAGCCGTTGTTGGATAGCTTTCGAGGTGGGTTGATGTTACCGAAATCGCCGGATTTCCTCCTAAGTTGTAGAGAGTGCACAGCATGCTGTTTTATTATCTGTTTAATCATGTTAGTAGCTCGAATTCGTGAATTTGCATGTGTTTATATGAAATCTGAATTTGGAGCATAAATTGATAATTTATCGACATGACTTTACATGCTGAACTGGAAATTGACTTTATAGGAGAAAACTCGCGAACATACAACCGTCACTTTTCGAACTGTTATCAGATTTAGCTCTAGGAGCCGTTTCTGTTCCTGTATCACCCTAGCTGTTAGTGCGAGGTGGGATACTTAGTTCGTTATAGGACGAGTTTTACGCTTGTGCTGGGATCCGAGCTTGTATTTACAGCAGGGTTAGACTGTTCTCTGTATTTACCGGGTGCCGTCGGGTTGACGGTGGACCCAGACTCTTGTTTTTGAGCTTCTGGTTGGAGCGAGTGCTGAGTGGCACGTGAGCTTAGAGTCTTTGACCCTTTTTACCCCTTTGTTGTAGTACTCGAAATTTTTTGAGATTTAGGGTTTCTGGACTTGGCGCGGGATTCGGGCGCCCGAAATAGTGAGGTTGTGGACGCCCGAATGTTCCGGACCCAGTGGACTTTGTGGACGATCCGGTTGTGGCCGACGGAGTCCTCGGATCTGGGCGCATGATTTGGGAACGCCCGGATTGGGGATCCGGTTTGAGTTGTGACGTGGAGAGCCACGTGTCGCGACGCAGGACACGTTGTCGATTTATACGCCGGAGACACGCCGCCGATCCACGCCTGCCATCGACTTGGCGCAACTGTCGATTAACACCCGCTTGAGCACACAACGACACCTGGACAGCTAGCATTTCCGGACGCCCTGGAAGTTTGTGAAGTGGAGAGTTGCGCCCGGAATGTAGGGATTTTGGGTTAGCCTATAAATAGGCGAGTCCCTGATCACTTTGGCTCATTTTCCACTTCGAGATCCATTTGTCTAGAGAGAGAAAGTGGGGTTTAGGGCCATGTGTTGGCATTAGTTTGTAACCTCTACTTGCTCTCTTCTACTTCTGCTGATCTGATCTGGTGCCGAGCTGTTATTCTGCTGGATGTTAGCAGTTTCTTGGAGGTTTAGACAGATCGGGAGTACTGCCGGAGTTCGTTTATCCTGGAGGGTTGGATCTGAGGATACTGTTCTTTCCCCCAACCGTGGTTGGATTAGCTTTTCAGGTGGGTTGATGTTTTGCCAGATTCAGTGGACTCCCTCCTAACGTGTTTTATCTCATGTTAGCATATCCTATGATATGATGTTGTTTGGATTATGTTAGCATGATATATCGGATATTGGATATTAGATTATGATATTGGGATTATAATAGTATGCCATGCTAAGATTATGTTAGAGATGCCATGTTAGGGTTTGAGACTGATCTATATACTGCATGGGCATGTTATGATCTTAGATGTGCTAATGATATATATATGAGCATGCATTTCCTTTGTACCCTTGTTGCATGATTTGGACCTACACCTATCCTTGTGATATTCTTTGTACCGGTCGTTGTACATGTAGTGTAGGTGATCATGTTGTGGCTCGTGCTATGTTATTGTACCTCCTCTTTGTGGTAGAGTTGAGATGGATTGTGAGCACTGGAGCATTAGATTGTGCCAAGGGCACGTGATTCTTTTATGAGAGCATTGATTGGGTCACACTTGTTGATATCCTTTGTGGTGCCGAGGGCACAGTGGATTGGGTTTACTGGTTGACTATCCTTTGAGGTGCCGAGGGCACATGATCCTTTGTTGACCCAGTCGTGTCGATCATATACCTGCGGGTGCTTGGCGTACTTATACTATGGTTGTACTTTGCTTGGTTGGGTCGCTCCCTACGAGTACCACTCTAGAGTTGGCATATTCCGTACAGAGGATTGTACGAGGAACTATTGTGACAGAGATGGTGTTCCCTTGTCCTAGTTCGGTCCCTATTGTGTTGAGCAGCTCCCTATTGTGTTGAGCGTGCTCAGGCCGCAAGTATCGTATTGAGAGTATCGTATTGAGAGGTATCGTATTGTGAGGTTCGGAATTATGTATTGAGCTAGGTACAGACAGGGTTCCTGTACTATGCTGGTTTGCTGGTATTATTGTGTGTTGATAGTCCTCAATTCAGTTCGTTCATTGGTATTCATACTGACAGTTTAGCTTTGTGCATAGTATGCTGGTAGTATTTCTCCTACGCTTTATTGCTCTATTCATATCTCTTGATGATTGAGGACTTACGGTGGGCAGATGCTGAGGCCTCGTGGTGGCGGCGGTACCCCCAACTTGAGGACTACTTGTTGATAGTAGTTCTCACACCTTGGGACATCTTTTGCAGAGTTCTTCTTCCCCAGTGTGATACTGAGCGCGGAAGGGAGACGTCGTGTGTTGATCTATTCCGGTATTTGGCTAGAGGGTATACCATTTTGCGATAGATGGTGAGTCTGTACATACTGTGTTGTGTTGATATCATCTGTATATGATAGTTTTATATGAGAGTGTGGCTAAAGGTATGTGCCCTCTTTGGATATGAGTACCATTGGGCTTGGGGGCGATTCCAGTATGACTTCTCGGGGTGTGTTAATTTGTGTGAATTTATATGGGGGATATTTTTTGAAATTTTGGTTGAGTTTTTATGTGAGCCTTGGCGGAGTGTTTTTCGGGGGGACTGTGAAAAGAGCGAAAACGACTTCGAATCGAAATCTGCAAAAGTGCAGATTTTGCCAATTAGCATACCGGGTTATCGGGGGGGGTGGTTCTAGGCATACCGGAATCGCAGTGAGAGACTGTTGGCGCAGCTTCTCGGGTTCGCGGAATTCCACAGCTGATACCGGAATAGGCTGCATACCTGTATACTCCTGTTTGGATACCGGTACTGAAAGTGTTTTGTAGCCGGGGGGGGGGTACTTGAGCGGGGAAAGTGGGGGAGGGGGAGGGGGGGCCGGCAGGGGGGGGGGACCGGGAGGGGGCGTGCCGCGTTGCGCAGCTGGGTATGGGGGCTCGCTATCTAAACCACAAAACGTGGAGATTGGACCTGAGAGATTTTGTAGGATTGACTCATGAACATGCAATGTGTAACTGGCCTAGTTATTTGGGCTTTTGCAAAGGAGAGTAGTTCTAAAAATTTTGCGAGCTATCGGGAATTGCTAAGTGAGTGCCTAGGAAAATCATGTTGGAACTACTTGATTTACACAGTGTTCGAGTTGAATCTGCGTCGGTTAGCTTAATGTCCCCGTAACGTTTTCTGGTAGACAGCTTGGCGGTTTTGAAACAAGAACTCAGGCTTGGAACTTAGGGAGCTTGAAGAATACAAGGATTGTTCGTAAAGCTCTCGAGGTGGGTTGTGTGTACCGAAGTGATTAGATCACTTCATGTTAGGGGGGTAAATAAGCCCTTTAAAGATAAAAATGGTATGTATGTGACCTAGAAGTTGCAGTTGGCAAGAGGAAAAAAATATGATAGGATAAACAAGGGGATCCTATTGCATGATGATATTTCAGTATAATTCAAATATTATTACTTGTTGCTATGGTTGCATGTATGGTTAACTATTGTTATTGAACAATAGGTTGGACATCGGGAATGCAAACTAGTTTATTGGAACATAGGTTGGAACATGGGCAGATTGAAACCTAGTGTCATTTGAACATAGTTTGTTGAGATTGGAATATAGAGTCAATCGGAACACCTAGGTTGATAATGAGGGAAAAGAAAGTAAGCCTAGTGGCATTGCACATAGGCGAACTTAGTGACTTGAACCTAAGGTCATTGAGAATTAGGTTGTCATGTGAAAAATGTTGAACGCGGGATGTGCTGACGATTTTGACTTATTCGGAGCACCGAAGCGAGCCAAACTGCAAGTTTTTGGGGCTTTTGGGAAGTTTTCCATGGTAGCGAACGCCACGTATATGCCTGTAGTTTTTTTGGGACGGATGCCCCCCAGTTGTTCTGGGTAGCCCCCTTTTCTTTACCATGCATGAAAATTACTAAGTTCTGCATTTTGTATTTTCGACGATCCTACCTGTTGATTCCGGTGGCGAGAGAGCCAGGAAAAGTGGTTGTAGTCCGTGTTCGTACCCATGCATCCGGTGCCCGTATGTATCGTGTAGGTATCGAACGGCATCTACTATCACGTTGTATGATTTCGCGTTTTTTGGATGACGAGTCCTGGAAACTAGCTCTGGACCCAGCGTTTTGGGTCCTAACGCGCTCGAATTACTGTTGATTCCGTCCGGCTTCTGGAGAAGTCCCCCGAGACAAGTTCGGATGGTTTCTCGGGTTGGTGCCAGGACCAGAATGAAACCTACGTGGGCGCCCACTTATGCCTAAACTGAAGTTTGGAGTTTTGATTTATGCGCGCCCAGAAAAGTTGGGTTATGGCGAGGATCCAGTTGTGCCAGAGCCCATTTCTGAAAAGGCTGACAATGAACCTCAGTTTTTGAGGATTACTAAAAGTTTCCCACGTGATCGTTTCGGGCGCCCGGAACGTGTCCGGAAATCCTGCCTCGTGAGTATCGAACGGCTCGCACACGTGTGATCGGTTGGGGTTGAGATCCGCCGGACCAGGTTTGGGGGACTCACCGGACCGCGGCGGAGAGTCCGATGGTCGAGTTTGGTGCAGGCTGAAGAACCGGGCGCCCACTTCATGAGTTTCGGGCGCGCCCGGAAGTGTGAGGATTTTCTGCTGAGGGACAGGTTAGATGTATTTCTGTTCTTGAGAGGGCTCATTTTATCCCGAATCTAAGTGTCTATAAAACGAAGTGGACGACCTCCCCTGAGGCTCTTTTCTCCCCTCTTCAAGGTGAACTCGGATCTTGCAAGGGAAACCCCTCTCTTCTCTCCCAATTTCATCTTCCTCCATTGATGAACTTGGTTTCCTTCCCTGCTGAAACTGCAACGTCGACCTGGAGTGTTCGTGCTCGTGTGCAGTGTAGGAGTATCCAAATCCAACGAAACTTGGTTTGTTGGATAGAGGACTCGCAGAGGAAGAAGTGGAATCTTTCCAATCGCGATTTGGACAGGTATGTAAGCTACAGTTGATGTTTTACTGGACCCCTGGTGTTCTTGAGCTGAAACTTGGGTTTTTCCTTTGTTTCTTGGGATCCAATCTCTTCGGGAGCTGGAATTACGAAGTGAAGATTGATCCTTCCACTTTCCTTGCTGGTTTTGGAGGTTCTTCCCACCTGAATTGAGGATTCAAAGGTGAGTTCTAGCTCAGATTTTGAGTAATTGCTTAAGTGCTGAATTTTTGGGTCATTGATGGAATTTCTTGGATTTTTAGATCCAGATCTTTGTGAGGATCTTTGGAGAGGTTTTTGGATTGTTCCATCACTGTTTTTGTGAGGGTTTGTGACCCCTTTCTATGAGCTAGATTCGTTGGAATCCTGAATTCTTGCTGTTTTTGTGTTTTGCTTAAGTGCTGGAACTTCTGGATCCATGTGCAGGAGGGTCCAGATGTTGACCTGATTCAGTGTTTAGGCTTTTTGGGACATCGAGTCGAACTCCGTTTTGGCTGAAATTTGGAGGGTTTGTTCTTGAACCTCTGCTGGTGAGTTGAGTTGAGCCAAATTTCACTGCATTTGGACTTAGGATTTGGATTTTATCGCATGTTGATTACACATGTGGGTTGTGCTGCCAGGCTGCAGTTCTGGGCTGATGTTCTGGGCGCCCCAGAACAGTGAGCAGGTGGGTCCGAATCTCGAGGTTGCAGATTTGAGCTCGATTTCGGCCGGTGTTGCTTGGAGGCCTTCCACTCGACTCCTAGCCGTTGTTGGATAGCTTTCGAGGTGGGGGTTGATGTTACCGAAATCGCCGGATTTCCTCCTAAGTGTGTATAGAGAGTGCAGCATGCTGTTTTATTATCTGTCTGTTTAAATCATGTTAGTAGCTCGAATTCGTGAATTTGCATGTGTTTATATGAAATCTGAATTTGGAGCATAAAGCATAAATTGATAATTTATCGACATGACTTTACATGCTGAACTGGGAATTGACTTAGGAGAAAACTTGCGAACATACAACCGTCACTATTCGAACTGTTATCAGATTTAGCTCTAGGAGCCGTTTCTGTTCTGTATCACCGCTGTTAGTGCGAGGTGGATACTTAGTTCGTTATTAGGACGAGTTTACGCTCGTGCTGGGATGCCGAGCTTGTATTTACAGCAGGGTTAGACTGTTCTGTATTACCGGGTGCCGTCGTCGGGGTTGACGGTGGACCCAGACTCTTGTTTTAGCTTCTGGTTGTGCTGAGGGCACGTGAGCTGAGAGTCTTTGACCCCCTTTTTGACCCTTTGTTCTTTGACTATAGCCTGCCGGAGCCTGTTTGTGCTCGACAGAGATACGCGTACTAACTCGGCTGGGTAGCTCCCCCGAGTGCCGCTCCGGAGTGAGGCCTCGCCTCTTTTTGCGTTGTTTGATGTCGCTACAGATTGTGGATCTGTTTTGGACCGGCTACCCTATTTGGTAGTGTGTGCGGTGTGGCTAGGCAGTTGGCTGGACGAGCCCGTTTGGGCGGTTTCCGATAGATTGGGTCAGGGATGATTTCTCACTTGGTGATGCTTACTTGAGAGTTTGACTTGGATAGTGGTAGGGTAGTGGCATGATAGCTGTAGAGTTTATTCCAGCTTACTTTGTTGTTCTTTACCTACCAGCTATACTGTTAGTCTCGTAGACGTTAGACTTAGTGGGTGGACCGTTGAGGTCGGTATCGGTACCCACTGAGGACTACTTCTTTTGATAGTAGTTCTCACACCCTTTGTGTTGCCACCTTTTTGCAGAGCCTTCTTCTGTTGCGGCTGCTGCGCCTGTTTTCCGGATCGAGGGATCGAGGGTAAGGGAGTCGCGAGCTAGATCCCTACCTGTCCCTGTTGTCCCTAGAGGAGGACCCTACTGGAGATAGTTTTTTTTTTGAGTTGTGTGCCATGTACATATACTGTGGATTTGTACCTATTTTGGTTGTGGTGGACCTGTTGTATTTTGGACTCTATATGTACAGGTGGCTTTTGTTATTAGTATGTTTTATTTCAGCTCTATATATCTCTTGTAGTGGCTTGTATGTTTGTTTACAGGTTAGCTATCGCTTCGTATACATAGAAAAATCTATGTATACGGCGGATCTGTTGGCGAGCCCGGGGAAACGAGTAATCCGGGGCGTGACAGATTAAGTGGTATCAGAGCTTAGGAATAGGTCGTTGGGACTTAGTAAACCCTAGGCTATGGCAGACCTTAGGAATGCAAGACGTGAGAGACGTGACTTGCCGCGAAAGTCATCGATTTGACTGTTGAACTCATCCTTAAGTGGAGGGAGTGATCGAAGGCGTGTGTCCTTTCCTGTCGCGAACTTGCGTTGGCTGCAGACGACGTCAAGCAGCGAGGGAAAAGAGACGACCTTCTGGACTTTCGCTTGATTGGGTCTTGAGTTGTTTTGTGGTTGTTGACTGATCTGTGTGTTGCGCAGGTGAGCATGGCACCTCCCCGACACCGAGGTCGACCCCCGACGCGGGCTACCCCCGCGCCTTCTGTGGTGCCTGAGCAGGCGGGGCCTAGTGCACCCCCCTGATGTGTGTGAGCAGTTGAATGCGCTAGCCGAGTCAGCTAGGCAGCAGAGTGCACTTTTGCGGAGGATGTGTGATACCATTACTCACACGTGGGAGTGCAGCACCTAGAGCGACGGAGTCGCAGGAGCCACCCTCCTGCTGTTCCATGTGGACGTTCCAGCTGCAGCCGTACCCCCAGCAGCGGCAGTTCCCGGCCCGGCCGCACCGGTTGGCGACACTTCCCCCCGTCAGGTGGACAGATGTCGGAGGCTGAGCAGGAGCGGAATGACCGAGAGACTGGCTCGTTTTTGTCGGTTTGATCCACCCCCGTTTTGATGGTAGCCACACCGAGCCATGGGTGGTGGAGGCCTGGGTAGGCGAGATGGAGAAGTTATTCGAGGATCTCTTCGTGCCAGAGCGGGGGGGAGCGGGTTCACTTGGCAGTTCACTGTCCTGACAGGTGATGATGCACGCATCTGGTGGACGAGGACGAGATCGAGCAGGTCGCTGGATGCGCTGCATTTGAGTTGGAACCGAGTTCTGCGGGGATGCTGTATGGGTCCTATTTCCCTAACAGCGTGAAGCAGAAAACTCGAGGAGGATTTGAAGAGTCTACTCCAGGGAGATCGCACAGTGCAGGAGTATACCCGGGAGTTTACCAGACTCCTGAACTGTGTTCCTTTTGCTGCGAGAGATGAGGCTCACAGAGAAATCCATTTGAAAACCGTTTCCCACACAGAAACC
Organism: Puya raimondii; assembly: GCA_016920855.1. NCBI lineage: Eukaryota > Viridiplantae > Streptophyta > Magnoliopsida > Poales > Bromeliaceae > Puya > Puya raimondii. The sequence goes on along the minus strand of JABWPP010000050.1, from coordinate 122,179,337 downwards.
TTGCTTTACGACGCTACCACGAGGGGTAGAAAACCAAAACTGCTCGACAAAAGAAACGATCGAATACAACCAATCAGTACAAGCATGCTATCATCACTCAATCATAAAGAGTAGATCTACAACACATAAGCATGCTATAGTAAGCCCAAAGAATAACTGAACCACAAATGACATCTAATAGGCGAAAGTAGGGTGATAACCAAATCTGGGGATGTAGCCTCATGAGTCGGAACCTCTAGAGCTACTATCTAGGCGTGCCTCGCAGCGTCCCGACACTCACCACCCTGCTCACCTGAAACCTGCAATGGGGGTGGGGGGTGTGAACATGCACGCATGTCTCCCCTCCCAGTGGGTACCGCAAGCCGACGAAGGCGAGGTGTACACACCGGCACGAGGGTCAACAAAAGATAGATATGGTATACAGTAGCACAAGTAAGTATGAGGCTAACATTCAACTGAAGTAACTATGCTACTGTAAGCAACTAGTATGCATCAAAGGGAAAACCACAAAGTAAACCCAATCTATAGCCACCGGGACGTGGCCCTGGCACTGTCACACTGCTCATCTATCGGCACATAAACCTTCTGGACGCACTGCATCAAGGCTCACGGGTCGGCACAAACTCAACGACCCTTTTCCGGAAAAGAACACCCTCAAACGGTGGATCAGACCGCGGTGTACGTGAAGTGCTAGAAGAGCTGTGACGATCGATGCGAAAGCTCAATCCACAGAACGGCAACAAGCCGAGAAGCAACCAATAAGCCACAACTAGGATCGCTCGGAATAACAGGCGATCACCACCGACCAACTGGGTCGTCTCAAGAACCATGCAAACCACAACTAGGATCGCTCGGGACAACATGCGATCACTACCGACCAACTGGGTCGTCTCAAGAACCATGCAACTACAACTAGGATCGCTCGGAACAACATGCGATCACTACCGACCAACTGGGTCGTCTCAAGAACCATGCAACTACAACTAGGATCGCTCGGAACAACATGCGATCACTACCGACCAACTGGGTCGTCTCAAGAACCATGCAACTACAACTAGGATCGCTCGGAACAACATGCGATCACTACCGACCAACTGGGTCGTCTCAAGAACCATGCAACTACAACTACTCTACTATCCAAGCACGCATATAAGTAGAGTCTACGGGAGTCAAGTGAACTAAAAACTGTAATGCCAAAGAAGGGATAGAAAGGTATCACCGTAGTCCACTGAACCGACTCCGGATCGAAGCACCCACCTGTAGGTAAGATCCAATCTAACACCGACGGCTCTCGGGAACCGCGACAGGACCTACGAAAGACTCACGGGGTCAAGGTCCACCAAGTCGACGCTAAACACAAAGCTCACACATCCCGAAACCGACGGATCGCCCGGGAAACCCACCGGGACGATCCCGAAACCACACAAAGCCCCAGAGGGGTACCCAACAGCCAACAAGGCCCCTCGCTGTCCCCGAACACAACAAACCAAGTGACGGGGGACAGCGAGCACAAGCACGGGGTGCCACGAATACCAAACGCACCCGAAAAGGCTTCCCGGGTTCCCGAAAAAAAGCGCCGATTGGGCACCGGAACCCCACATCACTCATCCGCTGTCCTCGGAACTTCGGGACAGCGATGAGGAACAGCCAACAAGGCTAAACAACGAAGCCAAGTCGCTCGCGAAAACAGCGAGTGAGTCGCACAACTCGAAACGTGCGTTTCGCCGATTATTTCATCGAAAAACGCGTCAGAAACAAATCCGAAACTCCACGAAGGGCGAGGGGGTTGGACAACCAGTCCACAGGGTCTCCAAGACCTTACCCTTGCAGCCCACAGCGTCGCTACGCTGTCACAAACGCCAAAGTCCCCAAACATGCGACATACATATACATACAATCACTAAATTAAGCCGCTAGAGCAAACCGTACGTCCGCTCGACCTTCCGCAAGCACCAGCGGATAGGTAGCGACGTCACGAAGACCGTGCTCACTGTCCCGCTGCGACAGGACCAGTCGCAAGCCGGGAAATCCCATAAAAACAGTGAGCGCGCGCGCAAAAGCAAGCTTAACTAAGGCCGTGTGGGCAAGCCGTACATCCGCACGACCTTCCGCAAGTACCAGCGGATCGGCAACGACGTAACGGAGGCCATGCTCACAGCCCCACTGCGACAGGACCAGTCGCAGTCCGGGAAGGTGCATAAAAACAGCGGCCAATAGGCAAAAAAAATAGCCCGACGAAGGCCGAACGACGCAACGGCTCAACCAAAACCAGAACTAGGGTGAGCACGGTGTTCGGCACATCGCTGCGATCGTCGGGCTCACCCTCCCGAGCTTCGGGAGTCAGCAGGGAGCTCAAACATCCCAACAAAACAAGAAAACACCACAGAACTGACCCCTGGCCGGAGCAGCTAGCTCCGGCCGGCTGCCGGCCGACAAGCATGGCCGGCGGCGGCCAGGGGTGGATGCGGAGGAGGTGGGGAAAGTGATGCTCTCACCTTGGCCGGCGACGGGAAGCGGCGGCGGCGGCGCAGGAAAGAGCCCTACTCTCGGGTTAGCAAACCCGAGGCTAGGGCACGGCGGCGCCGGCAACGGGCGGCGACGGCGGCCGGCGGCGACGCGAGCACCGGGAAGAGGAGGTCGCCGACCGTCGTCCTGTCGGTGACCGCGACAAAAAGGGTGGCGGGTGGCGGCGGCGGAGCAACCCCAAGCCGCGGATGCCCTAGCTGCCCCGCCGAGGCTTGCGGTGGCTCCGGCGGCGCTCCGGCGGCACGGCGATGGCCGGGGAGGCAGGGTCCGGTAGCGGAGGTCCCGAGGGTGACCATGCTCACCCTCTCCGGCGTCAGGAGGCGGCGGCGGCGCGGCCCCACCAAGCTCGGCCAGCACAGCTCTCGGCCAGAGCTTGCAGTGGCTCCGGCGGCCCCACGGCGGCGGCTCTCCACTCCGGCGGTCGTGCCACCTCAAGGGAAGCCCAAGCATGGGTTTCCCCTGGGTGCACACCGCAGGGAGAAGAAGAGGGAGAAGAAGACAGAGAAGAAGAAGAAAAAAAAGGAGAGAGAGGGTGGCCGGAGTTGCTCCGGCCAGGCAGTGGCCGGCGGCGGCCGGCGCTGCACAGAGAGGAGGCCAAGGGGCAGTGGGAGCTCGGGCTCATCTCTGGAAGTAGTGGGGGAGAGAGGGAGAGAGAGAGGAGAGGTTGAGTGTGAGAGAGGTGGAGTGTGCAAGTGGTAAAGAGAGGGGGGTGGGTGAGCCTCATAAATGCTCCCACCAACCCCTCTCAGCCAAGCCCCCCTCTCCCACAGCAAGCTACAAAATACCCCCAGGCCCCCCGCGATTCGAAAATGCGCGAAACGGTGCGAAAACGGGGACCCGATTGCGAAACATAAAACGTGACATAGGACCTCTCGGCGGTCAAGATGAAATAACTTTTTATCCGCTCGCCGCACGTCGACGCGGATCGCGCCATCGCGCTCAGCACTGCCGAGACATCGAACTCACCATTTGGATCGCCAAAATCGAACTCCGGATCGCGCCGTTAAGCCGTTCACTCTCCGCGACGAAAATCCGAAAACTTAAAAACTCCACCAAAACTCACTTATATACCTATATATACATATATATCTGTATTATATACGTATACCGAGCAAAAACACAGTAATGGGGGAGAGGAACACTGAGAATTCCAAATTCCCAAAAATTCGGATTCTCACAAGCAACTTTTGGAACTTGAGGATGACAAGAAGATTTTGATTACATCAAATAAAGCTCTTGCGGAGGAAAGGGAGCCGATGTTGAAGAACAACAAAATCCTCCAAGAGAAGCTAGACCAATCGGAGATAACGATCAAATCCTACCGAGAGAAGATTGGTTTTCTAGAATATCAAGTCAAGGAAATTCTTACTTCTAACCAAGTCTTGACTAAACAAGTCCTTGAACTCAAGTCCGACATACAAAAATTCTCCTCCGGATCAAAGAAACTTGATGATATGCTCGGATTGGGTCAAACAAGCAAACTTGGACTTGGATATGAGTGAAAACATGTTGAGAAGGTAAAAAATTCTATTCCCAAAGTCTCAACAAGTGTAAAAGAGAAAGTATGCCATAGATGCGGAAAGAAAGGACATATCAAGAAGACATGTCTTAAAAAGAAAACTCAAGTGGCATCTTCTAAACATCTATCGGCATCTTTCATCACTCGACAACCTTCACGGATTCAAAAGCAACATAAAAAAGGTCGAGTACCCAAGGTCAACCGAAAGTCAAAGCCACAACAATCAAATACTCCAAAGCGGAATGCGATGGTGAGACCAAAGGTTGATCAAAAGTCAAAATAATCGGTGCCCAAATGCAACAAACCAAGACAACCAACAATCCGACAAGTTTGGGTTCGGAAAGGTGATATCTTTCCTTCTCTAAAGTCTTAATTTGTTTTGACTTAGTGTAGTGCTTTGATCGGTTTCTATTGCATATCTTTTGTTTATTGCATTACACGTTTTGGTGCTTTTATTGTTACGATTTTTAGATTCTTTGAATGATTAGAACATTAAATAGTGCCTTGAACATCAATAGGTTCACTTTCATTCACTCCTAATTAATCTCATATTAATTATCGGTTTTTCTTTAATTTTATTATATTTGAAGATAATTTATTATGATAATTCTTAATACTTATATTCATCAAATTTAGGTAATCTTGTGTAATCTCTAGGAGCTTAACCTATCTCGGTTGTGTGTGTTGAATTTGATGAATAGTCATTCTCTTATGGACTAAAATTTGTCACATGTTCTTTTAACTAAGAGATTGCTTAAGCGATGGGGAGTTATTATTATATTTAAAAAAATTGCTCATATGATTTGAAAGATGTGGAAAGAGTTGCATCCTTAAAAGGAGTGTGAAAACTACCACCACATGGAGGAAAGAGCTACCACCCCGGTCGTCCGGTTAGTGTGTGCAGCTACCACATGAGAATTGAATTGCATATCCGAAAAAATATATATATATAAGTGCAAAAGCTTGCAAAAGAAAAAATGTCACAAATTTTATTTTTCGGAGTTATAAGGTGGTCCACATACATGAAGGATGCTCAAAGAGCCACCCCCTGTGCGATGTTTGTTTTATCTCAATTTTGAACGTTTATGCGACAATTTCTGTCTCTTTGATGAATTCCTTAAGTCATCTTCATAATCCGTTTACATCTTGATAGCTTTTGAGCCTTTAGATTATTTTTTATGACTTGATTTTGAAGTTTATATGAATTAAGAAATCGTGTAATATTTTATCTACATTATGGTGATTGTGTAGTAAAGTTCTTAATTCTTATGAAATTAATAGGGATTGAAAGAAGTCAATGTGAATTTATACTCCTCATGCACTAACAATGTTTGACGTTTTTATCACAAGTGGTTTCAAAATTGAAAAATATTTTGAACTTGTGTTTTATTTAATTTCTTTCAACTCTCTCTATTTTTGGGTGTTTTCTTTTGGCAATTTTTGACAAAAAGGGGGAGAGAGGTGATGAACTTAGACGCATGAACAAAGGGGGAGAGATTTTGATATATTTTTTCTACTAACTTTGTTCGTGGAGAATGAAAACTTTTTGCAGGTCTTGGAAGACTTCAAGACTCCAAGTGTGTCTAAGTCATAGAGTTTGTTTTTAGGAGTTACAAAATTATAATTTTGAATTTTATTTGGATCTTTCACGCGAGAAGTTCATTGTTTTGGTGATGGCAATGAATTTTAATTTTGGAGAGATGAGCATCGTGAGTGTTTTATATAATTTTGGGTTTTATCACGAAATTGCCAAAGGGGGAGATTGTTACGAATTTTATATTGGCATATTTCGTGAAGTGAGTCGGAGTCTTGAAGGTTCAAAGAAGAAAAGACGAAGATTGAAGACTCGAAGATTCAACGTTTGAATTCACGATACTTGGTAAGTTTAAATAATCTTGATGATGATTTATAAACATTTACAAGTGTTTGGAAGACATTAGAATAGATAAAAATTGATTTAAAATATAAAAAATGAGTTTTCCAACTTCCAGGATCCGGACCCTGAGGTGAGGTCCGGAACCCGTACGCCTCCCTGGCTGTCACGCAGGGAGGGTCCGGACCCTGAGGGATGAGGTCCGGACCCTGAGGGCGGAGGTCCGGACCCTGAGGGCTGAGGTCCGGACCCCAGGCTATTTCGCAGAGCGGGTCCGGACCCTGATGGCTGCGGTCCGGACAATGAAAAGCTAAAACGTTTCAGAGTCCGGACCCTGCAATCCAAGGTCCGGACCCCGACCCGTCGCGAATTTTTGGAAAGTTATTTTTTCAATCCTACTCTGATTCTAATGTCTTCCAAACCTATAAATAAGATGGTAGATTTCTTAAAATCATTTTAGCAATCCTAATTTGATTCCAAACCTTTTTAAAATCAGTTTTTCAATCCTAGTCGAAATCGGTTTGCTTCCAAATCTTTCTAAAAACTGTTTTTAATCCTAATCTAGTTCGGATTGCTTCTAAACCTATAAATAAGATGTGGGGGTGTCTCTAAAACGTGGTTAAGCATAAATTATCTTTTAGAAATCCTAGAAGCTTGTAGGTAATCGTTTTCCTCATCTTCTACATCAAGCTTCTCTCAAATTGATTCATAGTGCCCTAATTCCTAATATTCTTTTAGAATCAATTTGAGAATTGCTTAGAGACTATTCCCACAGATCTTCAATGATATTCTAAGCAATAAACCATCATCATTTTTATTGTTCTTGCTCCGGATGGAGTGCGCTCGTGGATTCGAGTGAGCGTCGTGGATTCGACGTGTTGAAGGCTTCGTGGATTCGAAGTTGGGCGTCTCGTGGATTCGAGGCGTGGCGTCCGTGGATTCGGACGTGGGGCGTGGACAACCCGTTGGTGCGCGTGATCCGCTGAAGAGAAGGGAGATGTTAAGTCCGTGGAGTCGGTAATCACCTTGTAATTTTTTACTCTTAGTGGATTATTTTTTCGCGTGTTGGTCCCGTGGGTTTTTCTCCACGTAAATCTCGGTGTGCTGATTTTATTTTCCGCATTACTTTATCGCATTGAGATTTGTGATTTTTATTTATACACCTATTCACCCCCTTCTAGGTGATTTATATACTCTAGATAGATCCTAGGGCACCCCCTATCTTATAAATTTTCTTTACAATTGATCCATTCCGACATTTGTAGCCCAATGAGTGTGAGGGCGAGACATGGTGCTTTTCATTTCATCACATTTATAAATGACCATACGCGCTTCGGTCATGTTTATCTAATCTCCCATAGGTATGAAGCATTGGATTGCTTTAGACGTTACGTTAATGAGGTTGAGAATCAGTTAGATATGAAAATTAAAACCTTAAGAACTGATCGAGGCCGCGAGTATGTAGCACACTGAACTTTAGCAAATTGCGAAGTTCTAGTGAGAGAATAGTGCTTCTCACTATTCTGGGAAATTGGGTTGAGTTTGGTGAGCTTGGGAGTGTTTTTGGGACTTGGAAAGTGCGAAAACGGACTCCGGAGAGCGAAATCTGCAAAAAGTGCAGATTTTGCATTGTATACCGGTATGGGCATAAGATACCGGTACTGATGTTATTTATTCCGGTACTGATGTTGAGATACCGAAATACTATGTAATGGTCATATTGGCCGAGGCTCGGATTTTGCAATTTTTGTGCTCGGTATGCCTGTTCGTATACCGGTACGCAGAGCTGCAGATTGCAATTCGTGCAGTTTTGCAATTTTGGCTTTTTGAGGGGTCTAAGTGGATTTTGTTGCACGGGATTAAGTATCTCTTCACCCCTCTCATGTTGCTATAGTGGATGAGGCTTGGGAGAGGAAGAAGGTAGGTTTCTCCCTCTCTCTCTCTAGATTTCCTTGCTCCCAAATCCTAGAAACTTGGTTTTGATCTCTTCTTTCTCCATTTTCTTCATGGATGAGTGCTTCTAGGCTTTGTGGGGAGCTCGGGATGGATGAGATGAGCTTGTTTGTGGATCAAACTTCAACCCTAGCACTTGCTAGCTTGGATTGGAGCTCTTGAGATGGTGAGTGACTCTCTAGCAATCTCTTTTCATGAGTATTGCATGAAATTTTGATGTAAACCTAGAAATGGAAAACTAGGGTTTTATTTGGGGTTTTTCTCATGAAGGTTTGTGAGATGAAATTGATGAGTGTAGAACACTCTTGTAGGTTGGATTTGAAGCTCCAATGTGTAGATTTGGAGTTTGCACAAGCTTTTCTTGGATCAAGGTATAATTCACCTATTTTCTTCATGAATTTTGGTGAATTTCGTGGTCTGTTCGATGCTTCTAACCCCTTGGAAAATTATCTTAGGGTATGTGAAGCTTTTGGGACAACTTCGTTTTGAAGTACTGCGAGGTCTCGATGGTTTTCCGGTGGGTCTGACCTCACCGAAATGGGTGAACTCCCCCTATGTCTCCTCTAATATTTTAGAGTTGAATTGTTGCATAATCATGCTTATTATGACATGATAGAAATATTGGGATTATGATATATGTATAGCATATATGAGAATTGCATACTCTATGTAGTAGAGTTCATGATTGTGTTTATACATGGCACATTATGAAAAATTGTGGTGAGATGGCATTTAAATTTATGATAACGTAGAAATGCATGTTGGAATGATTAAACAACATATGAAGAAATGGATGGAAAGTGGACTTGGGGACACTTAGCATTTCGGGTATTGGTAGAAATGAGCATGATATATGACATAGTGAGAGGCTAAGTATGTTACACTTCATTTAGAAGAACAACAAGATTGGCCTTATGACTTAGTACTAGACCCTCGGGTCATTGATTAGTATTTCATGTTTAAGACATGGGGTATGAGTTTTCTTGTTGGTAAGGTAAGTGGTAATTGCATACCATCACTTTGATAATATGAAATAAATATTTGCATGATGGCTTTTATACTCTATGTAGTAGAGGTTTGTGTAGCTCATGCATGTCATGGATTATGGTTTTGTCGGCATCGTAGAATGCATTGTTATAGCATTTGTAGAATGCATGGATCATGGCATTAGAATAATGCATCGATTGTGGCATTTGTAGAATGCATCGAAAATAGCATTAGTATAATGCATTGAGTATGGCTTTGGTTATAGCATATGATAGTAACCCGTTAGGGTCATGAATGAGACTTAGGCCCATTCCTATTGGTAGAGTGAGATGTATCCACTTGCATGTTAGAGACATATTACATATTGGTAGAAACATACCCACATGTGAATTGAGAACAAGAGTGACTTATGCATTATGATTCCGACCCTCGAGTCGATGTTGTGATTCCATATTTTAGACATGATGAACGTATTTTCTATGCTGTTGACTATGCTTGTTAATGCCATTGTGCTCATTCGCACATGCTTGTGAGGGTCGCTCCCTACAAGCCGGCACTCCGGAGTGGGTCTTTCGCGACGTTTGATCGCCTATGTGCAGGTTATATGGGCGCCGAAGTGGATTGCCGTGGGGGAGGCTCATTCTAGCGAGAGAATGTTGACTACCACGGGGCCATTAGGCACGGCACAAGCCGAGACTTGAAAAGTCCTTTATGGTAGGAAATATTGTGAGGAATGTTACATTCGACATCATAAGTAATTGATGCATATAGATGTAGCAAATGGACATAGTAGTGGATTGTGGCATTACATGTAGTGAGACATTGACATGACTTGGCACATTTGTGGTTAGTGAACATAACATACATATAGTCGGGAACAAGTCACATAGTTCATACATGTAGTGGAAAGTCGATTATACATTTCATACTTGTAGTTGGAGACAAGTCATATGTGTAATAGTAAACTTGACATATAGTGAGTTTATGACATTAGAACATGTGTAGTTGATCATGGCATACTTACACATATATGAATAAAATGTTTACATGCTTTGTAACATGAACACGTTTATAACTTGATGTTAGAGGCATAGTAGAGTAGAACTTTTATATGCTAATCATGCTTTATTACTAAACCTACTTTTGCCTCAGTTGACCTAGCGGTGTAATTCGCCACTCTCGGCGGCTTACCCACTGGAAACTATTGTTTAATAGTTCTCACCCCCATGGTTGTTGGGTTTTTGTTTTAGAGCCTTCCGCAGCGGGAGAGGCTTGGGATCGTGGCGAGAGATTAGCAGCTAGCTAGAGCCGCGACGATGATATTTTAGATGGACCCTTGATGCCTTTCTTCTATCTTGTATGAAAGGTGTATAGTTGTATTTAGTTGAGTTATCTCCTGATTAAGATGTAATGTTAAGTGAATCTTATTGTACATCTTGTGGTTTTTGATAGACCGGATTTTTAGTAGTGGTTGTTACTCGCTCTGATCACCTTGTTTATGATGTATTCCTTCTCTTTTTGATTGTTGTTGTAGACGCCTTGTGTACATTGTGTGTTGTTTTGGTGTACACGGCGGGTCTGTGCACGTGCCTGGTAGGCTCCCACTAGGGCCCGGGGCGTGACAGAGTATCTATCTGAACAATTCAAGAAACTGTGTGATGAAAAGGGAATAATCAGACATCTGACAATTTCTGGGACTCCGCAGCAAAATGGCGTAGCGGAGAGAAGAAATCGCACCTTGCTTGACATAGTTAGGTCAATGATGGCGCAAGCAAATTTGCCTGTCTCTTTTTGGGGAGACGCATTGTTAACTGCTGCCTACATTCTTAATCATGTACCCTCCAAGGCAGTTGTCACGCCCCGGGCTAGTTTAAATACGGAAAACGGGTCAAAATTTTTTTTTTTTTTTTTTTTTTGAAAGTCTAGCCCGCGCAGTGAACAGACCCGCCACAAATACAGGCACCTCTGTCTACACGGACAGAGTCTCCCCTGTATTTGCACGGCGTACCAACAACATACAACAGGATCACAATCACACTTACATTCACGATAATCCATACAATACAACATAGAGTATATTTGCATTCAGCTATACCTACATGCTTCTAAGCACTCCTTAAGCGAAGGATGATGCAATGCACAGTACAACAAGCATCCTATTAAAAGTGCTTCCCACACGAAAGCTTTATTTGCAAACTCTAATAAGCATTAAAGAAATCCAAGAAAAACCTTTGAAAACTGTTCCCACACGGAACTTCATTTTGAAAATCAGCTACCACGAAGGGTAGACACCCACACGATAAAACACAAGTCGAATGCTGATAATAGAAGCTAAAACCCAATCTGAGTTGCCTGCCAGTTGGTCCGAGACCCCAGGCTTGCCTGTCACATTACATGCACCCGATCTAACTCATGCGCCCGCAGGTCGACTCATCCGGATAGTACACCTCTGATCGGTGGCCAAACCGAACTGGTGTCATGAATACACGCTGTGCAGTGACCGATCATGCGATATGCTCAATAAAAAGCCGGCAAGAAGCCGATATCTGGCCAAAGCCACAGGCGAAAGGAACGCCGCATCCTGATCAACAGATCAAATCCAAGCCGGCAAGAAGCCGATATCTGGCTGAAGCCACAGGCGAAAGGAACGCCGCATCCTGATCAACAGATCAAATCCAAGTCGGCAAGAGGCCGGTACCTGGCCGAAGCCACAACAGATCGAAACACACGACAAGAGAGTCGATGTGTTGCTTGGACAAGAAGTCCACAGATCATCAATGCATAATCCTGCTCTACATGTCCATGACCACAAATATACTATGCAAGTAAGGTAAGTATGAACGAATGCTGTAAAGAAGGAATCGACATGTAGAGCTATATCAAAGGAGAGACAGGGAACAGTGATACCGACTACTCCGAAGGCTCACCCACCTGTCGTACTCGCGTCGGGAACATGGACGCGACGCAGATCAACCGGACCTACGATAGGTCCACGAGTCAGAAACATGTCCCAAAGGACTCTACATATGCATCTCACATAAATCCCAAAACTCGAGACTCGGTTTCCCAAACCGATCTCCAAACAACACCGGAAGTCCCAAAATTGCACCGGGACGTCCCCGGGACACACGAACAGTCCCGAAAGATACCGACTCTCTCTACGAGTCAACTGCTGCCCCAAAACACATCCGTTTGGGTGTCTTGGCAGCAAGCACAAGATCAAACATCGAAACGATCATCGTCGGACAATCGTTCCGATCCGGGTTCCCGAAAGTGTCATTTTCGACACCGGAACCCACTACCGTTCACCGGGCGTCTCCGGATACACGAGACGGCCGAGACAACCAGCCAACAAGGCTCAGCGGCAGCCCACGAGTCATATGAGTCGTGTCGAAAAGTCTACGAGTGGAAAACCACGTTCCGCCGACGAATTTCGTCGGAAACGCACCGGAAATCGATGTTCGATTTCCGCGAGAGACATCAGACCTTGGACAATTAGTCCAGAGGTCACCCGGCACCCACACGTACTGCCCACAGTAGCCCCGAAGTGCATAATTGCATAAAAGTCCTCATACTTCCATAAAATCCTATTATTTTATGTGATTTAACGGACACGATGGGTCGTTACGACAGACTGAGCATCTCTGGGGTCGGCCGAGACACGTGCTGCAAGGTCTCGACATGCCGGAGGTCGTGCTCACAATTCGGAGCACAGTCGGGCACTGTGGAGCACGCGGGTGCGACGCGAACTTCAGCAATTAATGCGCACCGTACGCTGATTTCGCTTATTCAGCAGATCCGGGCGGCGTTGTCCAGAATGGAGGTGAGCATCGCGTTCGGTACTGTCAGATGATCGCCGCGCTCACCTCCGGAGGCATCGGAAGCCTCCGGGTTATCGAAACATTAATCCGAACCCGAAACAGTGTGCAGACAGCATTCAAAAAGGCTTACCGGGCAGGGGGAGCTAGGGCACGGCCGGCGGCGGCACGGCGGTGAGCGCGCCGGCGGGAGGCAGGTGCGGCCGGCCGGGGGAGGTCGCCGCACACAGTATCCGGCGGCGGGAGGCGGCCGGAGGAGCAGGCGAGGATGCCCTAGCCCGGGAGCACCCAAAAAGTCGGGCTTTGTTCCCGGCAAGCGGCGGCTCCGGCGACGGTTTTGCCGGCAGCCGACGGGTGCGGGAGGTCCAGGGAGGCCGGGGCTCGGGTTGGCCGGCGGCAGAAGGCTGCGGTGGCGGCGCTGGAACAGATCGAGCCCGCTCGGTCTGGGCTCGGGTCACTCAGATCCAGCGGCCACGGCGATGGCCGGGGCTCCCAGGGACGGCGGCGGCGGGTCGCTAAGGCCGGAGGAGGGCGGTCGGAATGGTCCCGGGCGTCGGCGGCGCGTGGGGAAAAGATCTACCCCTCCTCGGCCAGAACTGCACCAGAGTTGGTGCAGTCTGCCAGCGGCGGCCGTGGCGGCGCGCGGGGACGGCGACGACCGGCCAGCGGCTCGTCGGAGGTCAGGGGATGCCGCAGGGAGGGAGCCCGAAGACGTGGTTTCCCTCGGGTTGGTCCCTGGCAGAGATGGACCGAGGTAGGGGAAAGGTGTGATGCCGGGGTTGCACCTTGCACTTCTGCCGGCCGAAAAAAGGGTCGCCGGCGGCGGCAGTCGCGCGCAGAGGGAGGAGTAGGAGGTGGGGATGTCGGCTGGGTGGCTGTGGAGGGAGGAAGTGGCCTAGGGTTAGGGTTTGTGTAGAGGAAACCCTAAAACCACCTATATACAAGTTGCCAATTTGCAACTTAGCCCACCAACACAGACTATTATCCGTTGAGTCCCCGGCAGCGCGTGTATTTTGCGCATAGGTACCTCCCGGTCCAATGTCGTGCAATTTGGTACATAAAATATCAGTAATTTCCTTAAAATACCAACAACGACTTTTTGACCCTTCCTTGGAAAACGTGCTACATCTTACGATCCGTCCGTCAGATTTCCGAACGGATTGTGCCAGCGCGATGAGCACTACCGAGGCATCGAACTCACGATTTTGTTTCGTTCGATTTGATTGCTGATTCGCAGATCAATAGACCCCTTTACCGTTCACATTTTTAATTCCAATTTGGTCCCTCAACCACCAAGTAGGCTTTTCTCGGAAACCGTGCGTCAGATCCAAATTTCGTCAGTGCTATCGAGTCCAGAATAATCGGACAGTCGGAAACGAGCTATTGGACCATTATGAACGGAGTCCGATACATTCCGAAAGCCATCTCTAATCATCGGCTTATCCGGAAAACCAGAGTTACTATTCACATAAGTGAATTTTCGAAATCGCGTAACTCTTTCATTTTAAATCATTTTCTCCCGAAACTTGACGAGTGATTATGTAATTAAAATACACACATAAACATCATCAACGGAGAGTTAAATTAAATATGAGAAAAATCTCGGTTCTTACAGCAGTACCTTCCATCCCTTATGAATCGTGGACTGGCAGAAAACCAAATTTGGAACACCTGCGTCCTTGGGGTTCGGCAGCTTATGTACACGTTACTTTTCACAAGTATGGGAAGTTGGGTCCTAGAGAAAAGAAGTGTATCTTTATAAGATACCCTGAACACTCTAAGGGATACGTGTTCATCGGAAAGCAGCCAGATGGAAGTTTGACTGAGATTGAGTCACGAGATGTTAAATTTCTCGAGGAGGATTTTTCTTATAGAAGTGAGGTCCGAAATGAAGTTGAGTTCCACAAGATGGATGACTCCGGTATTGGCGCTTCTATTCGTTCAGTTGAGGTAGAGGAGCAACTCCAATACCTCCTGGGGATAGTGGGAGCGACTTACCTTTAGAACTGGAGCCTCAACTTCGCAGGAGCACACTGAGGATCAAAATGGCAACCTAAGAGGGAGGGGTGAATTAGGTTTCTAAATAAAATGCTAAATAATCAAGCAATTTAAAAACTCGAAACAAATAAAATGAGAGAAAGTGATGAGTTAGAGAAATACAAACTCAAGAAGCACACAATCGATTTGTTTCGAGGTTCGGCACTTTGCCTACGTCTCCGCCAACTTCTCAACACAAGAGAACGTTGGATCTCCACTAAACGATGCTTTTGCGGGCAAGCACCAAGCCTTCACACCAACACCTTCTTCTCTCAAGAAGGTTACACTTTCAAGCTTCAACACTTTTCTTTTCTCTCTTTTACAAGATTATATCTCACTACAAATTACACTCAAGTTTAGAGAGAATTGAGAGCTAAGAGTATTAAAAACACTGAAGTATTTAAGCTCAAATGGACTTGGAAATCCTTGCTGAGAAAGGCCTCAACACCATCTATTTATAGCCTCAGCCAGCTTCAGGTCGTTGCACTTTCGGGCGCCCTAAACAGGAATTCGGGCGCCCAGAAGTTGAGCACGCGCACTGCACTTCCAGCGGCCTGTCAGACCATGTGCGCCACTTTTCTGGATCCGTAAATTTGGGCCTCCAGAAATTGTGGGCGCCCAGATCACGCGCGTCAGCTTTTTTGACACAGCCAGACCATGCGCGCCGTTTTCTCTGAGCAGAACTTTCGGGCCTCCAGAAGTTGTGGGCGCTCAGATCACACGCGTCAGCTTTTCTGACACTGTCAAACCATGCGCGCCGTTTTCTCTGAGTAGAACTTTCGGGCCTCCAGAAGTTGTAGGCGCTCAGATCACACGCGTCAGCTTTTCTGACACTGTCAGACCATGCGCGCCATTTTCTCTGAGCAGAACTTTCGGGCCTCCAGAAGTTGTGGGCGCCCAGATCATGCGCGTCGACTTTTTTGACACTGTCAAACCACGCGCGCCGAAGTTTCTGACTGAAAGCAACTGGGCCTCCAGAACTTGTGGGCGCCCACTTTCCCAGGCACGCGCGCCGCCTACGCAGCGCCGCTGTCAGAACTTTTCCAAAACACGTAACCTGTCAAGTCAAACAATTCAGACGTCCTAAACAGACATTCGGGCGCCTAGATCAGGTGAAGAAGTTTCTGGACCACCCAAATAGCAAACATGCAGGATCCAAAAAATAAACGAGATTCGGATCCAGTTTAGGGCGCCCAGAACAGAGTCCAAAATAGTAACTTGACAGAAAACTAATTCTGAGCAGATTTTGAGAGCTTTACAAGTAGGATCAAATAGAGATTTGTTCAAGTGAGCTATAAAAGGATAAGTAGAATAATTTAAACTTAGCTCAAAGTTTCTCACTCTAATCTTAAAGCATAATATGAAACAAATTAAGGAATAGAGAGAGTGAGTTTGTCTATTTGACAAAGGAAGCAAGCATAGCTTCAAGTGGTGAAGCTTGGTGCTAGAAGATTGCCCATCTTGAGTCCTTTTTGAAGATAGAGAAGTCTAAACACAAAACTCAAGATAAAAGATTAGTCCAATAATCGTGATTATTTGTTATTATCAAAATCTAATGAATGATTAGGGCCACTAGGCCAACAATGTTTCCTTTTTTGATGATGACAAATAATGTGATATAAAGTTCACATAAGTAGAGAGCAAAAGTATAGATCCCCCTAAATATATGCATATATTAAATAATTTATTTTTAGCATATATCACAATCTCCCCCTTAGCATATATCACAATCATAAGTATAAATAACCAAATAAGCATATATCAAATAACCAAAATATAAGTATATAACCAAGCATAAGCATAATATCACAAGTTCTCCCCCTTTGTCATCATAAAAAAGCGAGTATAAAGGAGACTTAACAAATGTAGCAAAAACATATCAAAGCAATCAATATAAGAGAATCAAGCGTTTAAATCAATCATTCCTAATTCTCTTCTAAGTTGAGTGAATCTATCCTCACTAAGTGGTTTAGTAAAAATGTCCGCTAATTGATGATGGTATCGACAAAATCTATGGTGACATCACCCTTTTGAATATGATGTCTAATTTCAATGTGTTTAGTTCTAGAATGTTGAATAGGATTTCTAGATAGGTTGATGGCACTAGTATTATCATATTTGATTGGAACTTATTTTAGATGCACTCCAAAGTCCTCAAGGGTTTGTTTCATCCATAAAACTTGTGCACAACAACAACCCGCCGCAATATATTCGGCTTCGGCGGTTGAAAGTGCAACCGAATTCTGCTTTTTCGAAGACCATGAGACTAAGGAGTGACCAAGAAACTGACAAGTTCCACTAGTACTTTTTCGATCAACTTTGCACCCGGCAAAGTCGGCATCCGAAAAGCCAATGAGATTAAAATTAGTGCCCTTGAGATACCATAATCCTAAGTTGAGAGTTCCCTTAACATATCTAAGAATTCTCTTTACGGTCACTAGGTGTGACTCCTTAGGTTGAGCTTGAAACCGAGCACACAAGCAAACACTAAACATAATGTCCGGCCTACTTGCGGTAAGATAAAGTAAACTACCAAGCATACCTCGGTAGAGCTTGATATCAACATCCTTGCCTTTTTCGTCCTTATCAAGTTTAGTTGAAGCGCTCATGGGAGTATTTGTCTCTTTTGAGCTTTCTAAGCCAAATCTTTTGATTAGATCCTTTGCGTATTTGGCTTGATTGATGAATATTCCATTCTTCGTTTGCTTGACTTAGAGTCCAAGGAAGAAAGAGAGTTCGCCCATCATGCTCATTTCAAACTCATCTTGCATTAACTTATTAGAGAATTCTTTGCAAAGAGATTCGTTAGTAGCACCAAATATGATATCATCAACATAAATTTGTACAATGAGAAAATCTTTATCCTTAATTTTGATAAATAATATAGTGTCAACTTTTCCTCTTGAAAAATTATTTGAGATAAGAAAAGTGCTGAGTCTATCATACCAAGCTCTAGGAGCTTGTTTTAAACCATAAAGTGCTTTTGAAAGCTTAAAAACATGATCGAAAAAATTATGTTTTTCAAAACCGGGTGGTTGCTCAACATAGACTTCTTCGGAAATATAACCATTTAAGAACGCACTTTTTACATCTATTTGAAATAACTTAAAATTCATGTAAGAGGCAAATGCCAAAAGAATTCGAATAGCTTCAAGTCGAGCAACCGGTGCAAACGTTTCATCAAAATCAATCCCTTCAATTTGGTTGAAACCTTGGGCCACTAGTCTAGCCTTGTTTCGAACCACAACACCGGATTCATCTCGCTTGTTTCAGAAGACCCATTTAGTGCCAATAATGGTATGATCACTTGGTCTTTCCACAAGCGTCCAAATTTGGTTTCTCTCAAATTGATTGAGTTCTTCTTGCATCGCAATGAGCCAATTTTCGTCATTACTAGCCTCAACAAAATTTTTAGGTTCAATTTGAGATAAGAAAGCCAAGTGGTCACAAAGTAATCTAAGAGAGGATCTAGTCTTGACCTTTTGACTTGGATCTCCAATGATGGAGTCCTTGGGATGATAAGTAGCAAATTTTCACACTTTAGGTAGAGGAGTGGGTTCATTATCTTTAGAAATGAACTCCTCAACTTTCTTGGATTGTACAACCTCTTGAGGTGTGGAGTCTATGTTTAACTTCTCGAAGTCAAGAAGATCATCTTCATAAGAAGTATCATTTTTCTTAGATTCCTCAAAAAGAATATGCATGCTTTCCTCTATTACTAAAGTTCGTCGATTATAGACTCGATAAGCTTTACTAGTAGAGGAATATCCCAAGAATATTGCTTCATCGGATTTAGCGTCAAACTTTTCCAACTTGTCTTTTGTGTTCAAGATGAAATATTTACAACCAACAATTTTGAAATAACTAATGTTGGGAATTCTATTACACCATAACTCAAAAGGAGTTTTCTCAAGAATTGGTCGAATTAGAACACGGTTCATGATGTAGCAAGCCGTGTTTACGGCTTCGGCCCAAAAATACTTTGGCAACTCCCCCTCAATTAACATAGATCTAGCCATCTCTTGGAGAGATCTATTTTTGCGTTCAACGATCCCATTTTGTTGAGGTGTACGAGGAGTAGCAAATTGATGTTCTATTCCCAATTCATTGCAAAACTCTTCAAAGTTGTGGTTTTCGAATTCACCACCATGATCACTTCTAATTTTGGAAATTATACAACCCTTTTCATTTTGAACACGATAGATAAAATCTTTGAAGGATTTAAAAGTGTCATACTTGTGTCTCAAAAACAAAGTCCAAGTATACCTTGAGTAATCATCAATAATTACAAAAACATAGTTATTTCCACCAAGGCTTGAGACATCAATAGGTCCAAAGAGATCCATATGAATTAACTCCAAAGGCCTAGATGTAGAAACAATATTTTTGGATTTAAAAGAAGATTTTACTTGTTTTGCTTGAGCACAAGCATTACAAACCTCATCTTTGGCATAGTCTATTTTAGGTAAACCTTTTACAAGTTTTCTTTTGAAAAGTTTTGAAAGAGAATCCATACAAGCATGAGCTAACCTTCTATGCCAAAGTCAAGATTCATTAATTTGAACCGAAAAATATTTTTCACCTTCATGCGAAAGTTTGCCTAGATCAACGGTGTAAATATTCTTGGATCTAAAGCCCATAAAAGCTACCTCATTTGTAGAAGGATCAAGAATGCTACAATGAGATGCTTCAAACTTTACAAAATAGCCTTTGTCACATAATTGACTAATGCTTAGTAAATTATGCTTAAGGCCATCAACTAAAAGAACATTAGAAATATTAACCTTTTCATTTCCGATTGTGCCGATTCCAAAGATCTTTCTTCTAGTGTTGTCTCCAAAGGTGACAAATCCTCCATCTTTCATTTCCATTGATTTAAATTTGGTTTGGTCCCAAGTCATATGTCTTGAGCATCCGCTATCTAAGTACCATTTGTCACTTGCACCTTTTGATTGGAGACATACCTACAAAAACAAATCAAGTTTTTAACTTTGGTACCCAAGTGAGATTGGGTCCTTTTGAGTTAGATAAGCCTTTCACAACCCAAATTTGGTTAAGTTTAGGATTTTTCTTGTATTTACAAGAGAATATATGATGTCTTTTAATATTACAATAAGAGCAATGCAAAGTTGGGTCTTGATAGGAGCTTTTAACAAAAACTTTTTTTTTAGCTTTTGTTAACTTAACATTGTTTGGATTAGGAACATATCATATCCCAAACTTTTTGAAGTTCATAACTTGACTTCCAAGCATCATATTTAGGTACTTGGTTCCACCAACAAATTTCTCAAGAATTTTCTTAGATTCACCTAAGTTGAGTTGTTGGTTTTCAACTTGAAGTTTTTCAAGTTGTTTGTCATGATGAAGAATTGGCTTAAAATTTTGACCTTCAATTTTCTTCTTTAATGCCTCGTTTTCACAAATGAGATTACGACATGTCTCATTAGCTTGTTTAAGTTCTTTCATGAGTGAGGAGACATCATTTTCAAGTATTAAAGAAGGATTTGACGTCGAAGATTTTAGGTCATTTACTTTCATCTCTAATGAGGTATTTTGCTTCTTGAGAGATGTATACTTGGGACCCAAATTTTATAGATTATCATATAAAGAAAAGAAGGCTTCTAAAAGTTCATCATAACTTAAATTATTTACCTCATCTTCAAGAGCCATGAGACATAGAATTGAGCTTTGTTCCTCAAGGCAAATTTGGGCAACTTCGTTTTCCGATTTGTCACCGCTAGACTCGTCGGGGGCGTCCCAATTTAGAGCATTGAAGGCTTTTTTTTTTCTTATCTTTCTTAAAGGCCTTGCTTGGAAGAGTGCATTCACTTTTCAAATGCCCTGATTTGTTGCAATTGTAGCAAATGATCCCCTTCTTGAATCCCTCACCTTTGAACCCGTCTCGTTTAGGTCTTCTCAAGTTGCGCTTCTTAATTAGTCGGTCGAGCCTTTTTGAAATCATAGCGATTTCTTCGCTCGAACCTTCTTCGCCATCTTCACTATCGGAAGCTATGACTCCCTTAAGTGCAAGACTCTTCTTTTTCTCGGGAGCCTCTTCGTTGTCATATTCTTTGAGGCATTGTTCATGCGCCATGAGTAATCCGACAAGTTCGTCAATCTTTACTTTGTCCAAGTCATGAGTTTCTTGGATAGCCGTAACCTTAGGTATCCAACTTCTTGGTAGCACACGGAGAATTTTCGCACCAAGTCCGATTGAGGAAAATCTTTACCTAAGGCTTTCAAACTATTTATAATATTAGTAAATCTTGTGAACATATTCGAAATGGATTAACTTTCTTCTATTTTGAATAGTTCATAACTTGACATAAGCATGCTTATTTTAGATTCCTTCACCCTAGAAGTTCCTTCATGAGTAACTTCTAATTTATCCCAAATCTCTTTAGCCATTGTGCATGTAGAGATTCGATGAAACTCATCTCTACTAAGAGCGCAAAGGAATAAATTAATTGCTTTAGCATTCAATTGAAAGCAAAATTTTTCCGCTTCATTCCATTCCGCTCTTGATTTTGATGGAGTGACATAACCACTTTCGATTATGTCCCAAATATCAAAATCTAGAGATTGAAAGAATATCTTCATTCTAATCATCCAAAAAGGATAATCGGTCCCATCAAAATATGGTGGCCGAACAATAGATTGTCCTTCGATATTCTTTCCCATTGATGCCATTCTTACTTAGATTTTAATCTAAATAATGTGAGACCTCACTCTGATACCAATTGAGGATCAAAATGGCAACCTAAGAGAGGGGGTGAATTAGGTTTCTAAAATAAAATGCTAAATAATCAAGCAATTTAAAAACTCGAAACAAATAAAATGAGAGAAAGTGAGGAGTTAGAGAAATACAAACTCAAGAAGCACACAATCGATTTGTTTCGAGGTTCGGCACTTTGCCTACGTCCCCGCCAACTTCTCAACACAAGAGAACGGTGGATCTCCACTAGACGATGCTTTTGCGGGCAAGCACCAAACCTTCACACCAACACCTTCTTCTCTCAAGAAGGTTACACTTTCAAGCTTCAACACTTTTTTTTTTTCTCTCTTTTACAAGATTATATCTCACTACAAATTACACTCAAGTTTAGAGAGAATTGAGAGCTAAGAGTATTAAAAACACTGAAGTATTTAAGCTCAAATGGACTTGGAAATCCTTGCTGAGAAAGGCCTCAACACCATCTATTTATAGCCTCAGCCAGCTTCAGGTCGTTGCACTTTCGGGCGCCCTAAACAGGAATTCGGGCGCCTAGAAGTTGAGCACGCGCACTGCACTTCCAGCGGCCTGTCAGACCATGTGCGCCGCTTTTCTGGATCCGTACATTCGGGCCTCCAGAAATTGTGGGCGCCCAGATCACGCGCGTCAGCTTTTCTGACACAGCCAGACCATGCGCGCCGTTTTCTCTGAGCAGAACATTCGGGCCTCCAGAAGTTGTGGGCGCTCAGATCACGCGCGTCAGCTTTCCTGACACTGTCAGACCATGCACGTCGTTTTCTCTGAGTAGAACTTTCGGGCCTCCAGAAGTTGTGGGCGCTCAGATCACGCGTGTCAGCTTTTCTGACACTGTCAGACCATGCGCGCCGTTTTCTCTGAGCAGAAGTTGTGGGCGCCCAGATCATGCGCGTCGGCTTTTCTGACACTGTCAGACCACGCGCGCCGAAGTTTCTGACTGAAAGCAACTGGGCCTCCAGAACTTCTGGGCGCCCACTTTCCCAGGCACGCGCGCTGCCTGCGCAGCGCCGCTATCAGAACTTTTCCAAAACACGCAACCTGTCAAGTCAAACAATTCGGACGTCCTAAATAGACATTCGGGCGCCCAGATCAGGTGAAGAAGTTTCTAGACCACCCAAACATCAAACATGCAGGATCCAAAAAATAAATGAGATTCGGATCCAGTTTAGGGCGCCCAGAACAGAGTCCAAAACAGTAACTTGACAGAAAACTGATTCTAAGCAGATTTTGAGAGCTTTACAAGTAGGATCAAATAGAGATTTGTTCAAGTGAGCTATAAAAGGATAAGTAGAATAATTTAAACTTAGCTCAAAGTTTCTCACTCTAATCTTAAAACATAATATGAAACAGATTAAGGAATAGAGAGAGTGAGTTTGTCTATTTGACAAAGGAAGCAAGCATAGCTTCAAGTGGTGAAGCTTGGTGCTAGAAGATTGCCCATCTTGAGTCCTTTTTGAAAATAGAGAAGTCTAAACACAAAACTCAAGACAAAAGATTAGTCCAATAATCGTGATTATTTGTTATCATCAAAATCTAATCAATGATTACGGCCACTAGGCCAACACACACGTGTGGGTGTTCCCCGTCGTCGTTTTGAGATTGAGGGGGAAGCTTTCATGGTTGCTGCACATGATGATGATGAGCCTAGGTCTTTCCAAGAGGCTCTCTCATCGCCTACTCGTAAGGAATGGTTGGATGCAATGGTGGAGGAAATAGAATTGAAGAAGTCAAATCATGTCTGGGACTTGGTTGACTTACCGTCAGGGCACAAAACTATTGGGAATAAATGGGTTCTTAAGGTTAAGCGCAAGGAAGACGGTCCAATCGATAGGTATAAGGCTCGCCTGGTAGCAAAGGGTTTTACCCAACGAGAAGGCGTTGATTACGAGAAAACCTTCTCTCATGTTGTAAGGTTTGCTTCGATCCGCCTAATCTTGGCCATTGTCGCGTATTTGGATTTGGAACTTTACCAAATGGACGTTAAAACTGCTTTTCTCAATGGAGAACTGGATGAGGAGATCTATATGGATCAACCTGCTGGCTTCGCTGTAGAGGGTGAGGAGCATAAAGTTTGCAAGCTCCGACGATCCATTTATGGATTAAAGCAGTCATCCAGACAGTGGTAAATTTGATTTCATCGAGCCATCACTGAAGATGGGTTTACAATGATTGAAGAAGATCACTGTGTGTATGTTAAACGGTCCAAAGAAAATTTTCTAATCCTTTCCTTATATGTGGATGACATTCTATTGGCTGGGAATAACAAGGAGATGGTTGTCGCCACTAAGACGTGGCTGTCCTTAAATTTTAAAATGAAGGACATGGGTGAAGCGAATTATGTGCTCGAAGTCAAGATCCTGCGATATCGTTCAAAGAAACTTTTAGGTTTGTCTCAAGAGACTTGCTTAAGAAAAATTTTAGAACGATTTCAGATGCACAATTGCAAACCCATTGACACTCCTATTGCTAAAGGTGAGAGTCTGAACCTAAAACAGTGCCCTAAAATTTCTGAAGAGAAAAATAAGATGAATCGAATTTCATATGCTAGTGCGGTCGGGAGCCTGATGTGTACTCGGCCTGATATATGCTATGTCGTGGGTTTGGTCAGCCGCTTTCAGTCCAATCCGGGATTGTACCACTGGAAGGCTGTTAAGATTAGCACACGTACATATATACCATATATTGTTGTAGAACGAATTGATAGTATGTCGCATGCTGATTGGCCCTCTCACATGGGCAATCATTCTTTTCGGCGCTGTAGAGAGCGAGCGAAAATTGAGGCATTAAAGGAAGCCGCCTTGGTAGGCACCAAGATGAGACCATAAGCGTGACCGCATACGAATAGTCCCACGATTCGTATGGCCTGTACATTTAAGAGCCGGATGTGAGCTCACCATTTGGCGCTTGAGATAGCGAGCAAATGGAGGACTCAAGCTAGACACTCAGGGAGTGACTGAGCTAAGATCCGTATGACTTTGAGAAAGACATACGCTCATTGAGATTCTCTGTCATAGCATGTATTTCATACTACATGTGCTAGGCGACCAAATGAAGAAGATGAGTGAATGGATCCCTGCTTCCTCATCGTGTGAGTTCTTACGGATATCATTTCGCGACGATGTCCCACATATGTCAGATGCCCTTAGTGACTTTTGACTATGTCATTAGGTGAAAGAATTGATGTTGCTACTTTGGCATGTTTCCTATGGCTATGAGTGATGCGGCTTTACGGGGCATTGCTGGAAACGCAATCAGTTCTCAACTTAGTGGCATGAGGGCTCAAGGAAGACTAGTTGGATTACATTAAGACACTTTGACTCATTGTGTCACGCCCCGTCGGGCCTTTAACACCAACTAGATGGAAAGGATAACCGCACGGGCGCATGCCCCAGACCCGCCGAACGGATAGAGTCTCTTCTACCCGCCCAAGGCGTCACAACACAAGCATATCCACGATGTTCCAACTAGAAACGGAGTACAAGAGTTGCACAAGGAAAGCATCAACATAAAGAAGTTCTACTTCTATTATATCACATTTGCACATTTATACATGTCCAATTTTTCTTTTCTTTCATTTCTATTCCATACACCAAGTTCCAAAACTATGGAATTTACAAGTTGCATGCATTTAATAAAAACCCCTATACTATCATTGTCCAACACTAGGGGTACAATTCTATGTAACACCAAAATAGAAGGGCCGCTATCTATAGAGCCAAACCCTTGCCTCGCTCCGCCGCCTCACTCGCGGAAGGACCTGAAAAACGTGGGGTGAGAACTATAAACATAGTTCCCAGTGGGTAAGGCCACCCAAGAGAGAAGCTCGACCCACCAGGTCCAAAGAAACACCATAAGCATAAGTTAGATCACAAATAACTATGCAAACAAATATTTACATGCTTGTAAATAAACATAAAGGATGCAACCAATTAAAATGTCAACTTTTATTTTCTCTTAGGTTCATCCCATATCTCACATTGACCAAGTTCAACTACTTGTCATTTATTTATGGTGTCGGAGTCGCCGCATCACCATAATGGTCCTCAACCAAAGCGGAATCGCCGCAAGTGTTGGGCACCGGGCAATAGAATCGCCATCCCCATCCTGGTCCCAACCTCCAAAGAGCGAAATCGTCGCATACCCGGGATAGCGAAATCGTCGCGTACCCCAATTCATCACCGCCATCACGTGGCACGGGTAGCGAAATCGTCGCGTACCCGGGATAGTGAAATCGTCGCGTACCCCAATTCATCACCGCCATCACGTGGCACGGGTAGCGAAATCGTCGCGTACCCGGGATAGCGAAATCGTCGCGTATCCATTCCATCACCGCCATCACGTGGCAAGGGTAGCGAAATCGTTGCGTACCCGGGATAGCAAAATCGTCGCGTATCCCAATCCATCACCGCCAACACGTGGCACGGGTAGCGAAATCGTCGCGTACCCGGGATAGCGAAATCGTCGCGTACCCCAATGTTCACATTTCACACTTGCCAACCTAAGTCCAATGGCCCTAGGTTCAAGTCACCAAGTTTTATCTATGTTCAATGACACTAGGTTTACTTTACATTCTCAACCTAGGTTCCACGACACTAGGTTCCAATCTCACGTTCCAACCTATGTTCAATGACACTAGGTTCCAATCTCATGTTCCAACCTATGTTCAATGACACTAGGTTCCAATCTCATGTTCCAATCTATATTCAATGACACTAGGTTCCATTTGCACTTTTCAACCCATGTTCCTCAACACTAGGTTCTAGTTCATACATGCAATCACATAACAAGTATAAATACTAAGGATATACTTGAATTCATTAACATGCAAGATGAGCCCATGGCTCAATTTATCATGATTCTCATTTTGCCAACATGCAAATTCTAGGGTTACACACTTTCACACCATTTTATTTTCAAATGGTTATTTACCCTAGACATTAAAGTGACCTAATCACTTCGGTAAACACAAACCCACCTCAAGAGCTTCCAATTCCTTGAATTCTTTGAGCTCCTAAGTCTCCAAGCCTTGAGTTCTTGCTTCAACTAAGCTTCTACAAGAAAATGGTTCGTTACTCATTACGAACCCATAAACCAACTCGATACTTGAAATCAATTATTCTAACATGATTTCATATGCCTCAATTGCAATTCCCGAAGGTCCAAATATTTTTAGAACCTCCTATGACATAAACCCTCATTTCACCTAGGTTTCACATGCATGCATGTAGAACCCCGAAATTTCTTGGCCAATCTCCACGTTTTGTGGTTTAGATTGCCTAAGGTTTCCAAAAACCTCAAAATATTAGACTAATTCCAAGGTTTGAACCCAAAACATGAGGAACTCAACTTAGCCACGAGTTTCCCAAGCTCCTACTTGCACCAAAAAGCCTCTTCTCCACTTTGGAAATCTTTTCCAAGCTCAAACCACTCTTCTCTCCAAGCTTTGGAGAGATCTCTAGAGAGAGAAAGTGAGAGAGATGGAGAGGAGAAGTAGAGGAGAAGTAGAGGAGGAAGAAGACTGAGAAGGGAAGGGTGTCCCTGCTTTTCTAACACCCCCTCGAGTGTGAAAAGACCCTTTTGCCCCTCTCACACATCAACACTCACAGCCAACCAAAGTTGGCATTTCGCAACACTGCATTCCGGTACCCACTCTGGCGTACCGGTATACGGATGTTAGTTCCGGTATGCCACGGGGAATTCCGCAAAACCCGAGAGCTGGATTCCCAAATTCTGCCCTCGCATTCCGGTATGTCACACTCCATACCGGTACTAATCGCTTCAGTACCGGTATGGACACATCCATATCGGAATCCACTGCAGACTTCACAAGTTTGGCAGTTTTGACTTTTCGAAGTCCGATTTTGCGCCTCGTTTGCGCCGAAAACACTCGTACAAGCCCCAAACTTGGCCGAAGCCACTCACATAGCCTCTCATGCCAATTTCCCACCAGAACTCCACAATTTATAGAAGTTCGGTACGACACACTGAAGTTCAATGTACTACACATTGTCGACAGGTTGTGTCGCTTCAGCATAGCGAAACAATCATGAGTATAATGTCATGATGTGCACAATAGAGATTAGCATGGCTCTTTGAGGGATTAGAGATGCTGAACCTAATGTAATTCAATGGTCTAGCATCACGAGTCTAATATTCTCTTTTGAGGGTTGATGTCTCTATGCTGGCCGTATGCAGTTTCTAGTATAGAGCTCCCAAAATGCAGGTTGACTCGGCGGTCGCACTGTTCATTTCCCTGTATGAATAGAATCAATAGTGGTGTAATGTTGAGGAAGTGGTTACAATGGCATCGATCCCGTTATGTGCGAGTGGGAGATGTTGGCATTCGGTTAAACCGAATCGGGTGCGCCCATGATCGGGCTCGATCCGACGGTTATTATGTTGTCTAATTGGATTAGAATTAATCTCGCTTTTAAATTGAAAAGCTAATTAGAGATATACTCTAACCATATTAGGATAACAATGATAAATCGATTCAGCCTAATCTCTTACTTATCCATTAGGGTTTTGGGATTCCTTATAAATATACGGGCTATTTTCTCGTAGAAAAAACAAGAAAAATAGAAAAAAAATACTCACAAATTCGTGAGATTTGTGAGCCTGTCTGCCGCGAACGAACCGGCCCCGCCGCAGGCGAGTCGTAATTCATGGTACAGATTAAATTTGTTTAAGTTTTAATTTGAAATCAGGATTATAGGTTCATGGCTTCCAACAGACTCAAGAATCTGCTGTTAATTACCCACACTTTCAGTGTTAAGGAACCCTCGATTAAGAGACCGAATGTAAATGCTGATAATGAAAGAGACCGAGGCATGAAGATGAAATTTCATTAATATGATTTGCTGGGTACATGGCTTAAGCAGGGGCATACCCCCACTGTACATGAATTTGGTAAAACAAAGATGCTCAGTTTATGGACTTGGCGGTCAAGTTGAATTGAAATTAAGTTTAATTGCTCGGTTTAATGACTTGGCGGTCAATTTGAATGTGGTTTGCTCAGTTTAACGACTTGGCGGTCAATTTCGATGGGATTTAGTTTGCTCAGTTTAACGACTTGGCGGTCAATTTGGTTTGCGCAGTTTAACGACTTGGCGGTCAATTTGGTTTGCGCAGTTTAACGACTTGGCGGTCAATTTGAGCTCGAACTTGGTTTGCGCAGTTTAACGACTTGGCGGTCAGTTGATTTTGAGATGCTCAGTTTGATGACATGACGGTCGATTTGGATGGAATTTAGTTTGCTCAGTTTAACGACTTGACGGTCAATTTGGTTTGCGCAGTTTAACGACTTGGCGGTCAATTTTGTTTGCGCAGTTTAACGACTTGGCGGTCAACTTGATCTTGGGTTTGAATTTGATTCATGAAATTAATTCACTATTAATTCATGAATAGATGCTCATTTGGAAGGCTCCACAAAATCAGTTCATGAAAATGATAGAATCCCATCTTTATGATTTATAATATTAATTCATGTGACTTATTTGGAGAGCCCACTTTGACTCATGAAATTAATTCACAAGAAGGGCTCATTTGGAAAGTATATTTTGATTCATGATGGAATCTCATTTTTGTAATGAGATTAATTCATGAGTAGAGACTTATTTGGGAGAGTTCATTTTGATTCATGAAAATAATTCATGAGAAGAGCCCATTGGAAAGAAATCCACTTTAGTTCATGAAAGAGGCCCACTTGGAAAAAAATTTGTAATGAAATTAATTCATAAGTAGAGGCCTATTTGGGAAGCCCATGAAATTAATTCATAAGAAGGACCCATTTGGAAAGCCCATTTTGATTCATGAAAATAA
The DNA here is from genome assembly GCA_016920855.1 of Puya raimondii. Taxonomy (NCBI): domain Eukaryota; kingdom Viridiplantae; phylum Streptophyta; class Magnoliopsida; order Poales; family Bromeliaceae; genus Puya; species Puya raimondii. Next base: position 122,150,055 of record JABWPP010000050.1, on the reverse strand, counting down.
TTCATGAGAAGCCCATTTTCTATTTGGGCTAAATTGAATATGGGTTGGAGGCACCTAAATGATATGGGTTTGATAGTTTTGGGTTTCATGCTTTTGGGCTTTGGTGGGTTTATAAATTGAGTTGGGTTTTATTTGTGGACTTTGGATTTTGGGTTTTGGATTTTTTTTGTGGATTTTGGATTTTGGATTTATTTGTGAACTTTGGGTTTAGGGTTTTATTTGTGGACTTTGGGTTTTGGGTTTCATGGGTTTTATTTTCTTTGGGCCCGAATCTGCATGTGGGTTGGATGCAGAGAAGATTTATTTATACGTGGACTGAATTCTGAATCTGATTCTGGGCTCGAATCTGCATACGGGTTGAAATTGAAGCCCGTGCGCAGGCTGGGCTTTTATTTTCATACGGACTGGATTCTGGCCTATATAAAGACTAGGCCTGCGTTTGCATGTGGGCTGGATTGGAGCCCGTATGTAGACTGGGTTTGTATTAACAGATGGGCTGAGTTGAGAGCCCACGAGTAGACTGGGCCTGCATTGTATACGGGCTAGATTCAGAATCTGATTTTGGGCCTTTCCAGCATGTGGACTGGATTGGATTTAAATCTTGTTGGTGGACTTCATATGAGATTTTATTCATTGAGCCCATAAATGAATTGTAGATCGGGCTCTTTTAAATTAATTAACTCCAAACCATTCTCTTTTTTTTTCGATTTGAATTAATTTGGTCCGATTTAGAAATCAACACCAAATTTATGATTCACCAATTTTTCTTGCACTCATAAGGCATTGCGACGACAACCCGTTCCAAGCATGAAGTCCAATTAAGTCAAATTATGCCTATCACGAAGATGGCGATTTGATTAAATATATGCCTATCACGAAGATGGTAATGCAATCAGATCGAATCATGCCTATCACGAAGATGGCATATGATTCGAATATTGCCTATCACGAATGGCGAGTTGATCAAGTCGAATCGTGCCTATCACGAAGATGGCGAGTGATTCGAACGATGCCTATCACGAAGATGGCAAATCAAGACAAGTTCATTATTTTTATTTATTTATTTTTTTTGTTATCATATTTTGTCCAAGTATACGGATTCGATCGTGTCGAGCCTATCACAAAGATGGCCGCTCGATATAGAAAATCGTGGAATGAGCGGATTTGATCGTGTCGAGCCTATCGCGAAGATGGCCGCTCGATCAACCCTTCGACCGTATCGAGCCTATCACGAAGATGGCCGCTCGGTATTATGAAATAAGCGGATTTAATCGTGTTGAGCCTATCACGAAGATGGCCGCTCGATTAATCCTTCGCCCATGTCGAGCCTATCACGAAGATGGCCGCTCGGTATTATGAGACAAGCGGATTTAATCGTGTTGAGCCTATCACGAAGATGGCCGCTCGATTAATCCTTCGCCCGTGTCGAGCCTATCACGAAGATGGCCGCTCGGTATAGAAAATTATGGAATAAGCGGATTTGATCGTGTCGAGCCTATCGCGAAGATGGCCGCTCGATCAACCCTTCGACCGTGTCGAGCCTATCACGAAGATGGCCGCTCGGTATCGTGAAATAAGCGGATTTAATCGTGTCGAGCCTATCACGAAGATGGCCGCTCGATTAATCCTTCGACCGTGTCGAGCCTATCACGAAGATGGCCGCTCGGTGTAGGGATTAGCAATACATGCGAACGACGAAAGTAGCGATTTATTGTCAAATTTGATCGGTTCGAACCTATCACGAAGATGGTCGGGTTGATCAAACTGACAAAATAAATCATACTTACGCCGTTCGTATGCGTGCGTCACCCTTTTGTCGCCGTGGAAGCCGTCGTGATTTTGGTCGTCGTCGTTGCGTGAAAGAGCCTCTTTTTTTTTTATTTGGTGTGTACGGACTAAGGGAGTGGGGGAGGTGCCAATGGCACCTCCTCTGCTTGCGATTCAGAGAAGAGAAGAGGGGGACCTCCCTCGTGCATGTATCCAATGAGAGGGGGAGAGAGAGAGTAGGAATAAACTATCTTTTTTTTTTTACCTTTTCTTCTTTTTTTCTTCTCTTTTTTCTTTCTTCTCTTGCAGATTTTTTTTTTGCCAAAGTTTTTCTCCAAAGCTTCCTTGCAGAAATATTGGTTACATCTTATAGGGAAATCAAAGATCATATTCTTTTTAGAAATAATTCAAACTATTGAAAAAAAGAATTTAACTTATTGAGGAAGAAAATCTCAATCTAATTAAAAAGGAATCTCAACCTATTGAGGAAGAAAACCTCAATCAAGTAATTTATTGCCCATTTCTTCTTCTTCTTCTTCTTCTTCTTCTTCTTCTTCTTCTTCTTCTTCTTCTTTTTATACTTATTTGGAAAAGGGGAGGTGGGCTCACCTCCCTTGTACGGTTCAAGGAGGTGAGTCACCTCCCCTGTACTTCTTCCCCCCCCCCCCCCCTTTTTTTTTTACTCAAACAAATTGCCCCCCATCTTTCTGTTGTAAACTCTAGAAGAGCAAGAGAAAGGTGTTTTTTTTTTTTTTTTTTTTTGCCTTTCTCTTTTTTTGTACGACTCAAAGAGAAAACTCCTCTTTTTTTTTTGTTGTCTTTTCTCTTTTTTTTTTCTTTTCTTCTTTTTTTTTTACTTCTCTTTTTTTTTTGTCAAAACTCTCTCTTCCCTTATGCACGGCTTAAAGGAGTTTTTTTTTTGGCTATTTATTCCTCCTCCTCAAATCTTTTGTTTTTGAATGTGCTTCATCTGATCTCCAGAAGCAACTCAGTATTGTGGCGTGTAGCCAATTAGTAGGAAAATAAATTTTGTTGAGTTTGTTTGGCCTCCGGAAGCAACTCGATACGTCGAGTTTGCTGCGCATAACCGACCCCAAAGGATGAGTTAGCGTTCCATCGTCGGCAGAAAAAATAAATGCTGTTGAGTTTGTTTGGCCTCCGGAAACAACTCGGTATGACGAGATTGTTGCGCATAACCGACCCCAAGGGGTGAATTAGCATTCCATCGTCGGCACGGAAAATGAATATTGTTAAATTTGTTTGGCCTCCGGAAACAACTCGGTATGTCAAGATTGTTGCGCATAACCGACCCCAAGGGGTGAGTTAGCATTCCATCGTCGGCAAAACAAGTGCGGATTTTAAGTTTATTGGAAACTAGCGCCCGCAAGGATTTTCACTAGAGACCTTTCCCTTAACTTTTTCCTGTGAGTCGAGGGTAGGTCTTCTCACAGCGGGGATTCCATTTTTGCCTGTGAGGTTTTATCACAGCCGGATTTCTTCTTCTTCTTCTTCTTCTCTTTTTTTTTTTTTTACGAGTAGTACTTCTTCAAGAATCGACCATTGATCGGCGGCATTGGTCTTTCTCCTTTTGCATCGATTAATTGATAGGCTCCTCCTTCATATACTTTTTCTACGACATAGGGACCTTCCCAATTTGGATCAAATTTGCCCCCAGCATATTTGTTAATGATGATAGGTCGACGATGAACTAGTACCAAATCTCCTGCTTGAAAGGTACGGACACGCACCAATTTGTTATAAGCCCTTGACATTTGAGACTGATAAAGTTCTAAGTTTTGTTGCACAACCAATCGCATCTCGTCTAGAGAGTCCAGTTCATCAAGTCTTAAGAGGATATTTTCTTCATTCGTCATTTCATATTGCACTGCTATCCTTAGTAACGACAACTCTACCTCTAAAGGGAGTACTGCTTCAGTTCCGAAAACCAAAGAATAAGGTGTGGTTTGGGTAGGGGTTTTGAAAGTTGTTCTGTAAGCCCAAAGTGCATCTGAAATCTTGTCATGCCATTCCCTCTTGTTTTTACCGATAATTTTCTTTAGAAGTTTAACTAGAGTTTTATTGAAGGCTTCGGCCAACCCATTAGCCCTCGGATTATAGATCGATGAATATCGCCAATCAATTTTATGATGGGAAGCAAATCTGCCGACCATAAAACTCTTGAAAGCCGGACCATTATCGGACACAATTCGACGAGGAACCCCAAAGCGGTTCAGGATATTTTTTCTAAAGAACTTTATGACATTATCTGCTTTTACTTCTCTCAAAGGGACAACCTCAGCCCATCTAGAGAAGTAATCTGTTGTAGCCAGGATAAATTTGTGCCCTTGGGATGAAGGAGGGTTAATTGGTCCTATGACGTCTGTTCCCCACATGTCGAAAGGCCATGATGCAATTGTTGGATATAGAGGATTCGGATGTTGATGGATGAAGTCGCTGTGGATCTGGCATTGATGACATTTTCTAGCATATTCCATACAATCCTGAACCATCGTGGGCCAATAATAGCCTAGATGCTTAATCTTAAGGCGCATCTTGGGGCCAGATTGGTGTGCACCGCACCGGAATGGACCATGTACATAACCTGTTTTATATCTTCTGGCGATATGCATCTTAGCCATAACTGATTATAGGACCTTCGATAGAGAGTATCATTCACAAAGGCGTACCGCATTGCCCTCTTTTTCAATTGAACTTGTTTTGGTTTTTCTTCAGGGAGTTCATTGTGTTTGAAATACTTAATGAAGGGTCCTCTCCAATCATCTTCCACCTCAACTTTTAGCACATTTGCCTTCTGAATTTCCTTTGATTCTTCTTCAAGATTCAAGTCTGTAGGTGCCAGGATTTTTCTATTCTTAATAGTCACATGGACTTCGTCAAGATCGGGGTCAGCTAGCTCTTTAGCTAGTTTAGCCAGAGCATCAGCCTTCCCGTTTACGGCTCGAGAGACCCTTTCTAGTGTGATATTTGGTATTCCCTTCATAAGTTCTTGCACCCTTTTCTGATATTTGGTCAATTCCGGCTTGTGGACTTTATATTCACCCATCACCTGATTAATGATTAGTTGAGAATCCCCATAGATGTGTAGTCGTTGTATATTCATGAGGAGGGCTATCTCTAATCCCGCAATTATGGCTTCGTATTCGGCTTCATTATTTGTGCGAGGTTCAGAAAGTGCTAGGGAATATCGCAAGATTCCTCTTTCCGGCGTCACAAAAATTAGACCAACCCCCGCCCTTATTTGTGGAATATTCGGGCTATATGCAGGTTGGATGGAAGATGCTCTGTCAAAATACATCTCCCAGTATGGTTGTTCATCTTCAACAAACAGTATCTCTTCGTCCGGCAGATTGCATACCAATGGTGAGTCAGCGGGTACTGGATGCGCAGCTAGAAAATCAGCAAGTGCTTGTCCTTTAACAGCTTTTTGTGGCATGTAAGTGATGTCAAACTCCAGGAGGATGACCGTCCATTTTGCTAGCCTTCCAGTTAAAACAGGTCTCGTCATTAAAAATTTGAGTGGATCAACTTTTGACACTAAATAAATTTTATGCTCAAGCATGTAATGTCTCAGTTTCTTGACAGCAAATACAAGTGCTAGGCAATGCTTCTCTATTGGCGAATACGAATTCTCTGCTCCCACCAGCATCCTACTGAGGTAATATAGAGCTTGCTCCTTTCCCTCTTCATTATTTTGCGCCAAAAGTGCTCCCAGTGATCCATCAAGGGCTGCTGTGTATAATATCAAAGGTTTGCCGTGTATTGGAGTAGCCAGTACTGGCGGATTCATTAAATACATTTTTATGTCTTCAAAAGCTGCTTGACATTCCACATCCCAGACGAATGGTGCATCCTTTTTCACTAATTTGGAAAAGGGTTTGACCCTACCAGAGAGATTTGAAATAAATCTTCTGATATATGCTAATCTTCCTTGGAATGATCGAAGCTGTTTTAAATTTTTTGGAGGAGGTATCTCCATAATAGCTCTAACTTTTGAGGGGTCAATTTCTACTCCTCGATGCCTGACGATGAATCCAAGAAATTTACCAGAAAAAACTCCAAATGCGCATTTCAACGGGTTCATCTTTAACTGGTATTCTCGTAGTCGAGTGAAGACAATTTTTAAATCTTGAAAATGATTTTCTCTGTTCTTTGTCTTTACTACCAAGTCGTCAACGTAGCACTCGACTGTCTTGTGGAGTAAGTTTTCAAATATTCTAGTCATCGCCCGCTGATATGTAGCTCCAGCATTCTTGAGGCCGAAAGGCATGACTTTATAACAATATATTCCAATAGGAGTTCTAAACGCCGTATGCTTCTCATCCTTTGGCGCCATCTTGATCTGATTGTATCCTGATGAGCCATCCATGAATGAGAAAATCTCACAACTTGATGTGTTGTCAATCATTAGTTCGGTTATTGGTAACGGGAAGTCATCTTTTGGGCAGGCTTTATTTAAGTCCCGAAAATCGACGCATATGCGGATTTGGCCATTCTTCTTCTTGACTGGAACAATGCTGGCGATCCAATTAGCATATTTTTCTTCCCTTACAAAGCCTGCCTCAATGAGCTTTTTGGTTTCCTCAATGATTTGTTCTTCTAGATCCACCCTTACCCTCCTAGGAGCTTGTTTGATTGGGTGAGCTTGAGGGTCTATAGCTAACTTATGAACAGCCACCTCAGGATTAAGGCCCGGCATTTCTTTATAGCTCCATGCGAAGCAGTCTTTATATTCTATTAGTAGCATCTTTAGCTGCTCTTGTTCTTCATGTGGAAGTAATGCGCTTATATAAGTGGGCCTTGGATTTTCTTCTGTTCCCAGATTTATCTCAAGAAGTTCATCCACGGTTGCTTGTCCTCCATCTTCAAGCTCTTGAGGTGCATCTTTTAGTTCACTAGGTTTTTGTTTATCAACCGAATGTTCAACGGTAACTTCATCGTCAACCTTCCCGTATTCGTTTGCATTGATCATGTTGCATGTATGGATATCTTGATGAGTAGAACTTCTGTAATATCCTAGGCCTCTCGTATTGTTAGATTTGCCGTTTGGAAGTATGGATCTCTTTTGAGGTGGATTCCACATTTGCTTAAAGAACTTGTGGTTGGCCCAAGACCTCCTCGTAGGGCAACCTAACTTGTGTATCATTCTTTTTAAGTTGGCTGAAAAATAATTTGGAATTTCTATATCTTCATATATATCTTCATCAGAATCCTCTAGTTTGATGATGTCAACGGGTTTTAGATCGTCTGATCTATAAAAGAGGATCCCTCTTTTCACTATTCTCTTTCTTTCAACATCTTCTATCTTTGGTGGGATAAAGAAAGTTTTTAAGTGGTCCACAACAAAAACCCGTTTTGCAGAAATAAGTTTGTGGCATTTTTCAGGAACCTTGAGAATTGCCAATGTATCCTCCACCAGCTCAGGAACTTTTACAACCATTCTGTCAGCATTGACACCCGTAAAGTGATGTTCATCTTCTGGCGAGCTTTCGACTTCGAGGGTGTTTAAATTGCTTGAAAGGAGCTTCATAGCCCAACATAACTCGTCTTCGTGTGAGACCCCAGATTAGTCCTATATATGAGATATAATAGGGCTAAACTCTCAACCCGGCTTAAGCATTTTCGGCGGTGGCTAGGCCGAAGAGGTTGAGAGAGTTAAGCGTGCTAGGACGGGAGTAGTCCTATGATGGGTGACCCCCTGGGAAGTTGGGGCGTCACAGTTGGTATCAGAGCCAATTACCAGCCGGAAGTGTGAGATGGGTCTCGGCTGAGCCGGGTCTGAATGACAGGCTAGCGAGACGTCTCACATCGCCTGGTACTTGTGAGTCTGAGCCTGACGAGGACGTCAGGGCTTAAAGGGGGGAAGATTGTGAGACCCCAGATTAGTCCTATATATGAGATATAATAGGGCTAAACTCTCAACCCGGCTTAAGCATTTTCGGCGGTGGCTAGGCCGAAGAGGTTGAGAGAGTTAAGCGTGCTAGGACGGGAGTAGTCCTATGATGGGTGACCCCCTGGGAAGTTGGGGCGTCACACTTCGTCAAGATCGGAACTGTCCGAGTCACTTCCAAAATGTGGCACTGTTGACTCCCTTTTAATTTCATCGACAAGTTTCTTCTTTTTAGGGAATCGTTCGCTTGATCGAGTGCGGTTTTCTTCTGCAACTTCGGATTCTATAAAGTATCTTGCATCTTCATATCGAACTTCGTGAACTCCAAATGGCCGAATATCGCCATCAATTCTGTATTCCTCCCCATCTTTTATGTATTTTAAGCATTGATGAAGGGTAGATGGAACTACATGATATTTATGCAGCCAAGGCCTTCCTAATAACGCCTTATAAGAAGTGTCTGCGTTTATTACATAGAACTTTGCCTCAGTTTAGAGCTTTTCGAATTTTATAGGAATAGTAATAGACCCAAGGGCCTTTTGACTATGCCTCCATCATATTTGTCTCGGCAAAAAATGCTCTTTAGACATCATTAGAGCATCATAGACACTCAAAAGTGATGGCACCTTTCGTAAGTGGGATAGTACATTGTATTCTGCTCTTGTAAGCTTTGCTTGATTTGAGAGAGTTGGAACTTCCCCATTGACATGGGTTTCTTTGCCTTTCCCTTTGTCAACTGGATTTTCCCTTTCGGGTAATACTCTTCCGGATCTTAATTTTATTTGCAGGGCATCTATTAGTCCTCCCTCATCTCCTTCTGAATCAGTATCGATATCGACTGCCCTACAAACTTCTTTTTGAGTCTTCTTCGAGCTTCCACCTTCTTGAGAGTGAAGTATATCGATTATCATTCTTGTTTGGGAGCTCATGTTCTTTACTGCAGTCGCGACGCAGTCTAAATTTAACTTTAAAGATTGGACGTCTAGCTGCAATATTTTTACATCATTTCCTACTTCCAAGACACGAGTTTCTATTCTTTTCAACTCTTAATTTTGGGTGGGAGGTTCATATGCTAGCCACGCACTGTCATCTTCTCCATTCGCCATGGTTGGTTGTTTATCTTTTCGTTTTCGTTTGTTAACAGATTCCTCAGAGTGATCTTCAGAGATAGTGATCACTCTGCAGGATTCTCTACCAAGAGTTTTCTCCTCTAGCTCTTTTAAATGTTGACAGCTCCTATAAGAGTGGCCACTGACTCCGCAGAAATTGCAGATGATAGGCTCATCCTCATCATATGGTAGATACGTTCTTGGGGGTTTTGTGTTCCTTGTGACTTAATTTTTGTTGAAGCCTTTACTGGTCGAGGGTTGCATTTGATCTTTTTTTGCAGATTCTTCCAAATTATGCCCCCACTCTTGATGACTCAGACGAAATCGGGATCGCGTTTCTCTTTTCTCCTTCCAAGCCTTTTTTGTGCTTTCATCTTCGATAAGAGGAGCTTTTCCTTTTCCTTTATAATCTTGTACGTTTTGGTGCTGCGGCCTTTCTGTCACTTTCTCATCATTAATTACGATGCCCGAAAGCTTTTTCTTCTTCTTTGTAATTGGGCTTTTTCTTTGATTATTACTTGATAGCCGCTGATTAGGAGTTATAGCCAGATTGTTTCTATTTTCTTGAGACAATTGTTGTTTGTCTTCTCGAATCGATGGACATTGATTTACTACACTTCTCAAATTTCGGGAAGATGCATTCTCTGTTGTTTGTCCTTGACGAGTATCGGGGGTGATTGTTCTTTCAATACGTTCCAAGATTTCCCGAAGAGGATTATTTCTTGGTGGTCGAGCTCGTCGAGGGGTTGGGGCCATCAATCGCAACACTTGCTCAATTCTTGCTTCAAGCCCAATCACCATTTTGGCCATCACTTTCTGTTCAACTCGTATGTTAAAGAGCTCTTCATTGATCAGGTCTAATCTATAGTTCATAGCCCTTTGTGCACATGCGATTAAATCTTGCTCTTCCTTCTTTTTTCTTTCTAATGCTTGTAAAAATTCTTTCTCGCTATCACTATTGAACTTTGCTTCAATGTCGTCATCGGCATTGTCTTCTAATGCAGAGACGAATTCGTCTTCACTGTCAACATCACAGACTGAGGTAACTCTGCATACCTCTCGCCAGAAGTTTTGTGCCTCCTCGTAAATCTCTTTCTCTAACTCTTCGAATTCGACTTCTGAGTTTATATAAACTTTTTTATGGAGCGGAAGAGGAGGCTCAACATATTTTCTAAATTTTGCACCCTCGTCGGTCCTTCGTACCGGCATGGACATGCCTTCAATTGCTCCAACTATAAAATCCTTGATTAAAACTGCCTCTCTTTCCTTCTGTACATATTCTTCTAGAGAGTCAATATACTCTTCAAGCTCCGTCTTCTTAGACTCGTATGGTTCCGGATCTACAGGCTTCTTGTTCTTCTTTTTCTTGATTACTTTTCGGTTTGAAATGGTTGGAGGATTATGTGACTTGGAAGATGATGAAAGTTGATCCTCAAACGACATCGGTTGCACCTCTGGATTCAAGGGGCCTCGCCATATAATCCCCGGTGTTTCTTGTAACTGTTTGAGCATTTTTCGAGTCTTCTTAGTAAGGAAAGTGTTCCAAAATTCTGAAGGGAAGGAGTTATCGAACTCGGCTGCTTCCTCCTTTCCTGTAGTAATTGTATTAGCTTCTTCCACTTGAGGATCTACCAGGGCTGAACGAGAGAGGGTAATGGCGCCGGTCTTGTATTGTTTCTCAACCCAGTCTTTAAACACCCAACAATCTTCAATAGGATGACTGACCATTCTATGATAGAGACAATAATTTGAGTCATCAGTTTTGCCGACATCTTCTGGTCTTTTCGGCTCCGGTAGCTGCAGGCCGCTTTTGAGAGCATTGTTGAATATTTTCTTTACTTTGTCTCTTTTAAAAGAGTAGACTTTATTCCTTCTTTCCTCTATAGTCAGTCTGTTATTACCGCCACCTAACATTGGTTTAGGTGTTGGCGCAGCTGCAGTGACAGGTTTCTTCCCTCTTTCTACATTGTTAGCATATGCGTTCCTTGACCTGGTGGTTTTAGCTTCAGCTTTCTTTCCATCTTCCCTCCGGGGTCTAGAGGGATAAAAGTTTGCTGAAATTTGTGGATCAGTCTTTTCTAGCTTCGACACATTCAATATCAGGTCTTGAAATGTTGTGCAACTGGTAGTGCAAAGAAATGGAGCCATCCAGTTGTCAATGTTTTCTTTAAGCAACTCCACTGCTTGAGATTGCTCAAGAGTTGTTTCACATTTTATACTCAAATTTCGCCACCGTGTTATATAATCTAGCATTGACTCATTTTTTTTTTCTTTTGGTAACTGCCAGATCAGCTATTGAAATTCTATCACTGACTGTGGCGAATTTTGCTCGGAAAGCATCTTCCATTTCGTTTCAAGTTTTAATGGAGCCATCTTCGAGGGAATAGTACCAGTCAAAAGCGATTCCAGTTAAACTTTGTGGGAACTGGCGCAGCAATAATGCACTGTTGCCTCCAGTGTTACCACATGTAGCCTTAAAATGCTCCAAATGTTGGTCCGGATTGCCTATTTGAATTTAGGAATGACATACCCTAGTGGAAAGAGTATGTCATCATATTCAACGGGATATGGGTGTCCCCTTCCTTTTTCTCTGGGTACCGACCCTCCAATGGACTCCTTCAATTGAGAGGCAATGAGTTCTGATATTTCCTCTCTAGACATGCTAGGAATGTCTTTCTGAGTTTGAGCCGCTGTGGTCGGCTGCCTTGTTTGGTTTTCCTGAGTTGATGGTGTAGGTGGTTTCGAAGTTGACGGTGCGACTTGCACCTCAGGATCGTGTTGTCGCACCCCCATGTGTGTCTGCATACTAATGACCATCTCCAGGACCTCATCTAGTTTTCTGTTGAGATTCGATATGTCCTTGTCTTTTTCTTCTAGCTTCTTTTTCATTGAAGCTATTAAAAGATCTTTGGAATCCCGAGGCAGAAAAGCGGGTTCCTCTTCATCCTTCTCTATGTTAAATGGGTCAAGGGGCAAGTCAGTTTTGGGGTGCTCTCCTATCCCTTGAGAGGAAACTCCTCTTGTTTCAGGGACCTTCTTCCCTTTGCGTAAGAGAGCAGCTCTTGTAGCTATCTCCCTGAGCGTTGGATTGTCATCATCATTATTTTCTTCTGTATGATTGACCATCCTCACTGTGTGAACAGTCAATCTTTTGAAATTTTTTATTTCCTGATCATTGAGTGATTTAGCAGGGTTCTTTACCCTCCACTGCTTAGTGATTTTCGTGTTCACCTGCAATGGTTGCTTCTGCCCCCTAATTGCATATGTGTTCTCATTCTTACGACGCCTTTTAACCTCTTTCAAGGCCTCATAAATACGTTGAGATATAGTCGTTTCTTTGCGTCTTAGTGAGACCTCATTGACAGGTCGTGGGTGGCCCATTTTCGCCTCGGGACGAAGAACAGCGGTGGGTGAGTTCTTCTTGACCAACCTAAGCGGGGCGAACTTGTTGTGCCTGAGATCCGCTGGTTCGACTACAGCCTTGATGGGTAGTGGTGTCTCTGTTCCCTAGACTTCCCTAACTTGTTTCCTCTTCAAGGAACGTCGAGCATTCCTTTTAAAAGATTTGGATTTTGGATGAAGAGCTATTTCAGTAACTTCTCCCATAGAGGTCGCCAGTTTGTCGAAAACTGACTTCCTTGGTGCCTCCAGATCAGTGGCTTTAGGGTTGATAGGGGTCAGCCTTTTAAAGACATATGTCCTTGTAAGCTGGCCGTCGAAAAATTTGAGTCGACCCTCCCTCACCATCCTTGTCGCAGCAGAGGGAATGATCAGTCGCTCCTTAGCAGGCTTGCGAGGGGGATTCGGGATGATGACGTTCGGACGCCTCCCACGTGATGGAAGGCGAGGAATCACACGGCTGTTGGGAGCCGGGATAGTTTTGCTCTGAGAGTCCATCAAAGCCCTGCCCCCGCCAATTTGAGTGGTCGGCTGGGGCATGACAGTAGCCAGGATGTCCTCAGTGATGGTGCTGAATTGGATGGTGACACCTGCGGCTTCTATCTTCAGCACGAAAGCGGGGAAGCGGACCTGTCCTGCGTTGACCATAGTGTTGTTTGATGCCATTGCTCTGCATTTATAAGGTAGCAGATGTCAGTTACACATATATGTTTTGGTCTTTTATCAGTATTTATTAATCAGGTCTTAAAGATGGAGGGTGAAACCATGTCCCACCGGGCGTGCCATTTTGTCTGCCGCGAACGAACCGGCCCCGCCGCAGGGCGAGTGGTCATTCATGGTACAGATTAGATTTGGTTAAGTTTTGAATTTTGAAATCAGGATTATAGGTTCATGACTTCTAATAGACGCAAGCATCTACTGTTAATTACCCCACACTAACAGTGTTAAGGAACCCTCGATTAAGAGACCGAATGTAAATGCTGATAATAAAAAAGATCAAGACATGAATATAAAATTTTATTAATATGATTTGCCTTGTACATGGCTTAAGCAGGGGCTTACCCCCACTGTACATGGATTTTATAAAATTAAAATGTTGGGTCAAAATTAAATTTAATTTACCCAGTTTAACGACTTGGCGGTCAAATTGAGTTAAGTTCGAATTTAGATTGCTCAGTTTAACGACTTAGCGGTCAGATTGATTTGCTCACTCTAACGACTTGGCGGTCAAGCTTGAAAATGGGTTTGGTTTGATCCACTCAGTTTAACGACTTGGCGGTCAATTTGAAGTTGACGTGCTCAGTTTAGCGACATGGCGGTCGGTTGATTTTGAGATGCTCAGTTTAATGATATGGCGGTCGATTTGAAGTTGACATGCTCAGTTTAGTGACATAACGGTCAATTTGAGTTCGAATCTGATTTGCTCAGTTTAACGACTTGGCGGTCACTTTGAGGTTGACGTGCTCAGTTTAGCGACATGGCGGTCGGTTGATTTTGAGATACTCAGTTTAATGACATGGCGGTCGATTTGAATGGAATTTAGTTTGCTCAGTTTAACGACTTGGCGGTCAAATTGATTGGAATTTAGTTTGCTCAGTTTGACGACTTGGCGGTCAATTTGGTTTGCGCAGTTTAACGACTTGGCGGTCAAATTGATTGGAATTTAGTTTGCTCAGTTTAACGACTTGGCGGTCAATTTGAGCTCGAACTTGGTTTGTACAATTTAATGACTTGGCGGTCAATTTGAGCTCGAATTTAATTGGCTCAGTTTAACGACTTGGCGGTCAACTTGATCTTGGATTTGAACTTGATTCATGAAACTAATTCACGATTAATTCATGAATAAAGGCTCATTTGGAAGGCTCCACAAAATCAGTTCATGAAAATGATAGAATCCCATCTTTGTGATTCATAATATTAATTCATGAATAGAGGACTTATTTGGAGAGCACACTTTGACTCATGAAATTAATTCATAAGAAGGGCTCATTTGGAAAGTCTATTTTGATTCATGATGGAATCTCATTTTTGTAATGAGATTATTCATGAGTAGAGGCCTATTTGGGAGAGTCCATTTTGATTCATGAAAATAATTCATGAGAAGAGCCCATTGGAAAGAAATCCACTTTAGTTCATGAAAGAGGCCCACTTGGAAAAAAATTTGTAATGAAATTAATTCATGAGTAGAGGCCTATTTGGGAAGCCCATGAAATTAATTCATAAGAAGGGCCCATTTGGAAAGCCCATTTTGATTCATTAAAATAATTCATGAGAAGCCAATTTTCTATTTGGGCTAAATTGAATATGGGTTGGAGGCACCTAAATGATATGGGTTTGATAGTTTTGGGTTTCATGCTTTTGGGCTTTGGTGGGTTTATAAATTGAGTTGAGTTTTATTTGTGGACTTTGGATTTTGGGTTTATTTGTGGATTTTATTTGAGGACTTTGGGTTTTGAATTTATTTGTGAACTTTGGGTTTAGGGTTTTATTTGTGGACTTTGGGTTTTGGGTTTCATGGATTTTATTTGCTTTGGGCCCGAATCTGCATGTGGGTTGGATCCAGAGAAAATTTATTTATACGTGGACTGAATTCTAAATCTGATTCTGGGCTCGAATCTGCATACGGGCTGAAATTGAAGCCCGTGCGCAGGCTGGGCTTTTATTTTCATACGGACTGAATTTTGGCCTCTATAAAGACTGGGCCTGCGTTTGCATGTGGGCTGGATTGGAGCCCGTATGTAGACTGGGTTTGTATTAACAGATGGGCTGAGTTCAGAGCCCACGAGTAGACTGGGCCTGCATTGTATACGGGCTAGATTCAGAATCTGATTTTGGGCCTTTCCAGCTTGTGGACTGGATTGGATTTAAATCTTGTTGGTGGACTTCATATGAGATTTTATTCATTGAGCCCATAAATGAATTGTAGATCGGGCTCTTTTAAATTAATTAACTCCAAACCATTCTCTTTTTTTTCGATTTGAATTAATTTGGTCCGATTTAGAAATCAATACCAAATTTATGATTCACCCATTTTTCTTGCACTCATAAGGCATTGCGACGACAACCCGTTCCAAGCAAGAAGTCCGATTAAGTCAAATTATGCCTATCACGAAGATGACGATTTGATTAAATATATGCCTATCACGAAGATGGTAATGCAATCAGATCGAATCGTGCCTATCACGAAGATGGCATATGATTCGAATATTGCCTATCACGAAGATGGCGAGTTGATCAAGTCGAATCGTGCCTATCACGAAGATGGTGAGTAATTCGAACGATGCCTATCACGAAGATGGCAAATCAAGACAAGTTCATTATTTTTATTTATTTATTTATTTTTGTTATCATATTTTGTCCAAGTATACGGATTCGATTGTGTCGAGCCTATCACGAAGATGGCCGCTCGATATAGAAAATCATGGAATGAGCGGATTTGATCGTGTCGAGCCTATCGCGAAGATGGCCGCTTGATCAACCCTTCGACCGTGTCGAGCCTATCACGAAGATGGCTGCTCGGTATTATGAAATAAGCGGATTTAATCGTGTTGAGCCTATCACGAAGATGGCCGCTCGATTAATCCTTCGCCCGTGTCGAGCCTATCACGAAGATGGCCGCTCGGTATTATGAAATAAGCGGATTTAATCGTGTTGAGCCTATCACGAAGATGGCCGCTCGATTAATCCTTCGCCCGTGTCGAGCCTATCACGAAGATGGCCACTCGGTATAGAAAATTGTGGAATAACCGGATTTGATCGTGTCGAGCCTATCGCGAAGATGGCCGCTCGATCAACCCTTCGACCGTGTCGAGCCTATCACGAAGATGGCCGCTCGGTATCGTGAAATAAGTGGATTTAATCGTGTCGAGCCTATTACGAAGATGGCCGCTCGATTAATCCTTCGACCGTGTCGAGCCTATCACGAAGATGGCCGCTCGGTGTAGGGATTAGCAATACATGCGAACGACGAAAGTAGCGATTTATTGTCAAATTTGATCGGTCCGAACCTATCACGAAGATGGTCGGGTTGATCAAACTGACAAAATAAATCGTACTTATGCCGTTCGTATGCGTGCGTCACCCTTTTGTCGCCGTGGAAGCCGTCGTGATTTTGGTCGTCGTCGTTGCGTGAAAGAGCCTCTCTTTTTTTATTTGGTGTGTACGGACTGAGGGAGTGGGGGAGGTGCCAATGGCACCTCCTCTGCTTGCGAGTCAGAGAAGAGAAGAGGGGGACCTCCCTCGTGCATGTATCCAATGAGAGGGGGTGAGAGAGAGAGAGTAGGAATAAACTATCTTTTTCTTTTTTATACCTTTTCTTCTTTTTTTCTTCTCTTTTTTCTTTCTCCTCTTGCAGATTTTTTTTTTGCCAAAGTTTTTCTCCAAAGCTTCCTTGCAGAAATATTGGTTACATCTTATAGGGAAGTCAAAGATCTTATTCTTTTCAGAAATAATTCAAACTATTGAAAAAAAGAATTTAACTTATTGAGGAAGAAAATCTCAATCTAATTAAAAAGGAATCTCAACCTATTGAGGAAGAAAACCTCAACCAAGTAATTTATTGCCCCCTTCTTTTTTTTCTTTTTTTTTTACTTATTTGGAAAAGGGGAGGTGAGTCACCTCCCTTGTACGGTTCAAGGAGGTGAGTCACCTCCCATGTACTTCTTTCCCCCCCCTTTTTTTTTAAACTCAAACAGAGCCGTCTTGTGAGAGAGAGAAACCACATCCTCCAATAACCTTTTGTTCTAGAGGGTTTTGAACGGTGGATTAGATATCATACTCGTTTGTAGTTCGAGCCACCGCAGGTTAGAAGCGATAGAAGACCTTCGTGGACAATCTGAGGACACGCGAATCAACCTCTACGATCCGGGCTCATCGCGTTCTAGCGCGAGTCGCTTCCGCAAAAGGTACAAATGAATACTTCCGCTGCGTTCTATAGGCATATTTCAATTGTTGCAATATAACTAAATATGGCACACTTCTAGTATAAATTTGGGAGCATTGTTGTGTTACCTATTCCGGTTAGGTGTTCGACGGAAAGTGCAATTGCTCGACCCTTTCAATAGCTTAGGAATTGCTTCTAACTACTATGCGCGACCTGTTTGTTGAATTGTCCTAGTTGCTCTATCCTTCGTGGGCTTCAGATTTCCTTTGCTTCTTCACATACTTCTTGGTATACTGCTGCTCACTTGGTGTTCGATGAAATTCCAACAACTTATGGTACTTTATCGACTTGCTTCTGCAAGATCTGGCTACTGTAGCAGCTACTGTAGTTTGCTAAGTTAGAGATCCAACAAATAGAGAAGCTATTCACTCCAACCTACGGTTCTAAGCTCCAATAGGGCCTAGTAGTGAGATCCTTTGTCGAGATCCAACTAAAGTCGGTTCCTACAGCTCGGATGCTTTGTCGCATTGCTAATTCATGATCCAACGGATCGGATTCAGCAGTGCGACTGCACTACACCTAACCCTGGGATTGGACTGCTCTGATACCAATTTGTAATGTCCCGAGCTAAGTCGCACCCCTTGATGATGAAGTTGCTCGGAGACTTGGATGGCTACGATAAAGATCGATGTCAATTCTTGATTGAATCAAACTACGAAGCTTCCTCGGTGATGTAGGAGATCGAGGTCAATTCTTGATTGAATCAAACTACGAAGCTTCCTCGGTGATGTAGGAGCTCCACGGAGCTCAGAGGGACCATAGTAATGGAGAGTGAAGGAAGAGAAAGAGAAAGAGAGAGAGAGAGAGAGATCATATTAGGGGATTGGAGAGATGAGAAGGAGAGAGAAAAGAAAGGAGATAGGAGAGGAGGAAGATGAGGGTTGGGGAGAAGACATAGGTTAATTCATTTCTTTGATTGATTGCTTTCTCTCTATTTACAACTACTATTTGTACTCTCCTTATATTGTACTAAAATTCCAATTATAGAAAATAGTAGACTAATTATAAAAGTAATAAATTGGTAAATGGGCCATCTAGGCCTCAATCTGTGAAGGCTTAGGATTATTGGAGTGGGCTCGATTTGGTCTCATTCTCACTTTCTTACTTAGATTTACTGCTATACTACTTAGGCATTGCTCTTTGCTTTACTCTTCGGGTTAATATAGGGTCTAAATTATTCCTAGACTTTATGGGCTTTAATTGCTTTTGTTGGGTTGGTTTAATTATTTCAACTGGATCATGCTGTAAATTCTAAAAACTTCTGGGCTTATTAACTATAATCAGGCTGTAACTTTCCCGTTATACCTGATTTCAGCATAGTTATCATTGGATTTAGATTGATATTTAGAATCTAATTGCGTAGGCCCAGTGATAAACAAAAACTCTAAGACACTTATATATATATAGAGTCCGGCTACTATACTATCGATAATACCAAGCGCTTGGTGCTATCGAGTTTTCCGCCGTTAGATCTACCCCTTTGACCATTTCCACCCATTAGATCATATTATTCAACCAACCACCTACTCAACCCTAGAGGACCACTATCATCCTAATCGGAGACCACGATCATCCTAACCGCACATCCCTTCATCCAAGGGCTGAAAACCTAATAGCACCAAGCGCTTGCTACTATCGATAGTATAGTAGCATAATTATATACTAGTGTAGTGACCCACGCGATGCAGCGGAGAGATAATAGGAGAAAAAAATATAAAATGCTAATACTATTTTTATAAATTTTTTAAATAAATACATAAGATGAGGCATAGGAAGTTATAGTAAATTAAGGATTGTTTATTTGCTATATTTAGGGCAATACAATTAGGAGTTCATATCAAGATTGATAAGAAATTAATCCGAATGTATATAGCCAATCTACATGATCAAACTCAACAGTTTTGTCAAACATCTAAGAGCTAAAAAGTTAAGGAGTGGAAAAAAAAATTCTAGCCACAATAAAGATACCATCAAACATTTGAAAGTTATCACTAAAACACAATTTACTTCAATAAGTAAGGATTAATGAAAAGCAATGATAAGCTCAAATAATTTGCTATAAGGATTGTAATACTTGGCATTTTGAGGGTTATTGGACTTGAAAGATTTCGGGCGCCCGAATCGTGGGAAGTGGACGCCCGAAAGTTTTCGGAGCCAGTGGACGTTTTGGATGGGTCCGGAAGTTGCTGACTTGATTCGGACCTGGGTGCAGGTTTCGGACGCCCGGATTGTGGATCCGGATTGAGCTGATGACGTGGATTTCCACGTGTCGAGTTGCAGGACACGTGTCGACCACCGGAGGAGCGCCGCCCCACCGCCTGCCGACCACCGCCGAACCGCTTGACCGCAAGCTGACACCTGGATTACTGGATTTCCGGACGCCCGGAAGGGGGAATTCGGGCGCCCGAATGTGGAGATTTGGAGACTATAAATAGGTGAGCCCCCTGATTGTTTTGGTGCATTTCCACTTCGTGATTTTCATTTCTAGAGAAAGAAAGCTAGAGTAAGGGCCATGTGTTGGCATTAGTTATAATCTAGCTTGTTCTCCTCTACTGTGTTGTTCTGATCTGGTTCTGAGCAGTTGTTCTGTTGAAATTAGCAGCCCTTTTGGTGGTATATTCAGATTGGAGTATTGCTTGAGCTTGGTGTATATCTTGGAGGGTTGGATCTGAGATCATAGTTGTTCCCCACCGTGGTTGGATTAGCGTTTGAGGTGGGTTGATGTTTACCAGATTCAGTGGATTCCCTCCTATGTGCTTACTCTCATGTTAGCATGATATTATTGGGATTATATTAGTAGTAACATGCCTTAGTTGAGATTGATGCATGTGAATGATATGATCATAGGTGAGATAGTGATATCTGATAGCAAGCATGATTTTCTTATATTCTTGATGCATGATTTAGCCTACACCTATCCTGTTGATATCCATTGTACCAGTTGTTGTGCATACTAGTGTAGGTGATCTATTGTGGCTCGTGCTATGTTGTTTGTACCCCCTCTTTGTGGTAGAGTTGAGCTGTTTGTGAGCACTTGAGCATTGATCATTTGATTGGGTCATACTTGTTGACTATGCATTTGAGGTGTCGAGGGCACGTGAGATTCTTCTATGAGATCAGTTTGACCCAGTCTGTCGATCATATACCTGTGGGTGCTTGGCGCTGATATGTGTTGTGATACTATACTCGGTTGGGTCGCTCCCACAAGTACCACTCTGGAGTTGGGTTATGTGTAGTACAGAGGGTGTTTGCATGTACTAGTTGGCTCCCTACGGGGAGAGCATGTTCAGGCCGCAGGTATTGTATTGTGGATTTATGATAGTCCTCGTTTGATATGTTCATATCATTGATATTCATATTGACAGTTGAGCATTGTGCATAGTAGTGGTAGTTTATCTCCTACTTTATTTATTGCTCTCTATATTTCTTGAGATCGAGGACTTAGTAGGCAGACCGCTGACGCTGGTAGCGGTACCCACTGAGGATTACTTGTTTGATAGTAGTTCTCACACCCGTTGTTGACACCTTTTTGCAGAGTCTTCTTCCCCAGCAGTGCATTCTGAGCGTGGAAAGGAGACCGTCGGGTAGAGCTGATCCCCGGATATTTTGGCTAGAGGTATACCCCATTTTGTAGATTATCCTATGCGTTTGTACATACAGTGTTATGGAGATTGTCGGTGATGTATATTTTGATTATGGATTGATGTATGTATGTACAGTGATCTTATTATATATATATAGCAGCTCTGTTACTCTTGATACCTTTAGCTGTTGTTAGATGATTGTTTTCGCTTTCGTATGCTCAGTTTTATTACTGTGTATACGGGCGGGTTTGTTGATGTGCCCGAAAATTGGTAACCCGGGGCGTGACAGATTAAGTTGGTATCAGAGCTTAGGAATAGGTCAAGAGGGCCTAGGGAAACCTAAGAGAACAGACCTTAGAATGTTATGACGAGAGAGACGTGATTAATCGCGAAAGTCAAAGATTGGGTTTTGAATCCTTCCTTGTGTAGGAAGGGTGATTGAGGGATTAACGTCTTCTCTTATCAGATGAATTATGTTGGCTGCAGACGACATAATAATATGAAAAGAAAAGAAGTGTCCTTCTAGACTTTCGCTAGATTGGGTCGTGCGATTATTTGTTGTCTAAGTGGGTATTCTGTTGCAGGTTATTACTATGCCTCCTCGACGACCATCGACGCGAGCACATCCGACGCCTTCGGAGATACCAGAGCAGTCGGGACCTAGTGCACGGCCCGATCTGCAGGAGCAGCTAGCTGACATAGCTGTAGTGGGAAGGCAGCAGAGTGCCTTATTACAGAAGATGTGCGACGCTTTTTCTCAGCAGCAGAATACTACGCCTCGAACTATGGAACCTCAGGCTGCAACCACTCCAGCTACATCTCAACCCAGGGAAGGGAGTACTCAGCCAAGTCAAGTGCTTTCTGAAGAAGAGCATGAGCGGATGGCGGATAGATTGGCTCGTTTATGTAGATTTGATCCACCACGATTCAATGGTAGTAGCATAGAACCGTGGGTGGTAGAAGCTTGGATTTGTGAGATGGAGAAATTATTCGAGGATCTTTTTGTGCCAGCACGGGAGCAGGTGCATATGGCAGTTCATTGTCTATCTGGAGATGCTCATGTTTGGTGGAGGAGGACCCGTGATCATAGGTCCTTGAATCCTCTACAGATGACTTGGAGCGAGTTTCGTGGGATTATGTGTCACGCCCCGGATTACTCGTTTCCCCGGGCTCGCCAACAGATTCGCCGTATACATAGAATTTTCTATGTATACGAAGAGATAGCTAACCTGTAAATAAGCATACAAGCAACTACAAGAGATATAGAGCTGAAATAAGATCATACTAATAAAACAAAAGCCACCTGTACATATAGGATCCAAAATACAACAGTTCCTCCAAAACCAAAATAGGTACAAGTCCACCTCAAAGGAACAACCAGTCCACACTATATGTACATGGCACAACTCAAAAAGAAACTATCTCCATTAGGGTCCTCCTCTAGGAACAACAGGGAATGGTAGGAATCTAGCTCGCGACTCCCTTACCTCGATCCGCAGGAACAAGAGCAGCAGCCGCAACAGTCGAAGGCTCTGCAAGAAAAAGGTGGCAACAATGGGTGTGAGAACTACTATCAAAAGAAGTAGTCCTCAGTGGGTACCACTACCGACCTCAACGGTCCACCCACTAAGTCTACGAGACTAACAGTATAGCTGGTAGGTAAAGGAACAACAAAGTAAGCTGGAGTAAACTCTACAGCTGTAATGCCACTACCCTACCACTATCCAAGTCAAACACTCAAGTAAGCATCACCAAGTGAATAGTCACCCCTGACCCAATCTAACGGAACCGCCCAAAAATGCTCGTCCAACCAACTGCCTAGCCACACCGCACACTACCAAAAAGGGTAGCCGGTCCAAGAATCAGATCCAACTAATCTGCAGCGACATCAACGCATGAGAGGCCTCACTCCGGAGCGGCACTCGGGGGAGCTACCCAACCGAGTTAAAAGCGTATCTCTGTCGAGCACAAACAGGCTCCGGCAGGCTATAATCAAACAGAAAGGGGTCAAATGGGTCAAAGACTCTAAGCTCACGTGCCCTCGGCACAAATAGATACTAAAACAAGAATCTGGGTCCACCGTCAACCCCAACGGCACCCGAAAATACAAAACAGCCTAACTCTGCTGTAAATACAAGCTCGGCATCTCAGCACGAGCGAAAACTCGTCCTACAACAAACTAAGTATCCACCTCGCACTAACAGCGGTGATACAAGAACAAAAACGGCTCCTAGAGCTAAATCTGATAATAGTTCGAAAAGTGACGGTTGTAGGTTCACGAGTTTTCTCCTAAGTCAATTCTCAGTTCAGCATGTAAAGTCATGTCTATAAATTATCAATTTATGCTCCAAATTCAGATTTCATATACATACATGCAAACTCATGAATTCGAGCTACTAACCTGATCAAACAGATAATAAAAACAACATGCTGCACTCTCTACAACTTAGGAGGAAATCCGGCGATTTCGGTAACATTAACCCACCTCAAACGCTATCCAACAAGGGCTAGGAGTCGAGTGGAAGGCCTCCAACAACACCGGCTGAAATCGGGCTCAAAACTGCCAACTCAAGATTCGGGCCCACCTGCTCAAGTTCTGGGCGCCCAGAACATCAGCCCAGAACTGCAGCCTGGCAGCACGACCAACATGGATTCAACATGCGATAAAATCTAAATTCTAAGTCCAAATGCAGTGAAATTTAACCCAACTCACCAGCAGGGGCTCAAAAACAAACCCTCCAAATTTCAGCCAAAACGAAGATCGACTCGATGTCCAAAAAGTCCACGCACTGATTCGGACCCACTTCTGGACCCTCCTGCACTGCATCCAGAAATTCCAGCAACTAAGTAAATAACACATCTAGCATGAATTCTGGAATTCCAACGAATCTAGCCCATGGAAAAGGGTCACAAACCTCTCAAATACAGTGATGGAACAATCCAAATCCTCTCCAAGGCTTCTCACAAGAATCTGGATTAAAAAATCCAAGAAATTCATCAAAGGTAAAAAAATTCAGCACTTAAGCTAAGTACTCAAAATCTGAGCTAGAACTCACCTTTGAATCCTCACTCTAGGTGGAAAGAACCTCCAAACCAGCAAGGGATGAGGTAAGACCAATCTTCACTTCGAAAATCCAGCTCCCAAAAGATTTGGATCCAAAGAACAAAGAAAAAACTCAAGTTTCAGCTCAAGAACACAAGGGGTCCAGTAAAACAGAAACTGCAGCATACATACCTGTCCAAATTGTGATTAGAAGGATTCCACGTCTTCCTCTACGAGTTCACAATCCAACAAACTAAGTTTCGTGGGATTTGGACACTCCCACACTGCACACGAGCAGAAACACCACAGGTCGACGCTGCTGTTCTGCAGGGATCCAAGGTCTTCAATGGAAAAAGATGGAATTTAGGAGGAAGTGGAGGGGTTCCATGCAAAATCCAAGGTTCACCATGAAGAAGGGGAGAAAAGAATGCCTCAGGGGGTCGTCCCCAATCTTTTATAGACATAGGATTAAGGTGCAATGGGCCTCAAGAATAAAATGCAACTAACCTGTTCCTCAGCAGAAATCCCCACATTCGGGCGCCCGAAACCCAAGAAGTGGGCGCCCGGTTCCTCCAGTCCAGCACTTCGGACTCTCCGCCCGCGGTCCGGTGCGCCCTAACCTGGTCCGGCGGAGCTCACCAACCATCCTACACGTGTCAAACGGATCGATACTCACGAGGCCAATTTCCGGACTCACTTTCCGGGCGCCCGAACCTGGATCCGAAACGACTTAGCAGTTCAGAAAACGAGCACTCAATATCTGGGCGCCCAAAACATCGCTTCCGGGAGCCCTAAAGTTCCAAACGCCCAAAACTTCAGTTTTGGCTTACTTCGGTGCTCCGAGTCCGTTTTCGCGTCTATTTTGCGCCGAAACGACTCCGACTTGTCTCGACCCTCTCCAGAAGTGTCAAACAGTCTAGGATACTGCAGTCATTCCGTCAGTTAGGCCTCAGGGGTACTACATTATGTATGGAGCGTATTTTCCTAGTAGTATGAAGGTGAAGATAGAGGAAGATCTGAAGAATCTGAAGCGAGGAAATCGTTCGGTGCAGGAGTATGCTATGGAGTTTACTAGATTGCTTAACTGTGTTCCTACTGCTGCAAGAGATGAAGTACAGAAGGTTTATCTCTATGAGAAGGGTTTGAGACCGGAGATATTTCCATTTGTCCACTCGCAGAGACTTCAGACCTTGGATGCCACTATTGAGCAGTCTCTATGGGTAGAGCGAGGGACATTTGTGACTAAGGGGCAGCTTGTGGACCCGGCCTTGGGTCAGGAGAGGAAACGCCCAGTACCTGAGGATGGAGGGCAGTCGAGTAGCAGACGGCCGCCAAGACCTCCACCGCGATCGCGTTTCCAGGGACGTGGATCTTCTAGCCGACAGCAGTCCGGAGGATTTCGCCAGCAGCGACAACAGCAGAAGGGATCTCCCCGATGTGTGATTTGTGGAGGACCTCATTGGCCTAGTCTTTGTGATCGACGCGAGGGTCGATGTTATGAGTGTGGACAGCCGGGGCATGTGAGGAGGACTTGTCCCAGATTAGTAGCAGCTCCATCTATGGCGTCTGTTCCTTTCTCCCCATCGCAAGTATCTAGAGCTTCTCCGGTATTCAGTCAGGCGGACCGATCTTCTGTGCCACGACAGCCGGATCGACGTCAGCCACAGGCGAGCGGCCGAGTCTATGCCGCTTAGATTGAGGACGCCTCGATGGCTGATCGTGTGGTGGCAGGTATTATTTTGATTTGTGGCATTAGATCGCGCACTTTATTTGATACTGGTGCATCGCATTCCTTTGTTAGTAGAGCATTTGCATTGCATCATGGTTTAGAGATAGGGTCGTTACCCCAGACACTGGAGGTACGGGTACCCGACCATAGCTTGCAAGTGACGGAGGGTTGTTGGGGATGTCCTGTGCAAATAGGGCCTTGGATCATGCCTGCCAATTTATTGGTGTTGAAGCAGTTGCAGGATTTTGATATAATCCTTGGCATGGACTGGTTACCTCGCTATTTCGCGACGATTGATTGTGGAACTAAGACAGTGATCTTTCGTGAGCCTGGACATGAGGAGTTTATTTTTGAAGGATGTAGAAGTTCACTGTTTGCTGGGACGATATCTTCATCTAAGGCCAGACAGATATTGAGTAGAGGATGTATGGCCTACTTTGCAACAGTAACTGAGGTGCCTACTGTTGTACCGGGACTCGAGGATATTCCTATTGTCCGCGAGTTTTCGGATGTTTTTCCTTTCGAGCTATCCTCGATGCCTCCTGATATGGAGATTGAATTCATGATTGATGTGGTACCAGGAACCGCGCCAATCTCGAAGACACCCTATAGAATGGCACCAGCTGAATTGCGAGAGCTGAAGGCGCAACTGCAGGATCTTATGGATAAAGGATTTATTCGACCTAGTGTGTCACCTTGGGGAGCGCCTGTACTGTTTGTGAAGAAGAAGGATGGTTCACTTAGGCTATGTGTGGATTATCGGGAATTGAACAAAGTGACCATCAAGAATAGATATCCCCTCCCACGTATTGATGATTTGTTCAATCAATTACAGGGAGCATGTGTCTTTTCTAAGATTGATCTTCAGTCCGGTTACCACCAGTTGAGGGTGAAGGCCGAGGATATCTCTAAGATAGCTTTTAGAACTCGGTATGGGCATTATGAGTTTACTGTCATGCCTTTTGGTTTGACGAATGCCCCTGCTGCATTTATGGATATGATGAACCGAGTCTTTAAGTCTTTCTTGGATAAGTTCGTGGTAGTCTTTATTGATGATATTCTGATTTACTCCCGTGATGATGCGGAGCATGAAGAGCATTTGAGATTAGTGCTGCAACTCTTGCGAGAAAAGAAGTTGTATGCAAAGCTGAAGAAATGTGAGTTCTGGTTGAGAGAAGTAGCCTTTTTAGGCCATGTGATTTCTGCTTCGGGATTAGCTGTTGATCCTAAGAAGATTGAGGCAATTCGAGACTGGCCTAGACCGACGACAATTTCTGAAGTGCGGAGTTTCCTTGGTTTAGCCGGGTATTATCGACGATTTGTGGAAAGTTTTGCGAAACTCTCTACGCCTCTTACTCGGTTAACCAGGAAGGGGGTAAAGTTTATTTGGAGTAATGATTGCCAGGAATGTTTTGATGAGCTTAAGCAGAAGTTGATGACAGCCCATATTCTTGCATTACCAGTGATGGACGAAGGATTTGTAATCTATAGTGATGCTTCGCATAGTGGCTTGGGTTGTGTGCTGATGCAACATGGTAGGGTAATCTCATATGCTTCAAGACAATTAAAGGAGTACGAGAAGAACTACCCTACTCATGATTTGGAGTTAGCAGCAGTAGTCTTTGCTCTAAAGTTATGGCGCCACTATCTCTATGGAGAGCATTGTGAAGTTTATACTGATCACAAGAGCCTCAAGTATCTGTTTACACAGAAGGAGTTGAATTTACGACAACGGAGATGGTTGGAGTTACTGAAAGATTACGACATCACCATTCTATATCATCCCGGCAAAGCTAATATTGTTGCCGATGCGTTGAGTAGGAAGGCTGTGACGACTTTGAGTATGAGTATCACTCAACAGCCTGTCCTAGTGGAGGAGATGCGGAGATTGTCACTTAAAGTAGTTACTCATGGGATGACTGCAAGACTGATGACTATGGTCTTACGGGCCACTCTGTTGGAAAGGATTCGAGAGAAACAGAGTGTAGATCCTTACTTGATGAAAATTCGAGATCAACTGAGGAGTGGTAATCTTGAAGGTTTTAGTTGTGAGGAGTCGGAAGCTCTTCGTTATAGAGGTCGTTTATGTGTACCAGCGAATTCGAAAATTCGAGAGGAGATATTAAAGGAAGCACATTATTCTCCTTATTCTGTACATCATGGTGGGACTAAGATGTACCAGGATTTGAAGACTCACTTCTGGTGGAATGGCATGAAGAGGGACATTGGAAGAGCTGTAGCTCAATGTTTAACATGTCAACAAGTGAAGGCTGAACATCGAGTGCCAGCTGGTAAGTTACAAAGCCTCCCGATACCTGAGTGGAAGTGGGACCACATTACGATGGATTTTGTTGTGGGATTGCCGAGGACTTCTAGCGGCTATGATGCGATATGGGTGATTGTGGATAGATTAACGAAATCAGCTCATTTTCTACCTATGTAGATTACTTGACCCCGTGAGCGACTTGCGCAGCTTTATATAGATGAGATATTGAGATTGCATGGAGTACCAATCTCAATAGTATCTGATAGAGACCCGAGATTTGTCTCTCACTATTTGGAAAAGTTTACAGACAGCTTTGGGGACTCAGCTTCGTTTTAGCACTGCATTTCATCCACAGACGGATGGTCAGTCCGAGCGTACTATTCAGACGCTTGAGGATATGCTGAGGGCTTGTGTTTTGGATTTTGGTGGAGGATGGGATCGACATCTGAGATTGGTGGAGTTTGCGTACAACAATAGCTATCAGGCGAGCATTAAGATGGCTCCGTTTGAAGCATTGTATGGACGTAAATGTCGATCACCTTTGTATTGGGATGATGTAGGTGAAAGAAAGACTTTGGGTCCAGACTTATTACTTGAAGCTGAAGAGAAAGTTAAGGTAATACGACGACATATTGAGACAGCCCAGAGCAGGCAAAAGAGTTATTCTGATACTCGGAGGCGAGATCTGGAATTTCAAGTTGGAGACCATGTCTTCTTAAAGGTTTCACCATCGAAGGGCATACGGAGATTTGGGATTCGCGGAAAGCTTAGTCAGCGATTTATTGGTCCTTTTGAGATCTTGGAAAGAGTAGGACCCGTGGCTTATCGGATAGCCCTTCCGCCTCGGTTAGCAGGTGTGCATGATGTTTTCCATGTATCTGTTCTGAGAAGATACATGTATGATCCTTCACATGTGATTGATTTTACTCCACTGGAGCTGACGGAGGATTTACATTACGAGGAGCGACCGATACGAATTCTTGCTCGTGAGACGAGGGAATTGCGTAATCGGGTCATAACTTATGTTAAGGTGCAGTGGAATTATCACGATGAAAGAGAAGCGACTTGGGAATTGGAGACAGTGATGCAGAGGTCTTATCCCCACTTGTTTGCGCCTTGAGGTGAGTACCCTACTTTACTTTAGTTTCGAGGACGAAACTATTTAAATGAGGGAAGAGTGTAATACTTGGCATTTTGAGGGTTATTGGACTCGAAAGATTTCGGGCGCCCGAATCGTGGGAAGTGGACGCCCGAAAGTTTTCGGAGCCAGTGGACGTTTTGGATGGGTCCGGAAGTTGCTGACTTGATTCGGACCTGGGTGCAGGTTTCGGACGCCCGGATTGTGGATCCGGATTGAGCTGATGACGTGGATTTTCACGTGTCGAGTTGCAGGACACATGTCGACCACCGGAGGAGCGCCGCCCCACCGCCTGCCGACCACCGCCGAACCGCTTGACCGCAAGCTGACACCTGGATTACTGGATTTCCGGACGCCCGGAAGGGGGAATTCGGGCCCCCGAATGTGGAGATTTGGAGCCTATAAATAGGTGAGCCCCCTGATTGTTTTGGTGCATTTCCACTTCGTGATTTCCGTTTCTAGAGAGAGAAAGCTAGAGTAAGGGCCATGTGTTGGCATTAGTTATAATATAGTTTGTTCTCCTCTACTGTGTTGTTCTGATCTGGTTCTCAGCAGTTGTTCTGTTGAAATTAGTAGCCCTTTTGGTGGTATATTCAGATTGGAGTATTGCTTGAGCTTGGTGTATATCTTGGAGGGTTGGATCTGAGATCATAGTTGTTCCCCACCATGGTTGGATTAGCGTTTGAGGTGGGTTGATGTATACCAGATTCAGTGGATTCCCTCCTATGTGCTTACTCTCATGTTAGCATGATATTATTGGGATTATATTAGTAGTAACATGCCTTAGTTGAGATTGATGCATGTGCATGATATGATCATAGGTGAGATAGTGATATCTGATAGCAAGCATGATTTTCTTATATTCTTGATGCATGATTTAGCCTACACCTATTCTGTTGATATCCATTGTACCAGTTGTTGTGCATACTAGTGTAGGTGATCTATTGTGGCTCGTGCTATGTTGTTTGTACCTCCTCTTTGTGGTAGAGTTGAGCTGTTTGTGAGCACTTGAGCATTGATCAGTTGATTGGGTAATACTTGTTGACTATGCATTTGAGGTGCCGAGGGCACGTGAGATTCTTCTATGAGATCAGTTTGACCCAGTCTGTCGATCATATACCTGTGGGTGCTTGGCGCTGATATGTGTTGTGATACTATACTCGGTTGGGTCGCTCCCACGAGTACCACTCCGGAGTTGGGTTATGTGTAGTACAGAGGGTGTTTGCCTGTACTAGTTGGCTCCCTACGGGTAGAGCATGTTCAGGCCGCAGGTATTGTATTGTGGATTTATGATAGTCCTCGTTTGATATGTTCATATCATTGATATTCATATTGACAGTTGAGCATTGTGCATAGTAGTGGTAGTTTATCTCCTACTTTATTTATTACTCTCTATATTTCTTGAGATCGAGGACTTAGTGGGCAGACCGCTGACGCTGGTAGCGGTACCCACTGAGGACTACTTGTTTGATAGTAGTTCTCACACCCGTTGTTGACACCTTTTTGCAGAGTCTTCTTCCCCAGCAGTGCATTCTGAGCGTGGAAAGGAGACCGTCGGGTAGAGCTGATCCCCGGATATTTTGGCTAGAGGTATACCCCATTTTGTAGATGATCCTATGAGTCTGTACATACAGTGTTATGGAGATTGTCAATGATGTATATTTTGATTATGGATTGATGTATGTATGTACAGTGATCTTATTATATATATATAGCAGCTCTGTTACTCTTGATACCTTTAGCTGTTGTTAGATGATTATTTTTGCTTCGTATGCTCAGTTTTATTACTGTGTATACGGCGGGTCTGTTGATGTGCCCGGAAATTGGTAACCCGGGGCGTGACAAGGACGTAGCTATTATCTTTTCTTCTCTCATTGAAAACAGAAGGGTCTAAAAAATTCATGGCTGCAATAGTTGCTATATGGTTGTCCAACTTGCGCCTTGCCATCTAAGCCTTTACCCATGTGTTCGAAAAATGCAGATAGCTTAGAAGATGAAAGAAGGTTATTTATAAGAGAATATTTTATCAAACATAAATTGATATTTTTTTCTAATTATCATCACTTATCTCATAAGCATGTAGAAATGAGGTAGGTTTATGAACCAAAGCACATTATAGAGTTGTAGAAATTAAAAAAAAAATTTACAGAATTATATATGATCTGCAAAGTAGAACCAATTTTAGCATAAGCATATAATTGGTCGCAGATTATCGGATCAAACGATAATCTCCTTACATGTCAGAACAGATTGTACCTACATTAGAATGTATTCATGAAAAAGTTACATAACAAATAGGGCAAAAGAGTAAATCAAATCCATACACATTAAACAAATAAACAAACAAAACTTTAATAGATAAATAATTCAAGTATAGTTTCTTATGATAAATAATAAAAAGTTAAAATATAATTTCTTATGATTTTCAACATTCACGTATTATAGTAAATAATGGATGCAGTTACCTAGCAACCAAAAGTTAGTCAAATATTGTCGATCCTATGTAAGAAAAAATAAATTAGACAAAGTCTATAATCAATAGTTTATCCCTGATTCATTCAAAAAATTAGAAAAAAAATGAAATATCTGAGTAACGTAAAGAAAGATATTATCACCTGCATTGATGGTGGTCTAAATTGTATCTTCAAATCGTGAATTCTGATGCTTGTATAGAATTTTTAGTATTATGAGACATATCTAATAGAATTGAAAAAAATTACAAACTATATGTTCGTAATGAAATAGAACTCCCAGAAATCAATAGCATTATAGGATACTATGTACTTTCCTCCTATAGTAAGTATGCGTAGGAATTAAAGTAAGGCCTTAAGCAAAATGCATCAAGCGCTTACTATTAAACAAATTTCTAATTATTCAACACCTCTTCTATGTCCTTCCAACTCAATTTTTTTTTAAATGACCTTTCCCCTCAATTATCTCAGTAAAAACTTACTTAACCTAATTATCTCATCCTTCCGAAATTATAACAACAACAATTACAACCGCAATTCAAGCTAAAGCTTTTCCGATGATGGCTCCAGCAAGAACTCCGGCCATGGCTCTAGCACGCCACCACCGCATCAAGGAGAGCAGAGAGAGGGAGGGAAGAGAGAGAGCTTGCAAGGGCTTTGGGTAAAGGAGGAGTGGAATTTGAAGTTGGGTTTTGAGGAGCACCATAAAAATTAAGAGGAAGAGAGAAGCAAAGACCGTAAGGACGGTCCCTTCTACCGAAGAGATAGGAGAGGAATTGACATGATCTCTAAAAGTTTTCTTTTACACTATAGGCTCCATCTTCAATGAATAGAAAAATGGCCAGGTTCAATGGAAGGAGATGGATAATAAAGTACGTGACCCCACAGTCAATACTTAAAGGTAAACTTGACATGTGGACAAAATTATGGGGATTCATTATAGTTTATAGATATATATATATATATATATATATATATATATATATATATATATATATATATATATATATATATATATATATATATATATATATATATTACGTTTATGTATAATAAAAATGTTTCTATTATTTTAGGACACGGTGAGTGATCCCGACGCGATACAAGAACATAACAGTGAGTAGTCTATACAGATAAATTTACATGTTCTTCCTTTCTGTAATTTGCATGATCTTATTTTGACTTGAAATGCTATGCCCTTGACATTACTATACTTGATTTTGTATTGAACATACTTTGTCTAATATTCGAATAAGCTCTCGGAGGCAAAATATTTATCTGAATTTCATCATATTGGACATGCCTTGTATTGCCCTATCATTTGACTAACCCCTAGAGGCATAGCATATATCTAAAGTCTTGAACATAATGTATAAATAAATAAGAAAATATAATCATTGTCCCCAAATGGGAGCCCCAGTGATCATCAGTAGCTATATGATAGTTAGATGCTTCTCGGTTGTCTAGATTCTATTTTAATATTGACTGAGAAAAGGCGCTCTAGGGCATGGCTTTGTTTGAATAAGTGTACTTTTGTCAATATCACAGCAATCTCAGTTCTAAAAGAATTTATGTTTAGGTTATGATAAATTTGTTACACATTGATAGATTTGTTACATACTGAAATTCTGATATAAATCATGGGCTATTATTGAGTTATGCAATACTTAGTTTTATTTGATGTTCAGTTTACAAGTCATATTTTCGTTCTGTATGACCTATTTTGTTTCTGCGACTGTTTTTTTTTTTTTGAGAGAAAGGTAGCACGCTATCCGCTTCGTTTATTTCTTTTAGAAATAAACTTAGCTAGAAATGTGAATCAACTAGGATTCGAACTTGGGACCTCGGGTACCAACCACCAAGCCCTCGTACCATTTTTTTTAATCTGCGAGTGGCGGTCTAGAGAGTCGTTGCGTCAAGAAAAGTGCTTGTAGATAGTTAAAATAAATAAAATACATTTTTTGGATTGGACATATACGTATGTATTTTGGTGTTGGTACAATGTAACTTGAATACAGTTTAAATACATGTTGGATAAAATACATGTTGGATAACTTGGTCATTTGTGGCCCATCTTCATATTATCTAATTAGAAGTGAAACATGTACAAGTTGAACACCGTACATGCTTCAGAACTAGCTTTTGTATATGCGGAAGATCTGGCATGCCCCCGATCTTACTACCGGATCACGGATCGTAACATTTTAATCTCAAAATAAGATTAACCTGTATTTAAATCTTATGATCATTATTTTCAAAAGCTTATTCTTTGTAGAGAAACTTTGTTGTCATTAAGGATGCCCCTTGTCCACCCGTGGATAACTTCATTATCTTCGCAACTGTGGTTTTAAAAATAGAGATTATTTGCGCTGACTAGATGTAGCATGAAACTCGACATGTAAGGCAGGGCTTGGAATCCATATTTATCAAATTTCCAAGTTAAGATTCATGTTCAGTCCTGAAATTGAGCTCCTATGCTTTTAAAAGTACCAAGTCATTGGTACTTATAAATTTTTGACCCTTGAATTTAGAGATGTACGATTAGAATGATAATGGTCCTCTAGGGTTGAGTGGGTAGTTGGTTCGATAATATAATTTAACAGGTAAAAATGATCAAAGAGATAAATCTAACGACGAAAAACTTACAAGCACCAAGTGCTTGGTGCTTTTAAAAGTACCGTAGCTGGACTCTTCAATCCTATATCTATATAGAGCATTGCGATGACATTCTCTTAAGTGAAGTTTCTGCTACTCTGCAGGGCTCCAACTTCAAATTGTTGGCTTTTTACTAGCGCTTGCCAATGTCTTGCCTGGAGTTTTGGAATGCAAATTATAGCTGGGCTCTCCTTCCATGGTATCTATATCGATTGCTTACACTAACAAATCAAACAACTACACCGACCATCCCTAGCGCAAGTGGCAAAGGGCATGGTGGTTGGTATCCGAGGTCCCAAGTTCGAATCCTAGTTGATTCACATTTAAGTTCGAATCCTAATTGATTCACATTTGCAGCTAAATTTATTTCTAAAAAGAAATAAACGAGGCGGGTAGCATGCTACCTTTCTTTCAAAAAAAAAAAAACAAATCAAACAACTGCGTGGCCTGACTCTTGGGCCAAATTTGCTTTTGAATCTAAGTACACTTAATGCTGGCTGACACCTCCAAGCTTTTTTAACTTGTCCTCCTGTAGATAAAAAGTCATTTCTTAGTACTAACATAGATGTTTGAGCCTATAATAGAGATCATACGATCTTGAGGCGTGATTTTTCTTTTTTCCCAGGTGTGTAGCCTTGCCGTCGAATAATTTAATAGAAACTATTGAACTAGAAACCAAATCATAGTACAAATGGAAAAGAATAATATGGCCAATCTTAACTTAGGAAAGCAGAACAGCAGCGTAAAAAGCCATAAATATTCAGACTCAAAACTAAAATCACAAATAATAAACAGGCTTCAATAAAAATAGACAAAGGATCGCATGCATTGCATTTCTGCTTTTTGTATTCTATTACAGAAAGCTCAAAGTATCTGAATATTTTCAGCAAATCTACAATGGAGGGGGCAAAGAAAAAAGAAAAAAAATAAAGTAGGCCTGCAGTAGTTAACTATACAACTCTGACCTACTTTATCTAATTCAGCTGTTAAAAATCAGCTTCTGAAGTAACTAATCATGCATTCCAAAATTCACAATAGTATATGGATATGATAATGTGCGGGCTCCTCCGTATCAGTTCCTTCATCAAGGACCAGCAAATGCAAAAAATTACTCTGTAAATCTACCTCCGACATATTATAAGGGCAAGAGGGAAAATGAGAATCACAAATTATGAAATTTTTTGGCACTATATCAACTATCTGCATTTAAACTTGTGAAAAGAAAAAGAAAAAAAAAAACAATTAAACTGTTATCAGTACCATGCAAAAAGCACCTCTTCCCGACCAAGATGATTGCTCTGTTCCTGTTGATTGATAAACAGAAAGTCATCATTTGCCCGGATATGTTACATCGATCTGATGCTATTGTTTGAGTTCACAACGTATAAGTAAAAGAGATATATTACAGATGCAGTGTCTGTAGTAAACATTTGAGCGTAAAAACCATGAGACAACACTATGGATACACTATATGTATAACCAACCCAATATAACTTGAAGCAAGGATAGATAATAACGCTATTTCAGTAGCTGACATGATAGAAGACTATGCTAGAGAGAGAGAGAGGGAGGGAGAGCGAGATGGAATTATATATTTCAAATGCAGATATCAAGCCTTCACAGCAGAAAATACTAAAACTTCATTCATCTTAAAATTATCTCTATAATGCACAGACAAAGTGTCAAAAATTTAGTAAGATTTAAAAGGACAATCAGGGTTAAAAACATGGATGAATCAACAGAACAATAATCAACCGGCAAAATACTTAAGAATAAAACAAACGTTAATAAATTCATGCAAATACTTAAAAGGTTATCCATGAAGTTTGAGGCTGCTCCCCAAAGCTGGGCGAATATTGTAGTAGCTAGTCCCATTAAAACCGTGTTAAGCAGACTGATTTTCAAACTAATTGGAGGGTCAAGAAGACAGAATAATTATGGAGGATACGAATCAATTTTAGGTGTTCAGATCTTGTATTTGAAAGAGATCTAGCAATTGGAAAAAAAATGAAAGGAGAAATGCCGTTTGCGAAGATGAATTGATTGTCTATATCACGAATTGTTTTGCAGGCAGTTATTGCCATGGTTTCATAAGCAAGTATTCCAATTTTCCAAATCTACAATATCTCAAAATGAATAATCTACGCGTGATGAGCAAACAACAATGCATTATCATCGTAGTATGTTGAGCAATGGGCATGGTACAAGTCAATCTTTCGATTTTTAGTTTCAGAAAAAAAAAAAAAAAAAAACCTCCATTCCGGTTCGAGCATTTTTTTGAAAGAATATAACATTGATTTGTAATGATTATGAGAAAGCCACAGGAAAATAAAAAATAAAAACAAAACAAATTAAAGATGAAAAAATAGCGTCACCAAGAGAAACTCTTGACTCGGACTCATTCAGATGACAAATAGCATGCAGGACATGTCAAGGGAATCAAGAGAATCAGGTTAATGCATCAATGTCACAGGTTTGAAAAGTTGAAACAGAAATTCAGTTTAGGATTAAAGCCAGAGAGCGGGAAAGCTATTCAGAAGGGTTGACAGATGTGGTCAACTAAGTTACTAGTCCTCGCATCTGTATTGCGGTTGAGCATATAAACAAGTTTTCTAACAAAAAAAGAAGACTTTTGGAGAGCAAACAGAAAGAGGGTTAGATGTTAATCCTTCATGGAATCCATGAAATCTTTTCTAAACCTGAGATGAAAATATCTTTAAGATGTCATTAACGAAATTTGATGGCTACTCTCAAAGTTAGGTTAAGATTGGAACAGAAATCCCACTCAAATAAGAAGTACGACAGACTTTCTGTAAGGAAATTTTTTAAATAATATAGTTATTTAATTTTGTCCTTTGACTATTAGTGAATGAATGCAACTCTTAATGTATGGATGTGATTCTAATCAAAGGGTGTGACTCTTAGTGAATGAATGTGAAAGAATATGAATTTTAGTGAAAGGATTAGGCATGAAAGACACAATTTTATAGTGTCCCTTCGTGCATATGTTTGTTCGAATTAATTTTTGTATACATTGAATTCGACTCGTGCATATGTCTGTTGGAATTAATTTTTGTATACATTGAATTTGACTCATATGCATTGATCAAATAGTCAAAAAGGCACTACTAACTATTGATAGTTATGATCAAATGAAAGATCATAAATTAAAAAATTACTTCATGAAACACCCGTTCATAAATTGTCACTTCATGAAGCACCCGTTGGTGACTTATATAAGACCATAGCGTTGATTGCTGAAGTACAGATGAAAGAGCTCAAGTCTCCAGTCATAATAATTTCTTTCTTGTTTCTTATTCTATTTCTTTTTGACAAGTTAATCAAGTGAGCGCTCGAAAGCCCGACCTCGTGTGTGCAATCGCAGTTGGGGTTAATTCGTCATTGTATCTTTTGAGGCTATTCGTTGACCTAGTACACACCAAATTGATCGGACAGTAGGGACGAATTAAGCCTTAAGGAGAGTAGCTTTGCAACACGCTTTGAAGCCTTTTTCATCTTTCTACTTCTTATACATTTTAATTTTTGATATAACACTTTCTTTGGCTGACACTGTTGACAAGTCGACAGACCACAAGGTTCATTGTTCTGATTTTCTCAGTCCTTTGATTTCAACTGCTTAATATCATAGCTTTTAAACAACAATAAAAAAGAGAAAAATACTGATCAAATATCACAACTAACTTGATTCTATCTAATATAAAGCTAGATTAATTCCTCTCACATCATCTATAGTATAAACTCTCAGCACATGCCTTTTGAGCTAGAACACTCTATACAAGGCCATAATACTATGAACATTGCTCCGAAACTTGAGAAGACTCACGAGAAGAAGTCACTTCACCAGGTCTCAAGCTCATGCTCTCGAGTGAGAAAAGTGAGAAAGATTGAATAAATCTGGATACAGGTTTATGAACTGGGGTAGTGGAGAATGTATTATAGAATAGGAATTTACCTGAGCATCATCGGCCAACTGAATGAGCAATTATTAAACTACTTCATTCTTGAAATAGAATGGACTTTGGTCGAATGGTCTTATTTTTCTTTCCCCGCCTCCTTAATCCTGCAAAAGAGGAATCTTTTTCATGGCAATGACAACAATTATATGAGATAAAAGAGTATTTACATCCTGCCGATATTAGAATTGCAAACTTACCGACACTAGAAGCACACAGGCTTGTCTATGTTTTCTTTGGAATCCTTGCAATAATAGTAGGAGTCGTTAATAACACCAAAACCACATAAAGTCCATTGCAAGTTCTATAAAAATTAATGCTAGTCGTGATTAACAAGGGGCAACCAAACCTTGGAAGCTGTGTGAGTAGGCCGTAAGAATGTTGTCTGTAAAGCAGTGATTCGCTTTCCTTCAGATGCCAAAGAGAGCTGTAACAAAATGACGAAAAAACAACAACTTGAGACATACCAATGACTCATGAACAACTAAAAAGTACTTAAAAACAATGACTACAACTGAAGAAAGACCAGCACATAATATGATCAAACTGCAAAAGCATTTCATGTGCATTACGGTTAAATCTACCTTGTTGAAAAGTTCAGTTAACGGAGGCTGCTGATGCCTTTTACTCAAGGAGAGATTGAACTCCTATGAAAATAGAAAACAAGAGATAAATTATCAGAAGAATAAAAGGCTATTCCTTGTATCACTTAGTACTAAGATGCTTCAAAAGAGAACCTTGGGTATTGTTGTCTCCCTCTTTGTACTTCGAAAGATGCCAATATCTCCTTTGCTGGAGAATATCTGTTTCAAAGAGAATCAGAATAAGAAAATGTATTATGAAATTGAATTTCTAACAGTGAAAGGTTAAAATGTTACAAGTGGTGCCAAGTTTACTTGAAGCAAAATAACGAAAGCATCAAATCTGCATCTATTTATACAGCATCAAAAAGAATGTTGTCGTTCTGTGACTAGACAAATAAAAGAATATTTGACACCAATCAAAATGATGTTCTATGATTAAGAGTATTAGACACATCTAATCTGCGTTTAATTGCAAAGCTCCAAGAAATGCCAAAATCTTCAGCACCATGAGATAAAGTGAATGTCAAGATCTCTAGGGGTCACTCCATCAAATTAATCAATGGGCTTATAAATGACAGTTATTATAAATAACTCGATGCCATACTCACTGCTGCTACCTTTTTATCCAGAGGTCGAGCTTTAAATTCACATGGTCTATTTCTGCTTTCCTCCAGCCTTTTTGTGTCACTGTTCAATATTAAAAGAGGAAAAAAAAAAAATGAGATGACACTTAAACTTTCAAAGGTCATTATAGATGTAGAAAGTTATCCATGGCTTCTTTTTCTTTTCCCCAATTAAACAGCCAATGGAACACCCACCCATAATCCCCATATAAGTGTGTGGTCCTGGGATCAAATCGAAACCACGACCTCTAGGACCTAGCAGGGGATCACTGCTAGGTGCTAGTCGAAACACTAGCAGTGGTAGGTATAGCTTCGTCAACCTGGATTCAATCAACTTACCTTTCACTCAATTACACCGAGCATTTTTCCCTCAAACAAGATAATCAGATGTACAAAGATGCAAAATGCATACACTACAACTACAGTAAATATGACATATACTGAATTAACTGAGGTAACATGGAATAGGATGACCTTGAATACTGTTAGACAACTGCTGTGCAAATGTTAAAGTTACACCTAAATACTCCAGCAATTTGCAAGCAACAAAAAGTTCAACTCTATGGCACCGGTCATGAAATTAAACACATACAAATCAGATGGATTAGTTGTTTGATTGTTTCAAAATTTCACTTTGCGGTAGCAGATTAGAAAGATCTGAATTGAAGTTACAAGTTGGAGTTGGAAAATACCAAAACAATAGAAGCGTAAACAAGAGCATCATTCTAACACAATTGACGGTTGGAGGAAAATTATCATTCAGCATGAAGAAAGCCAACATCCATAAAACAAACTAAAGGATAGGATGTACCAAAAATAACCACCATAACATATGTGACATATACAGATCAACTTGGCTATAGCAAAAATTGCCACACCTTAATGGAGGAACGCATCAAATTTTATCATGCTTCGCATATGAATGTTAAATTCACTTGCACATCTTTATATAATAGAATAGTATATTTGCGTGTAGTTTCAAAATATACAACTGAAAATGTGAGCTTCAAAAGTAGATTAACTAAACTCCACTTTCATCTTGTCTCATCTAACGAAAGTCTACTTAATCTCTTTAAATCATTATCCACTAAAATAGACCAATTAACCCCACCTTTCACAGTTGTAAGAGTTCACTACTTCAGGCAATAAATGAATGGAACAGTAACTGGATTGCATAACGAGATATCAATTGCTCCAATATTGTTT
This sequence comes from Puya raimondii, assembly GCA_016920855.1. NCBI lineage: Eukaryota > Viridiplantae > Streptophyta > Magnoliopsida > Poales > Bromeliaceae > Puya > Puya raimondii. The sequence goes on along the minus strand of JABWPP010000050.1, from coordinate 122,109,657 downwards.
CAAAAATACACTTGTGCAAGACTATGAAGGTATGAATAAGAAACTCCATTGCATGCTTGCAACTGACCAGCTAACATTAAAAACAAGAACCATGATAAAAGTTTTGAGTCATAGATATAGGACTGCAATTTTGGAGAAAAAAATTATCATGTTTCCTGTGTTGAAAAGGTTTTTGTCATGGATAAAGTGCTGCTACAATTATGTGGCAAATCTTGTCCCGAATACCAAATATTATAATATTACACAATGCCGTAATTAATAGGTCGGGTCATTAAGCAACGACAATTCTCAATTTGTGGGCAACAACAACATGGGATATTGAATGATGCACAACGGAGTCTGATTCATAATAGCACATTCATCATAATATAATAAAGCCAGGAAAAACAACATAAAAAATGCCTCAGTATTGTATCTACAAAAATGTATCTGCTGTATCCAAAGTACTACAGAGAAATTTCATCACATTTCTAAGAATCGTACACTAGGCAATCTGGTGGAATTTAACAGGTTTTGTGAGAATGAACTTCGAACCAAGCTTCCAGATTATCTAGATGGAAAAATATAGTGATGAAAGTGATTCATCATGGGACTGGAACCATTAATCAAGTCAAAGATCAACCTACTTTGGTATAATAATCCTTCTAGATGTTAGGAAGCTACTAAACATCAATTCTAAATCACAAACAAAAAACCAGAAAAATCTATTTTACATTATTTCGTCATATAATAAGACAGCAAATAGAAAATAATCCAAAAGCAAGGAACAAAGTAGACACTTGTGGACATTGTGTGCCACAACTTTGACTTACTTGGGCAGTTGCAAAGAATCAGAAACCTTCTGCTCTAACCTTCTGGCACCTAGCATATCACCATGTGTCCTAAGAATATGATTATCTGCTGTCTGAAAGTTTTGCAGTTTTCCAGTCAACTATTGAGATCATACGGTATGTGCGAGTGAAACAACAGACGCAAGTGATATGTACTAACAAGTGTAATGCACATAGTAGTGTAACATACCTCTGTTGATGATCCAGATGAGTTCTTAACAGCCCTATCATGAGTTTTGAGGTTGAACTCCTGCAAATTGGGAGTGCAAACGAAGTGCAAAGTCAGCTGCTTTTCCCTTGCTGTATACAATGAGCCACAGAAAATAAATAAGTTGGACTATACAGATGGAGATATTAGGCTGCACTTACTTTAAATTTCGGTAACTGTGGACTGCTGTTCTGACGGAGGGGCAGAGAAGGGGCCTTAAGAATATGATAAATAAACACATTATTTTATGAGCTGCCCATTTAAAGATCATAAATAAATGTTGTCTCCGGTATCATCAAGTACATACTTTTCTGTTAAGAGGATGAGCTTTGTATACAGGCACTGTTGGCATCTCTCCTTCAGGCAACAGTTTAGCACCGCCTGACCTGAATTATCAATAAAGAATAGTAAACATTTCAGAGTTAATATTACCTTTAGCATCCAGAGATGAATAGGATCCCGCATTCAAGTAAAGCAACATTACTTTTCTCTTTGAGCCTTGAACCTCTCTGCTCTTCGTGCAGTTTCCAAGTGAGGTTCTCTAGGAATTGTGAGTTTCAACCTTGGTGGGCCAGCATTGCAGTTGGTAAGTCCAATATTCTGGATCATCCAGAAATCATACTATCAAATGGAACCCAAAGAATATGCCGGATGGCCAAAAGTCACAACTAAAACATAAGTTCACAGAATGGAAAAGGAGTCAATAGAAATTAGTTTCTGTAATAAAATAAGCTATTTTTGTTACAAAGCAACTAGTTAGCATAGGAAGGTAGCATTTTGGAAAATTCTGAGAAACATTTCAAACTAGCTGAAGATGACAATCAGCTACAAGCACTAGTTTCATGCTCTTAAGTAACAATTTACCTTTTCCCGGACCTTGTGAATAAAATCTGTTTGCTGTTTAACACCATCAATCTGCATCTCAAATGAGTATAGTCAGTGACAGCAAACAACTTCTGCCTTAAAAAGTATCAAATGATTTCCCATCATTTATGATATATACATGCATGGATACATGGAAGGAAAAAAAAGTCAAGATTACAAAATTAGATTTAAAAATGAATGCAAGAAACTTGTTTGTAAAAGTAGCAGAAAATCCTGTTGCACTATAGTACAAATACAAAAGAATAAAATTATAAAACAAAATAAATTGGTTGACAATATGTAATAAGAGATGAAGTTTCTCATACAACACCTTACAAAAATGTCCTGTTTCTAATCTTTGCCTTTTGGTAGCTTGTAGAGGATAATCATTAGGATCATCAGTGCTTTTCTCACTTTTCACTATTACTGGCTGACGGCTTCTGATAAAAAGCAATAAAAGCCAGGAGATAATCATTAAGATCATCATCAAATTCCAACACGCAGTTAGCAAAGCACAAAGAGGAAGAACAATGAGAGAATAAAATACTGAAAAGAAAATTCATAATAGCTTAATATTCTTCAAGGGTTGGTAGAAACTGTTCATTGCCGTCACAAACCAAAGTAGGATTTATGACATACGATTATATCATAATATTCTTCAATTAGAAGCTTAATTTAGAACTGTCCATATGCCGATTCCGTGAAATCATTGTCAACACAAAGCAATATACCTGCTTACAGCCTTTGCTCTGTTTATCCGATTTTGCTTGGCTAATTGGCTCACAGTAGGCTTCATTAAAGTTGAGCGTTTACTAGAGCAAGCTTTGGTAGTAGACTTGCTATAAATGTTTGGGATATCTTCTGTCAAACAAAGAAATAAACAAAAAATTTAATAAACATGTTGTATCATGACTTCACTGAAATAACATCATACGATACTAGCCATGCATAATTAAAAAGCAGCAACAAGAAGAGCGTCGCAATGAAGCTTTTCAGTAGGCTATGGCCAAATAATGCAATTTTTGAGAATTATAATTCGTTTCTATCAGCATCAGGATTCTCAAAATAGAACATAATATTAAAGATGCTTAGATCTGACCATCTTTTTTTGTACAAGCAAGTAGTCAAAGTGACTTTGCTGTCAAAACAACCACATGCGTAATTTTTGATACAAGCAAAAAACATCAGAAAAGTCAAAGGTCTCTTTCATTAGACTATTTCTATCAAATATGTGCTTAAATTTGTGACGAAATTAACTAGTAATCAACATCTTAGCGGTGACTTCACTGAAATAGCACCATAAGAAAACAAATCAAGAGTAGGTTTTCTACAGTGTGAAGCTTTATTTAACAGCAGCCAAAACAATCTAAAAACAGCATCCAAATGCATGAGGTTCATGCCGCTATACAGCTTGCTCTGACTACGCAAGATATATGCAGTCTCGCAAGTTAATTAAAATTAATTAAATATATGTCGGAGAAAGCAGAAGAAAAAAATAAAGACATCAAGTAATTGACGGCATGTACCTTTTTGCCTATTTACTTGAGAGAGATCAGGTCCAGCATCATCATTAAGATAGACAATAGTAGTAGTACATCCTACAGCATCTAGATCAGAAAGGATCTTTAAACTTTTCATTGTTGCCCCCTCTCCATTGAATATTTGTGCTATCAGGGCTGTTAAGACAAAGAAAATGAAGATCAAAACAAAGAAATAGAGAAAAAGATCAAAAATTAAATATCACATCGTACTAATTATTTATGACAACATGATAAAGAGTGATAAAATGAGCTCAGACATTAAATCTCGTATGCCACTAAAATGAACTGGCTATGTTCTACCAATCGACCAGCTATTTGTGTGCACACATATACTTAAGTCCTCTAGTTGCATTAGTTTTAGGGCTATATTTTCTTTCCAGGACAGTGAGTGGATAACTCAAGTTATTCTCCTCGTTCGACCACAATAAGATAAAATCAAAGGAGGGTTAGGAGTTCTAGTCATAACAGATTATTCCATAGCATCCTGGGACAACAATTCAACCACCCAGAAACGTTGGCGTTCCCCACTTCTCACCATACTCATTACCATTATCCCTCACTCTTACAGCTCCGTACACTTATTACATATATTCCGATGATGTGAAACCAAACATAAAATGACTTTCTCCTCAATTATCGCAAGATAGCAGAACAACCCATTGATAATAAAATAAAGTTACTTGTATTTTGTACTAAAGTTATCCGCAAACAAAACAAGGTCTAAATCTTTGACACCTAAAGAGAGCTAAAAGAGGAAAGTCGTCAAATTTCAGCTGTATCAGGGAGAACTAATTAGCACAATTTGTGGTCAGGCACTATAAAAGAATTGCGAAGGTATCCAGTTGCAGCATGTTGCAACTGGATAGCTTGCAAATAAAAGGTTGGCCTTTTATTAGATGTGTCACTTATACGTCTAATCTCTTACATTTGGTCCTTAAATCTTCTCCCCTACAGTGCATATCCTTTTTCTCGTTCTTTCTCTTCTCTACTATTCTGAAAATACATTGACATCACCTTATAGATCATGTCCTAATCTCTCTTCAAGCCCATGATAGGGCCGTATCTTCTCCAGACAATTTAGTCACAATGACAATAGTTGCAACCTGACTACTCTATCACAAGCTACTGATGAACCAACTCGTGGTCGATCTGCAAGTTAACTACAAATAAGAATCAATAGACCACCCTATACAGTGCAATGATAAATTTGTTTTCTTGGATCATTATGACATTAGACACCTACGCTACAGTTCTTTTTCTATCTTAAGTGATCGCAATGGGAAATTAAGTATCAAGGTGTGGTAGCATGTAATGGTGGTCCAAACAGCACCTTAGGCTTCTTTTGTGAGACCTGTTGAAGCAAATAAGCCAATCTTGCATTACATCCGAGCTTCAAAACAACCGCAACTTCCAACCCACCCTACATTCAAATGCCTCAACTTTCTAGCTGCCAATACAACTACATTCTATTCTACTACCTTATGGAAAGAAAATGTTTCCCAAATTAACTTCATAACAATGCTCGGAAACGTCAAAAACAGAAAAGGAACTCTCGGAGGGGGAAAACAAACACAATCGCGTCAACCAAAAGAGGCAAAGATGCGTCCCCCACCCCCAACCCCACACACGCGCCAAAAAAACCCATTTTGCAATTGAGAAGCAAAAAAACTGCAAAAAAATATTCTTTCAGTACATTAAGCTATAAATCTGAACCGAAATAGTATTAAATGCGGCATTAAACATCGGCATTGTCCAAAATTCCAAGTGCTAAGGAATCCAAATGCAGGACAACCCAAACCAAGTAATCATATCAATAACAATGGCGAAATCGATCAAAAAACGTAAGGGTTTTAAGAAACGATTGCGATACGTACGAGAAGGAGGGTAGCTCCCCGCGGTCTCGAACCAGAGCTCCGACTCCCACGCCTCCGACTGCGTCTCCGGGCGCCCGAAGTCGAAGTACCGCGCGGCGTCGAACTCGTAGTCGAGGTCGATCTCGTAGCTCCACGAAGCCCCCTCGAACGCTTCGTCCATCTCCTCGTCCATGGCTCCTCCTCCTCCTCCTCCTCCTCCTCTTCGCAGCAGGTTCCACAAAGGGGGAATAGAGAGATAGAGAGAGAGAGAAAGAGAGGAGAATAGAAGAGGACAACGCGATCCCGGATCGTTCACCGCCACGGTGATCGCACCGCGAAGCTTCTAGAAGAAGCAATCCGAGGAAACGGCGAACGCCGGGAGAAACGCGGTGGGTGCGGAGGGGAGAGGGAGAATGAGTCGGAGAAGGATAGAAATTTGAATGCGGGGCCAGAGAGAGCGGCGAGTCGAAATGACGAAAATGCCCTCGTTCGGCCAGTGAATTCACTGCGAGGTGGGTCCCACGTGAATCCTACTTAAAGTGGGAATAAATAAAGGCGCGGTGGTTCGTCCTAAAAATAGTCTTTAGTAACTGGTGGGGCGGGGTTAATAGTGAATTGACCGGGGGTATTCTCGGTACGGAATTTGAATTCGGATTCCAGATCGTCGCGGCTGCGTGTTCGGAAATCGGAAGTCGCGTCCCCGCTTCGGACTGCGAACGGCGTTTCGTACCGGGAAACGCATTTCTCGAAACTTCGCATATGCCTCGTGCTACGACGCCATGCGCTTCGCGTTTCCCGCTACCGTCCTCCTAGGATTTCAACGGATTGGATTGGATTGGATTGGATCGGAGTGAATTTTCAAAAATTCGAACTCAAAGCCCACAACCAAATTTGAATCCCATGAATTTTAAAAATTTATATCCAAAATTGAATCCTTCCAAAAATTTGAAATTTGAATTCAAATATTTGAATATGAACAATTTTTATTTTTTATTAGACCTAATAATTTCTACCCATATCCACGGATATCTGCAGATTACCCATAATAAATTTATAGGTATGGATACTAATTATTTTATTCAAAAAATTATGGATAAAACGGGTAAGTACGGCCTACATATTTTTTAATAAAAATTTTTTTTTTTGTCTACTCTTTTTCTAAAAACTTTAAACCTAACTAATTTCAGCTCGTGTCTTTTTTTCGTTATGGCCACTTCTCCTACCGCACCGCCTCTCCCGACACATCGCTCTATCATCTTCCGGTGTAATTTATATGTTTTAAAATTTTATATTATTTATTGTATATTGTGATCAAACAATCAGCTGTATTATGATTTTTCAAAAGTTATGTATATGTATTTTTTATTCGGAAAGGATAAGAGCACAAAACAAAAAAATATCTTGCAGATAATTCGTGGGCAATATGGATAAAATTGTCGATTGTCCAAAAATTTATGGACAAATTTTGTCTATGCATATATGACCCGCGGGTATAATAACCCACCTGTGATTTATCTAATCAGTCTGTTTGCCGGATTTACTCTTTATCATATTTTAAAATATATTATATCATAACCTAATTTTTAAAATATAAAATTAAATATTGATATATATTATATAAAATGTAAATTTTATTCGGATTCATGCCAAATTTGAGTTTGGGTAGGTACGAATAAAATTCATATCCTATCCAAATTTATTGAATTTTTATTTTTTATATCCCTTTTCAAAATAATATTCCGTTAACATTGAATGAATTTGTCTCATTTGGAGAGGGATTCAGAAAATGTTTGGAATCGGTATCCAATGACATCCCCACGTCCTCTCGAGCTTCTTTTGGACACCCAGGAGAGCAAAATGACTATAATACCCTGAACAATTAATTTTTGTAGTCACGAGTCATTAACTACCTTAGGAAAGTTGATTGGTTAGTCACGAGACAACAAACTACCTCAGCAAGTCCTTTGATTCAGTATAAAGTAGGGCTATCGACGAGCCGAACGCGAACGCCAGTGAAAAAGAGCCAGTTCGAGATCTCCTCGAAATTATCAGAGATTAACTCGTGTTCTGCTCGAGGTTGCGACGACCTAAAAAAGCCTAGCCTGTGATCAGATTGTAATAAAGAGTTGGCTCGTGTTCAGCTCATTAGCTCCATTAATTTACCAAACCGAACTAGCTCGTATATAGCTCAAATTATTGGATTAATTACACCATTGGTCCCCAACCTGTGCATCAATTTTCAGTTGAGTCCCCAATCATTTTTTTTGCAATCAAGTTTCTAATCTTTTGATTTCATTACAATTACGTTCCGGCCGTTAAAAAATAGGTTAAAATTAACGGAATCGTCACGTCAGCGCCTACTTGGCTTCCTTCTGTATTTCAATTTTGATCCCTAAACTTTTCACATTTTTTCACTTTAGTCCCCAAAACTAAAAATTCAAAATTTTAAATTTAAATTCGAAATTAATATTAAAATTAAAATTCTGAACTAACCAAAAATTAGAATTTTGAATTTGAATTTGAATTTAAACTACAATTTTGATTTAAAGCTAAATTAAAATTTTGAATTGAAATTCAATTTTTAAATTTGAATTTTAAATTGAATCAAAATTTTGAATTCAAACTTAAAATTTTGATTTTGATTTTGATATTTCAATTTGCATTTACAATGAAAATTTTGAAACTGAAATTTAAATTTAAAATATGAATTTAAATTTAAAATCATATTCAAAATTTTCATTTTAAATTTTAAATTTGAATTCAAAATTTAAATTTGAATTTAAGATTTGATTTCAATTCTAAATTTGAATTTAAACTTCGAATTCATATTCACATTTTGAATTTGAAATTCCAAATCAAAGTTTGAAATTAAATTAGAATTTAGAATTCAAAATGTGAATTTGAATTTAAAATTAAATACAAAATCAGAATTTGAATTCGAATTTAAATTTGAATCCAAAATTTAAATTTAAATCTTAAAATAAAAATCTAGCTTTGAATTTATAAATTAATAGGTTAATTACACCATTGGCCCCCAACCTTTGCACTGTTTTTCAATTTGGTCCCCAATCTTTTTTTTTTTGCAATCCGCTGACACACCGCCTCCGTGGCGCTGACACGGCACCTCCGTGGCGCTGACGTGACATTTTTTCGTCAATTTTAACACCTTTCTAACGGCTGGGACTTAATTGTAATGAAATCAAGAGATTAGGGACTTGATTGTAAAAAAAAGGTTGGGGACTCAACTGAAAATTGATGCAAAGGTTGGGGACCAATGGTGTAATTAACCCCAAATTATTTACAGCATAAAATTTAAATCTCAGAATGATTAATTTAAAAATTATCTTATTTTGCATGAATTTTTTTTGTCTCATATGAAATGACCACTTACAGAGATTAACGAAAATCAAAATCCAACCTACAACACAAATAACTTGTAGACAAATTAACCCATGTAAGTATATGTATTCTAAGTTCAAGGTACAACAAGTGAGCAAACTAACCGCAGTTTGTGTTAGGCTCATTAAGATATCAAGCTGGAATTCAGTTTGTGATCGGCTCATTTATTAAATGAATAATTCGACATTGAACCCATTTCGAGCCAAACATCAGTTGGCTCGCGAATAGCGAGTTGACTTGTTAGCCTTAATATAAATAAAGTAAAATAAATAATAATTTATCAAATAAATTAAAGAGCTATTTTAAATTTTGCCGTACCAATAGCCGAACACTGAAAATGTTATATTTATCATTCGAACGGTCATATTTTCACAATTAATTATTTAAATTTATGTTTCATCAATTCAAAAATACTATTTGACAAATGATAAAAAAAAAAAAAAAAAACACACGCCAGCCAGCGATGCAACTTCTGGATGTCGAAAATTAACTTTCCTGTGAGCAAAATTGACTGCACTTATTATATTTAATTTTAATAATCAAATGCTAAAACTTAATTTTTCTAGGGCAAGGTTATACTTTGATGACAAAAAGCCCATCCATATTGCTTAGGTGACTTGTTGGTTAATGCCGAGGAAATATGAATTTTAGATGATTAAATTGCAAAATTTAAAAATTTTGACCGTAAATATAAACTTTTTTTTATGTTTAATTGGTTGTTTGTAAGTATGAGTGTCAACGAGCCGAACACGAGCTGACTCACGAACAACAAGTTAAAAAATTAGAAAGAATATATATATATATATATATATATATAAAATAAAATTTTGAGATCTTACCTATTAGATTTTGATCTAATGGTTGAAAAAGTCTAATGGTTGAAACTTTATTCGGATAATGCAAGTTGGCCCTTATACTTGATATTTATGTAGTTTATATTTACAAACTAAATTTGAACAAATAATTTATTTTTAGGAGTCTAGCTGGGGCGCTTTTAGAAACACTAATTTTTTTATGTTATCAACCTTTTTGTCTTTAGATCAATCCTTTTGACCTTTTGATCATATACAATAGAAAGCCCAACCATGAGCAACAATTGTTGATTTTGATCCAATGGTTAAAAGAATTGATCCAAGGATCCAAAATTTATAAACACCAACAACTTCTTCTAAAAGATTCCAAAATTTAGGGCATGTTTGGTTCACCTATTTTAGACTATAGAATCAGAATGAGATTCATTGACTCCAATAGTTGTTGTTTGTTTTAAAGGAATCGGATTCCGACTCCCATTCCATTTCGGAATGGGAATGGCCAAATCCATTTATGGTCCAATCCGGCTTTGAATACCGGATTGGCCCATTCCAAAGTAAACTACTCAAAATTCTCTTTCATCAACACCTCCCCTCCTCTCCTTTCACCAGCTTCCTCTTTCTTAATTAAAAAGCTCTCTTAAAAATTCTAGATTTTCATTTTGATATCCATTCCAATCATGAACCAAACATTTTTGAATGATTCATCATTCCATTTTCCATTCCAAGGCAATCCAATTTCATTTCTCATTCCTATTCCAATCATGAACCAAACATGCCCTTAGGGTGTGTATGGTTTGAAGTCGGAATTGGTATCGGAATCGAAATGAGAATAAGCTGGAAACAAAATTGGAATGATTCATTATCTCATTTTGTTTGGTTCGCCACCTGAATCGCTAATCGGAATGAAGCATTTTGTTTGGTTTCATTCAGATTATCAGAAACGTAATCAAATTAATATACCAATTTTATCTTTATAATATATTAGTTTAAATTCAAACTGAAAATTAAATATTAAAAATTAATGTCATAATTTTAAAATGATGTCAAAATTTTAAATATAATTTTTTTAAATTAAAATTTGAAATTGCACGGATAATTCAAAATATAAAACTAAAATTATGATTTATTCAAATTTAAGCTTAAAATTTTAATTTTAATTTCAATTTGAATCCATAAATTTAATTTAAATTTTAAATAAAATTTGAATAAAACTTTAGATTTTAAATTAAATTTAAATTTAATTCAAATTTATAAATTAGATTTCAAATGCTTGATTGAATTTTAATTTTTAATTTAAAGTTCAAATTTAAATTTAAATTTATAAATATAATTTTTAAACTTAAACTAATATTTTAATTAAAAAATAAGCTTAAAAAAGTTAAATTTAATCCGAACAAATCCATTCCGCCCGGATTCAATTTCCAATCCGGCATTTTATGCCAGATTGGAAAAAGTGGTAATTGGGGGGATTCCCATTCACCCGAAATCAGAATGAAAATCTTTCATACCAAACACCGACAAACAGATTCGTCCATTCCGATTCTGATTCTAGGGTGAAAAAGGGGCGAACCAAACACGTCCTAGTTTCTAATTTATTTATGAACTAATTATTTTACCTCCTATGTAAAACGTCTAACATATCTTAATGTTATCAAAGCAAAATTAAAAAGATTATTTTATGACCAAATTATTTTTTAAAATCTTTCGGAACTAAAATGCAACATATGTCAAAATATAAGAGAGAAAACAATTTGCAAATATTAAGATAGCACAGGGACAATCCATACATTTTACTAGTTATACTAAAATAAATTCGATCTTGTTGTCGTTGATTAATTTTTTTTTTTTTGAGAAATAGGTAGCAAGCTACCTGCTTCATTCATTAAGAAAGATGAATTAGGCGTACAAGATGGAAGCAACTAAGGCCTCCGTAGGAAGAAAAAAAAAAAAAAAAAAAAAAAAAAAAAAAAAAAAAAAAAAAAAAAAAAAAAAGTCAGCCTAGCGTAGTCCAATAGTTCAGCAGAGTCTTTATACGGTCAAGAGCTCGGTGCGCATTCGGTTGATCCTGTTGGAAAATAATAATGTTTCTTTCCGTCCAAACAACCCACCAAGTTGCGGCCAAGAGGGAGAGGCCTTCAGATCTTTTCACCCCATCGTAGATGCTAGATGTGTTTGACCAGAGATCTAGGACGTCAAACAAGTTATTGGTAGTCGTGTAACTCCCATCTAATCTGAAGAGCAAGAAACGAACGAAGACACAGTGGCAGAAGAGGTGGTCGCAGCATTCCGGGATAGATGCGCAGAAGGTACAATTTTGATTTACGAGGATCTCTCTGTTAAGTAATCTATCAGCGGTGGGTAGTCTCTTACGCAGTAGTAACCAGATGAAGATTTTGATTTTGCTTGGTATTTTCAACCGCCAAATGTGAACATACCTCAATTCTCTCTGACCCCCATCGCAGAGGAACTCGTATTGGGATTTGACCGTAAAAATCTGATTGTCGGTCCACCGCCATTTGATCAGGTCTGGCGTGATGCCAGGGCGGTGCCGGAGTAATAGGTTTTTGAACCGTGTGAGTAGGGTACAGCTACCGCTGGGTTGAAGTGCTTCTAGTCCTCTGCAGATGAAGCGCCATCTCCAGCCGTTCGAGTTCCAGCATTGGGATACCCTTACATCCTTATTGGAGATATGGATAAAAAACTCTGGGAACTTGGTTCGGAGAGGTGTTTCTCCAATCCAGATGTCATGCCACAATCTGATGCTACTACCCTCCCCTAGCTCAAATGATGCACCGCATTTGAATGCTTCGCGACAGCGAAACACACTTTTCCACCACTGTGAGTATGGAGTGAACGCGTTGCCTTCATGTAAAGGCCTTCGTCTAGTATAGTAAAGAGTTTTAATAAGCCTGCTCCAAAGCAGATATGGTTCATTGTAAAAACGCCACCACCACTTGGAGAGAAGCGCCAGGTTCATAGAGCCTAGGTCTTTGATCCCCAATCCGCCTTCTTTCTTGCTTTTGCAGACGGTTTTCCAGTTAACGAGGCAAGCTCCCCCCGAGACTTTAGAGCTCCCCTGCCAGAAGAAAGCTCTTCGCAAGGCATCGATGCGATGTAGAACCCATTGCGGAGCTTTGAAAATAGATAAGTAGAAAAGTGGTAGATTGGTGAGGACGGAGTTGACTAGTGTCATTCTTCCCCCATGGGAGAGGAGCTTGGCTTTCCAACCTTCGATACGTGCTTCTATACGGTTAAAGACCGTGGCCCAGTCCTCCTTACGCAGGTTTTTATTATGGAGAGGTAGACCCAAATAACGAAATGGTAGGCTTCCGACTTTACAGTGCAGAATGTTGGCCAAACGCTCGCCTTTTCGCGAGTTGTGCCCGAGGTAATATAGTTCTGTCTTGTCCAAATTAATCATGAGGCCGGAAGCCCATTGAAATGTTGTCCAGAGGAACTGGAGATTCCGCATGTAGAGCTTCCTAGGTTCACAGAAAAAAAGTGTGTCGTCAGCGTACTGGAGAAGTGATATCTGACAACTTGCGGATGGGCCAATACCAAGGATCAGTTTGTTAACCCTGGCAGTATCGATCATTCTGGCCAGGCAATCAGCCACCAGTAGGAAGAGGTAGGGGGAAAGTGGGTCCCCCTGACGTAGGCCCCTCCTTGCTTTTATCCACGATGTTGGGACGTCGTTCACCAAAACAGCGATTTTAGCGTTACAAATACACTGAGCGACCCAACTCCACCAAATGTCGCTGAAGCCTAGCCACCGTAAAATGCTTTGTAGGAAGGACCATCTGACGTTGTCGAATGCTTTAGCGAAGTCAGCCTTGATGCATACACATTCCTTGCCGGTTTTGGTACACCAGTTGACTAGTTCGTTGGCGGTGACAAAAGAGTCTGGAAGTATCCTGTTTTTAAGGAAGGCTGATTGAGTTGAGGAGATGATTGATGGTAAGACTCGGGCGAGCCTATTGGCTAGTACTTTGGAGATGATCTTTTGTATTCCATTGATAAGGCTAATTGGTCGATAGTCGCTAACCTTTCGCGCTGCTTCTTTCTTGGGGATGAGACATACATAAGAGTAATCGGATGGTCCTGTAAAAAGTTTATTTTCCTGAAGTTCAGTAAACACCTTGAATATATCCTCCTTGACGATCTCCCAAAAGGTTTGAAAGAAGGTGAGTGTAAAGCCGTCCGGCCCAGGAGCCTTGTCACTCCCCAGTTGGAAGGTGGCTGACTTAACTTCATCTAGGGAGAACGGGGTCGTTAGTGAATCTGGGTCGGACAGTGTGTTGGATTGGTACAGATCGCTCCAATCTCCAGAAGACGTGCCATTCTCCTCTCCCTGACCAAACAAACTTTTATAGCTATTGAAGAAAAGTAGTCTCTTTTGTCTGACGTTGTTGATTTGCTCCCCGTACTCGTTTTCGATCTTGTCAATCGTGTTGGTGCGCCTCCGACCGTTGGCCACGGCATGGAAAAATTTTGTATTGCCATCACCTTCCTTAAGCCAATGTTGTTTTGCCCTAGTTTTCCAAAGAATCTCCTCTTCTTGTAGGATTGCTTGCAGTTGAGTTTTAAGGCTCATGCGAAGGTCCAAGGCCTCTTGATCCAGAGTACCCAATTCTTCTTTCTGGTCAATAGATTGAATTTCTTCTTGCAGAAGCCTTTTTGTGTTGGAGATACTGTGAAATCTCGTCTTGCACCATTCCTTTATTCTAGCTCTACAGTGCTTGAGTTTAGCAGTAATGGTGAGAATTGCGGATTTGTTGGGGGTGAGTTCAGACCACCAGGTTGGCACCGTTGCAATGAAGTCCTCTTTTGTAAGCCAGACCTTCTCAAACCGGAAAGGCCGCGGAGTGGCTCGACGTCCCGTAGAGAGTATGATCGGAGTGTGGTCAGAAGTAATGCGTGGTAAAGCTTTTACTGAGCTAAGTGGGAAGGATTGGTCCCATTCTGTCGAGACGAGGAATCTATCAAGTTTAGCTTGGGTGGGATCGTTTTGCATGTTAGACCAGGTGTAGAGTTGATTAGACAGTGGGAGATCGATGATTTCCAAGTTTCTTATGAGGTCGGCAAACATGTCCATCGCTTTATTGCTCCAACGTTTCCCTTTCCTCTCAAAATGGTTTCGGGTGAGGTTGAAGTCTCCGCAAATTACCCAGTTGGTGGAGCAGGTCTCTTTAAGGGACAAGAGCTCCACGCAGAAGTCTTCTTTGCCATTCCAAGCTGGGGGCCCGTAGACATTCGTAAGAAAGAAATGTTTCGCACTAGCATGGTGGGTTAGGTGCAGCGTGATTGAATATTCGCGCACAAGAACTTCGTTGCAAGAGAAGAGTTTCGCGTTCCAGCACGTGAATAAACCGCCGGAAGCCCCAATAGTAGGGATGAAATGGCATCTGTCGAAATTAGAGCCACAACAGGAGCGGAGGAAGGAACGCGAAACAGATGCCACCTTAGATTCTTGAATACAAACTACCGTACAAAAGAGAGTAGACACCACGGACCTAACAGAACGACGCTTAGCAGGGTCGTTGAGTCCACGTACATTCCAACTTAGAATATTAAACGACATTAAACAACTAACAGAGACCCAAAAGACGTCGCGGACAGGTGGGGCTCAGGCGACGTGAGCATTCGCGGTCAGGAGCTTCCCGAGCTCCAAAGCTTCTGAGTCCGAAATTTTGACTCCGCAGAGAAGGCTCTTAGCTTTTGTCTTCTTGGTGGACCACCTGCGATACGGTTTTCCAGAGTTGGACGATGTCCCTTCTGATAGGAGGGCTTTCCTATTCATCGCCCTGTGAAGTGCGAAATCCGGTGGCCGATTGAGGAGCCTGGTACTTGACCTCGCTATACCCCACGAAGCTCTCAGCGGGGCAATCGGGGAAGATGGATAGAAATCGCAAAACGGAGGTCCATCTGGGTTGGAGTCGACAGTGAGCGCAACGGATCCGACATGAAGTAGATCGTCGAAGGGGGAAGCAAGATGTGGTGGACCCCCTAAACCGGGAGCAGGCACAGGCGCAGGGGCGGCAGGTGCAGGGGCAGGGGCGAGGGCCGGAGCAGGGGCAGAAGCAGACGCGGGGGCGGGGCCAGGTGCAGGTCCCGGCGTAGTCGCAAGCGCAGAGGCTGGAGCAGACGCGTGGGCGGGTTCTGGGCCGAGCGCCGGAGCAGGGGCAGAAGCCGACGTGGGGGCGGGGCCAGGTGCAGGTCCGGGCGTAGTCGCAAGCGCAGAGGCTGGAGCAGACGCATGGGCGGGGGCAGGGGCGGGAGCGTCGAGAGAATCGACTGGTGATGGGAGCCCACAGACCAGGGCACGGGCCTTGAGCGCGATCATGGTGGGATATGGCCCACGAACCGCCGGCCCAGGGGGTTGAGTTCCACAAGTTGCCGGCCCACTCACTCCCAGCCCGAAGACCTGGACACGAATCAAAGGGGTCCAGTGCAGGCCCAAAGGACCCAAAGGATCGGGCGCGGGGGTCGATGCGGATGCCCCAGATCGGGAGAATAAATTCCAGCAGCCCTGTGTGAAGTTGAAAAGACAGCAAAAACTCATGTTGTTCCAAGACTCGGCCTTGATGAAATGGCTAGCATTAATGGCAAGGTGAAGAGTGCTAGCATTAATGGCAAGGTGTAAAGGCGGTTGCGTCAAAGAGAGCTCGGAGAGGATGGAGCCTTCAGGTGAACACTCAATCTTGTCTCGTGCTGACACATGGAGGGGGGGAGTAATGGGCGGGAAATTTGAATGTTGAGGAGCGGAGGCGACGTCAGCCGGGGAGAAGTTGTCGTCATCCAAGAGGTTGGGCAGCAGGTGCTCCGACCGGTGAGTCGACGAGGGAGAAGGAGCGGGGGCGTGAATGGGAGAGAGACCAACCACGATGTGAGGGACCCGCCTTCTATCGCGGATTTCAGAAGAGTTCCAAGATGCATCGGAGTTGGATGAGCCTCCACCCGACGAGCGCCGCCCTCTGTTCGACTCGGCTGAGCGGCGTTCCGCAGCGGGGGGACTCGCGCGAGGGTCATGCTGGCCGGTTCCTTCGTTGTTGCGGGGAGGAGGCACATGGTCGTCAGCCGTGTCGCGAGACCACCGCAAGAGCCGAATGGCAATCGACAGAGATCGATCCCCGAAGGTGAGCTCTAAGTTTTCAGGGATCTCGTGGAGATGGTTGACAGCGATGAGGCAACAATAGCCCGAGAGATCTGCCATACGAGTGCTGAAGTCATCCGCTCTTATAAACCGACCGAAACCGCCAACAAGGGCAGCTACGGTTCGAGAGGACCAACACTCATAGGGGAGGCTTCCCAAGTGGATCCAAGCTTTGTAGGACAAAATCGACCGCCGAGCACCGTAGTACGGGTTCCATGGGTAGCAGCGGAGGGTGATGCTGCCCAGACGAAGTAGTTCTCGACGCAGTAAATGGTCGCTTTGAACCCATTCGGGCAGGAAGACAACGTAGTCGCGCTCACTGTATCGAGCAACGTGGAAATTAGATTGGAACCCGCCGAAACGGTTCGCAAGCTCGCCGGCGATGTTGTCCTGGGGGAAGTGACCAAGATTTGACGGCGAGACGACATCGATCAAAATGGCATTGCGGCGACGATTTTGGCGGGCGAGAAAGTCGTCGGAGAGGGGGACGAAAGCGTTGAGATAAGCAGGACGGGCTCGCATGGCTCTATATACGTTCAATGGCAGTCGATGCATACAGGAGTGAGCTTTGTGGCCGGTTTTGAAGCACTTGGAGCAGCGAACAGGATCACGACAGGTGGAGGCGAAGTGGCCGCGACTCAGACACCGAAAACACCTCCCTTTGAAGGAGAAGCTAGGGATGGAAGGGTGGTTAAGCGAGTGGTGTGGGGGTCGAGGGCCAGGTGAGAGGAGTGCATCCCGGTACGTCTTATTAAGTGGATGTGGAGTTGACCGAGGCTTGATCTCGTGGCAGGGATTAGGTGTAGTAATTGATCCAAATAGTTGGTGCTTGGGTGCAGTAAATGATCCAGTTAGAGGAGAAAGATTGTCAGGGCGTAAGTCAGGGCGGAAGTAGGTTGTCCGAGTTAAAGCGGACCCCCTTTTGTCTGCCCAGGAGACATTTTTGCGAGGGCGGGAAGGTCCGCAGAGGGACGGACCGTTCCGCGCCGAGAGCGAGCTGGTAGCTTCCGCCTTCTTCATCTTCGACACCAGCGCCGGCCACTTAGTCTTCGACTCCTCTAGATACTCCAGCGCCTTCTCCTTACCTTTGGCCGCATCTGACAAACAATGGCTTCGCCTCACCTCCAAACCTTCACCCCTCCCCTCGATGGCGCAGAAGCTCGGCGTGGCAGGGCTCATAGATTGGAACTTACTGTCGCGGTCGAACCCTAGCTCGTCGTTCGGGTCGGCGTCGGAGAAGTCGGAGGAGTCGGCGGCGTCGGGGCGGCGCACGCCGACGTCGGTGCTGGGGAGGAGGCGGGTGACGCGGAGGGAGGTGGAGGCGGTGCTGCGGCGGATGGCGCCGGAGGAGGAGGTGGCGGCGATGATGGCGGAGGCGGAGGGGGAGTGGGGGGGATTGGAGGAGGCGGGGGTGGGGGGGGGGGAGGAGGAGCTGCGGGGGGCGTTCGGGGTGTTCGACGCGGACGGGGACGGCAGGATATCGGCGGAGGAGCTGAGGGAGATGCTCGTGGGGCTCGGCGACGACCGCTGCTCGCTCGACGACTGCAGGCGCATGATCGGCGGTGTCGACACCGACGGCGACGGCTTCGTCTGCTTCGACGACTTCGTCCGGATGATGAACCCTTCTAGGCAGCTACATTTGAACCTCTGAAAATTAATTTTTAATTTTCATAATCTTCACAGCTGCTTGTGTAAACTTGGACCCTCGTTGGTGGGTCGCGGGCTCGGGGATTTCTCCATCTTACACCGAGTCTCCATCGTGATTCGTGCAAAGATTATTTATTGAAATGTTGAAAAGGTGAAGCAAATAATGAGGGGATTATATTTCAAAAGAACGTCGTTGTAGTCTTAATATTTTTTTAGCTTAATTATAAATAAATAAATAAATATTCGTTTTTCACCTTTATCCTCGTATCTCTTAAGAATTTTCATTTTACCTCTCTTAAAATGTAAAACTGTAGCACTTAACTCAACATAATTAATATTCTATTACTATTCCATGCCTAAGTTTCGTAGTATAGCTGAGTAAATTACTGAGACACCTATTATTTTTTTAGAAATAGTGGTATTATATAAGAATATTTTATTTTTTCTCAAATTAGATAACTTTATAAAATATATAATGACTCAAACTAGAAAATTTTTAAATTTCCAATTTAAATTATAAATTTAATATTTTTGAATTAATTTAATTTTTTTAGATTTTTTTTTTTAAATTGTTAAGTTAAGGTTAAATTCCATCCGTAGTTGAGTTTAATATTCACTAGATTTCACCAGCTCCTCTATTCATCTCTTCCTTTTTTCTCCACCTTTCTCATAAGAAAAAGACATCTCGTTCCCGATTCACTCCCTCTTTTCTCTTCCTTCTACGTCTTCCTCCTTCTCCACCACTTTCACACACACACACACTCTCTCTCTCTCTCTATATATATATATATATCCTTTTATATCCAACTAAAGCAAGCCATCAAGCCCATTTCACCATTTGTGCCACTTGAGGTAATCTCCTTTACCTTAATCCTCCTAACCTCTGAGTGGGGCCGACCGAGGTTATTGCACTCTTATTAAAGATATGAGCCTTGGAGGATTGGAAGCTTAAAATTGGAGAATTGAGTTTGGTATATATCGTTTCAATTTCAGGTAAATGTGAGCTCATGCTCAAATCGATATTATTTAATATAAAATTTATATTCATATTTAACAATTTTGAAAGTAAATTTGATGGTTTTTCAATGAATTTAGCTTATATTTTTATTTGAGTTGAGTTTTGCTTTGTTTAAACTTGTTTTAGTGAAGTTCAAAATGGAAAAGTAGATTTTGTGTAGCACACTGAACTTTTACAAATTGAGAAGCTCCGATGAGAGAAATAATATTTAATACTATTCAGATAATTTTGGTTGAGTTTGAGGAAATGCGAGTGTTTTCGGCGCGAAAATGGTACAAAAACGAACCCCGAAAATAAAAAATCTGCAAACTGCAGTTTTAGCTTGGAGAATCGGTACTGGGGATGGTCACTACAATAAGATTGCCTTTTAGCGGCAATTATCTCATAAATTAACGGTGATTATAATCGCCGCAACTCTCTTTACCGGCAATTGTAATAATTGCCATTATAAATGGGGTCGGTAAAAGTATAGCGGCAATTATATTGGCGGCCGGTAAATAACAAAATAATTGCCACTAAAAGTTATTCTATACCAGCAATTACGAAGTCCACTAAAAGCAAAATACATTTGCTCATAAAATATTTAACAATAATCACAAATGCCAACAAAGATAAGGTAAATGGCCACTAAATATAAAAGACATTAAATCATCATTAAAAGTCATATATTTAATTAATCGCTACAAAAACTTCAAAAAATAATGTATAGACAATAAAAATTAAGAATCCGACATTTCATGAAAAATCAAATAAGATGAATATAAAAGTCTATTACATTTTTAAAAGTGTTATGAGTACAAATAAATGTCAAAATTAATTTTTATCACAAAATAAATGTCAATCAAATATTAGATAGTTAAAAAAAATTCGAACTACAAAAAGACTGATATGCAATTAAAAAAAATTATAGGCGGAAGGAAAGTTCTATGTGCTCCAATAGAGAAGTTCAAACTACACTTCAAGAAGATATCATTCTTTAAGATTTTAATAGAAAAGATCTATGGGCTTAAGAAGAATAATCTGTAATAAAAATATATAAGAATAAATGGTTAAATTTTTTTTAACAAGTATGTTAAGAAAATATATTTAGAATTTACAAGATATTATAGATTACATGTCACTAGATTGAGGTGTATGAAAAAGAATTAGAGCATCCTGTATTTTGTGCAACTTTGTCGTAATGAGTACTCGAATCATCAAGAACATATTTTACAACCATATAACAAACACAATTTACAACAGTATCTTCTATACTTAGACAAAATAAATAATAGACAAATCGAGAAGAAGCATTTTTAGAAATCATAAAGATGAAAAGATTTTCTCAAATAGATAGATAAAAAAGATCATGATATATAGCTAAATTTGAATGTGCTAATGATATAATAAGTATAAATACTCTCACCGTCTCGTGGAATCTAGAACCACATGATAATATCTCTTCAGAAAACCTTCTATTAATGATTGGCCTCATCAGTGCAATTTCAGAATCTAATCTAGCTTTATTTTCTCTCATAGCCTTCATCTCATTCGCATGATGTTGTTCCATCATCTTTATTTCTTTTTCCAATTGTTTCACTCTCTCACAATCTCTAGAAGTTATTTGATTTGAAGAACTTGAAGCCTACAAACTGGTAGGAGTCGGACCAAGTCCAAGCCCGCGCACCTGACCATGTCTCTCTAGCCCATTACTTGGGAGAATATATCACCTTCCCAAGCAACACGTCTGTTGTCACACTCCATAGAATTTGGTAGCTTTTCTATTTTTTTGCTTCATAGAGTTCTAAACATAAAATAAAGTAGCATTACTTAAACATAAAATAGTAAGTGATGCTAAAAATAATTATGACAAGAATACATGCAATCAACCAAACAAAATATATGTAACTATAACTATTTTATTTTTAACTGCATGTATCTCTAAGTACACTGTGCTTACAACTATATGTGATCAAACAACCTTTAAATGAAATAAGAAGGCATGATTTAAAAAAATTTGTGTATATAACAATGAATATATAATTTTTGCAGCCCTGCCAGAAAACAGATAAGTATATTTTTATACACTATCGCTCCAACTCCTTTTCCACAATGGTGTTAAATAACTCTCAATACCAAACAAGCCCTTTGAAGGTCCCAAAAATCCAAAAACACTCTGGTGTCTCCTCTTCGATGCTACAAAATGGTGAGTTCGCACCACCATTTATAACACCAAGGAGAGCTCCAAAGTGCTTTTAGATTATTTTGGCCTAGCATAGCATAAAAACAAGTGTGTTTGGCAAATGCAACCCCAAACTAGGCCAAAATAAAGAGGCCTTTCAAGTTTTATTGTAGCCAAGAATTCAAAAACTTTACATGTTCAAAAATTTAAATAACTTCTATTCCATCCCCTCCTGCATCAAGTAGACATAAAAAATTTAATTTGCAAAGAACAAATCTATTCAAACTCATTACAGCCCTTTAATACAAACTGTATATACAATTCTCATGAAAATTGAAGAAAATTTTACTGCGATTGCTAATAATAAAAGGTGTATAGAGAAAAACGCCTCTCTCTCTCTCTACCCAAATTACTAATCTCATTTTTCTAAATATTTTTGACAATGTTATATACACTACAATACAACAGGCAAAATAGACATAGAGAAGGTGCAATCAAGAAAGAAATAGCATATCTTGATGGCATATATCTATTTATAGATATCTAATTAATATGAATGGGAAAAAGCATGCAACATACGGTTTCGACGGCCATTTCAATGCTTCTAAGATGAGTTTTTTCTTGGGAAAAAAATAGGTTATAATACCTTATGTACAAGAAAAATAAAAATTGAAAGGGGAAAGAGAGGAGAATCCATCATTCTAATATAACCCAGGAGAAACTCCCAAGGAACTAAAAAGAGCAAAAAGAAAGAAATTAAAAAGCAATAGTAATGATGCACAAAACGTCCAAATCTAAAAATAATCGTAGTAACAGTCTCAACCATCATTCTATGAAGAAATTGATAAGTTTTTCACATGACACTAGCGCATATATCTGTTTTATATCCAAATGAACCAGGAAGAAACTAACAACACTATGACACGAAGTATATTATAGTAGATCAAAACCACCGAAAATATGTAAATGAACAAAGAGATGCAGATGTAGCTCGCTCTCTTAAAGGTGCTAGTTCTACTTAATATTGCATGTAAAATCGCAAGAAGATACATAAGCAGCAAAGAACACATAGTTAAAGGCAAAAAATTACAGTTTAAAGAGAAGTTTTCCTAATTGCAAACAATTTCATCAATAGATAGAAGTTTATTATAGTTATGTACATAGAGAACAAACAAATCACATAAGTAATCAAATATGACCTAATTTTAAGACTCAGTGAGGTCATAGTTTAAACCTCATGCATGAAGAACCCAAAAATTACTTTCATATTGCAATCAATGTTTTACTGTCACAAAAGCTTATACCATTCTGAGCTGATTCTTCATCAATTAGCCTTCTATCCTTGCGCAGCTTATGAGTTTCTATGAATATATGTGCCCGTGATGGCTCAACTCCATCTTTAGCTTAACAACTCACTAATTTAGTACAACATTGTGACGCCCCAACTTCCCAAGGGGTCACCCATCCTAGACTACTACCGTCCTAGTACGCTTAACACTCTTAACTCGGCTTAAGCATTTTGGGCGGTGGCTAGGCCCAAGAGGTTAAGAGAGTTAAGCGTGCTAGGACGGTTATTGTGAGACCCCAGGTAGTCATATATATAAGATATAATATGGTGAAACTCTTAACCCGACTTAAGCATTTTGGGCGGTGGCTATGCCTAAGAGGTTAAGAGAGTTAAGCGTGGTAGGATGGGAGTAGTCCCAGAATGGGTGACCCCCTGGGAAGTTGGGGCGTTACAGTTGGTATTAAAGCCAATTACCAGCCGGAAGTGTGAGATGAGTCTCGGCTGAGCCAGGATTGTACAGCGGGGAGAGCGAAGCTCTCATGCTGTTGACTGTTGTGGGTGGAGCGCGGCTCACCACAAGGTCAGTTTAGGCTAGCAAGACGAGTCTCACATCGCCTGGTACTTGTGAGTCTGAGTCTAACGAGGATGTCAGGGCTTAAAATAGGGGAGATTGTGAGACCCCAGATAGTCTTATATATAAGATATAATAGGGCTAAACTTTTAACCCGGCTTAAGCATTTTGGGCAGTGGCTAGGCCAAGAGGTTAAGAGAGTTAAGCGTGCTAGGATGGGTGACCCTCTGGGAAGTTGGGGCGTCACAGTAAAAAAAAATATGACTAAAGTATGCATCAATGCTAATACTCATAAATAAATGTAGTGATAGTATCCAATCGCAATGACCGACTGATAGGTCCGGTCAAGCCTGCGCCCGCCTAGTGCCCGGATCGCACTCCCGCAGATGCACCGCTGACACATAGGCTCTGCCCCCAGCCTGAACACCACTCTCGCAGGTGGGTCGTCTTTCCAAGGGCACATATCTCTGCTATAATTGGCTAGCGTCCGGAGCGGCACTCGAAGGGGAGCGACCCCTACCGAGTCTAATAGCACGTAACTCTGTCAAACTCAATGTGGCTCTACAAGCTATGATCTATACAATAATCAAAAGGATCACAAAAGACCAATCTGATGCCCTCATCACAATCAAAGAGTGTCAACTAATGCATATATCACAATAGCACAATCATATATTTCTCAATGTCTAAAATCTCTCCACTACCGCCGTGCTAACCCGCGACATCCATCACATGTATCATGGTCTAAATAATGCAATAATCAGTGTATGTCATGTAATTCTATGCTCGTAATGTCCGAACAGCCTATTGTAATATATACAATGTAAACAGTAATAGGAACCAAACACTATAGACGATGCAATCTATTACTCACATAATCTAGTATAGAATTATCCAACATAATTTACATGTTGATAAAGTTATCTCTATAATAAAAATCATTTACACTAACACCTATATATGCTACTACCGGCACAATAATCTACCGCTTAATATCCAAAATTGATATACTACCACCGCGCTAAACCACAGCCTTTATCACATAAATCATTGCATGTAGAATACAAATAGATAATAAATGACTCATAACTAGATACATGCTATTAAATGACCCTTCCCGGCCTCATGAGCATATACAAAATAACCCACTAATGACAATTTTATGTATTATGACCAATAGATTTGTGGTTCATGCAATGTAGTATAGATTATTATCCACACATATAGGATATAAAAGTTATCTTTTTACTCAATTCCATAGTATGATAGCCCTCTAACATCATAAACAAATATAAAGAAGCAAGCTGTAAGGAGAACTGCAAACAAATATAGATTTATGCATAGTTTCCTAAAACAAACTTCCAGAACTAACCTGAACTTTGATGATGGAAACAACTAACCGACTTTGAAAAATTTTGATTTTACAACTCGAACTTTTCAGTTCGTGTCATTTAAGTCACTTGATGGCTCTGAGAAATTATCGCCTGCATCTGTTGCATCCGTACGTCCATGAACAATGCTTTCATGCATGCATCCGTCGGATCGGACAGTTTAATCTCTACTAACGAATGAGTTGCATTGTTCCTACCTAAGTTCGGAGGGTTAGATTAAAAGCATGATACGGATCATGGAACTTCCATGATGGCAATCCAGCTCGCTGTTCGTGAGCCAGCTCGTGTTCGGAGCTCGAGATCGAATCGCTCGTTTAGTAAACGAGCTGAACACGAGCTGAACACGAGCTGAATTTTTCAGCTCGTTTAATAAACGAGCCGAACACGAGCTGGGGCAGCTCGCTCGTGTTCGGCTCGATAACAGCTCGAATACATATATTTAATATTTATATTATTTATATTTATATATAAAAATAAATAATTATATATATAAATACAATTTTTTATTATTTAATTTTTAGTTCATCTAAATATAAAGCCTAACTCAATTGTAAAAAGTCAATTTATATGTAAAGTTTCAACCTTTAGATCAAAGTCTAATGGGTAAGATCTTATAAATTTATTTTCTATATGTATATGCTTTCTAATCATTTTAACTTATTGTTCGTGAGCCAGCTCGTATTTGACTCGTGTTCGGCTCGTTAATAAACGAGCCGAACACGAGCTGAATTTTTCAACTCGGTACTTAAACGAGCTAGCTCGTGTTTGGCTCGTTGAAACCCCTACATGGAAGTACATATGGATCAACCAGGTGCAGGCAATAATTTTCCTAGATATAGATCAAATAAAATTGAAAGATAAGGTAGCAAAATCAAAGTTCTAAAAGTTCGCATAGTCGTTTTCCCAAATGACCTAAAGTTCAGGTTAGTTCCCTTATGCTTGTAGCTAACCAAACAAAGAAAATGCGAAATTATACATAAATCTACATTCGTTTTGACTAATTTGAATATTAAATTACTGTCAGTTTTAGGAAAGCTGAAGATGTACGTAGTGGTTATCGATCTTGTTTCATTAGCTGATTTATTTGCTTATTCTCAGAGAATAAGATTTCCGAATGTGGTGAGAGAGTTCAGGGCTGTTAGTTTACTAAGCATCAAGTCATCAACTATCAAGTATGGAATCAAATTGGTCTACGAATTGATCAGAAGAACCTTTCAGTCGGCTATGATCTGCGATTTGGATTGAAGGAGAGGAGCATGTACCTGATGCTCATTGGTAGAAGCAACGCAGTGTTGGTCTGCTGTCTAAGTTAGACAAATCTCAACAGCTGTTTATGTTTGATCTGTTCATAAGCTGTTTCCACTCTGCTGCAGGAGATCACAAAAAGCATAATGATGGCTCCATCATAAGATATCTATCATCTTGGGTTTATTTTTATTCTTATTTTACTCCTTTCTTTTGTTGTGAACAAAATTTGACAGTAGTTGAAAACTTGTAAACAATTTCCAATCAATTGGACTAGAAAATGAGCTGCAAAAAAAATGTCATCAGTTTGGGTTATCTATTGGGTATTGTTCATCGACAACATCTGTTATCTGTTGTTAAAGTATTAAAGAGAGAGAGAGAGAGAGAGAGAGAGAGAGAGGGAGAGAGAGTAAATTTGAATGCAACTTTTGAATAGTAGAAAATTTAGGAAAATGTTGCATAGGTTAGCCTATGCACTAGGTGCATAGACTACTATAAAGAAGAAGAAGAAGAAGAAGAAGAAGAAGAAGAAGAGAGAGAGAGAGAGAGAATGCTACTATCTCTCGTAGGTACATGGCTATCCCATATCTACAAAATAGCAAATTAGTCCTTTGCTTTTTATGTATTTATGAGGTGCTCCACTCCAATAAAAGCATATAAACATTTTACTTTGTCAAAAGAAAAAGAAGTAAATTAGTAAACACATACCTATCCATATACATTTAAAAAAAAATAATTATATTTACATTTAAAATACTATACTTAAAGTAAAGTATGATATAAATAAATAAAAAGGGCTAATTTGTAATATCAAATGGTGAGATGCACCATGATCCCATGATCCTATGAAGCCAAAATATCTCAACTTATTAACTGCCCACATCTTCTACCACCCCACCATGTGCACGTTCTTCAAAAAAAATCCCAGTAGCTATAGTAATGACCTATAAATATCACCCACAGGGAGAAAAAAAAACTACTCTAAAACTTAGTCCTTAGTCTACTCTCTTTTAAAAAAAAACCCACTCATTCTCTTACTCTTGCCTTACGAAAGAGAAGAAAATAGGTAATACTTTAGGTCTCCATTAATGTTTCCCATGAATGCAAAACTCTCTCTCTCCTCCTCCAAAAAAAAAGGAAAAAAAGAAAAAAAAAGGTTCTCTCTTTTCCCCCATTGTTGCACACTAATATATATATATATATATATATATATATAGAACTAGGCTACTATACTATTAATAGCACCAAGTCATTGGTGCTTTTAGGTTTTCGGCCATTGGATTAAGGGATATACGGTTAGGATGATTTGGGCCCCTAAAGTTGAGTGGGTGGTTTGTTGAATAGTATGATCTAACGGGTGGAAATAGTCAAAGGAATAGATCTAACGGCAGAAAACTTGGTAGCACCAAGTGCTTGGTGCTATTGATAGCATAGTATCCGGACTCTCTCTCTCTCTCTCTATATATATATATAGCCTCCATGGTTTATTATCTCTCTGCCATGGCGACCGCACCAGCATCGTCGCGACGCCTCCAGCTCCGAAGATGTCGCAGCCGCGCCACGCTGCCTCGTCGTCGAAGATGTCGCCACATAATGAGGCCGTACCGCGTCGCCTCGCCGTCGAAGATGTCGCCGCATAACAAGGCCGTACCGCGTCGCCTTGTTGTCGAAGATGTTGCTGCATAACGAGGCCGTACCGCATCGCCTCATCGTCGAAGATGTCGTAGTATGACTAGGTTGCACTACGTTGCCTCGCCGTCAAGATGTCAACCGGCCGCGTCGCCTCGCTCCATCGCTCCGCCGCTGTAACTCATCAACAACATCATCCGCTGGTCGCCACTACATCATCATCGACCTGTTGGGCAAAAAAGAAAAAAAAAAGAAAAAAAAGTGAAAGAGCGGTGCTCTTTCACCTGCGATAAAGTGCCAAGAGAGAGAAAGAAGTCACTTCTCCAATTAGGGGAAGAGAGAGCTTTGTCATTAAAAAGGAGGCAATGAAAGGATTTTTCCCACCTTAGTTGTCCCATGAATATAAAGGAAGCAAAGAAGGATCATCCATCTTTATTGTCCTATACTTTCAAAGGAGATAAGGGGGAAAATGCTCTCTTTATCCTCCTATAATTGAGAGGCAAGAGAAATTAATCGGGTTACCGATTGTTAGTCTTTCTAATCGTCCCTTTATTGAAAGAACAACGGAATGTTCGATTTGATTCTATCCAAAGTTGAACATCTCAATTTGGCTAAAGTTAGACCAAATTAAGATTGAATCGCATTCCAAATTAAGTCAAGTTATGATGTTGAAGTTGATTTTAGTCCCTACATTGTATTCAATTCATGTGAGCACTGGAGGGATTTACAAAACACTAGTTGAATTTTTGTGACTGGGAATTGTAAGATAAAAAGTGCATTGAAATTAAAATGTATTGAACTGGATTTGAGCTCAATTGGAATTAATATATTTAACTTGAAATTCAGATTTTTTTTTTGATCTTAGACATGAACCAAGTAAATCTGAGGCCTAACGCTAGCATTTTAGACCTAAATCCAAAACCAAACGCCACAAAATAAAAAAATCTCGTATGTGGCCAAGCTCATTTCAAACTCATACTCACCTCAAATTTAAATTTAAATCATATAGACCAAGTTCAGCCCCAGCCTGACTCTGAGCCCAATTCTATAGCCTGTCCAAAGAAAACATGAACCTAAGCCATACGGGCCTGAATTGAGCCCACATCTAGAACTTATATACAATTCAGGCCTCAACCTGAATCCATACTATATGGGCCTGAATTCGGTCCATGCCTGAATCCATACCAAAACCTGATCCAACTCAGGCTGTATATATAAAAATTTAGCCCAAACTATATCAAGCCTGAGCTAGAATTAATTAAGGCCCATTTAAATCTTCACGAGACTTACCCCAAACTACATGGATCTCCTCATATAGACCAGAACCAAATCCAAAAACCCGACCCAAACCAAAACTCTAAACCATGCTACGTGGGCCAAGTACAACCTGAATATGAAGCCAAACCATGTCATATCAGTAAAAATCAAAACCCCAATTTAACCCAATTCAGATTATTTGAAACGTGATCCAAATCAAAATCAACGTTTTCAACCCAATTCTCTAGCATATAAAGCTAGAATCAAATTACAATCATATTCTCGATCAAATTCTAAAACATACATTTAGAATTGATCAAAGCCTTCTTTTATCTTAGCACATATGACTAAGATGAAAATAATAAATTAGGCCCTACCTAATGAAATTAAGTTGGACTCTAACACATATACTTAGAGTTCAATTAAATTAATTAAACTCTGATACATATAATTAGAGTTTACTCCAAATCAATTTGGCTAATCCTAATACATATATTTAGGATTTAGCCATCCTTCATCTTAGGGTGAACTTAAGCCTGATTTGGGTTCTGATATATATAATTAGAGTCCAATCGATTCAAATCCGACTAAATCCTAATGTATACAGTTGGGGTTTAGTTATTGCCACACCTTAGGGTGAACATATTGAGCTCTAAAATATATACTCAGAGCCCAATCAAATTTAATTGAATTAATCCCTAAAGTATATAACTAAGGGATAATCAAAATTAAATTCAATCGACTGTCATATAGTTAAACTAAGCACTTTCTCTGTTATATTTATGTTCTATTCATGTATACTATGCCCCTGGTTAAGCTATGTAAATGTACAATAAGCTATGTTATAAAATTCATCTTTTATTTAATTTCAGTCTATATCAGCATTTCACAGAGGTCTCTTAATCGAAGGTGCCCTAACATTTTATAGAGGTAATTAACAGTAGACGCTTGCGTTTACTGGAAGCCATGGATCCGCAATACTTGATATCCATACATATTTAAATATTGATCTGAATCATGAATACTACCACACGGGAACTCAAAAATAGATTAACAGTGCGAGGTGAGTCATTCGTGGTCGCAGACATTTGTATATTGTAATGTGATGATATTTTTTCTATATGTAAATGAATTGTGATTGGGATACTTCCTGGTGTGATGATCAAGCCACATATTTTCTTCTATTCCTGTTCAAGCAAACTGGACTGATCTATTGCTGTGACTCTCATCATGCTGTTCTGCTTAACCTTATCACGAGATCATTAGCACCTGAGCGTCTGCTCATAATTTTTTCTACTTCGAGAAGCAACAATAAGTATTTGGCAACCAGGAAAAGAAAAGAAAAGATTAATTGCACTAATAGTCTTCAGAGTTTCCAACCAAGTATTATTCTGTTCCTGGAACTTTCGAGTTTGATGTTGTAGTCCTTAAACTCTTAAAACAGTTTCACAACAGTCCTCGTAGATATTTACTACTATATAATATAATTACTGCCTACACCTATTGCATCTATACATTGAGGTGTCATGCATTTATTGGCTATGTTTTCCACCGCATATTTCAACTTTCAACTATATCATCCATTGAGTTATAATTTTTTTATATATATAAAAATTAGATCTCTAAATTAAAAGACGAGATAGTTCATGGATTAAAAACTGATGTATTAGTGGTGTACAAATAAAATGACGAACTGGATGCAGGCAAGAAATTTTAATCTAAAATTAGGATTAAATTTAGACATTATTGAAAGGTTAGCGACTAAATCAAAAGCTTATCAAAAGTCCATGGACTCAAATGTTAAATCAAAAGTTTGAGAAATAAAACGAATTCATGCATAGTTTAGGGACTAATAGTACAATTTACCAAAAAAAATTAAAATTAAAATAACTAATCAGTGTAACTAATAATGATACTTTTTGCGGTTTACTCATAGCGGTTTACTCATAGTTTTGTACTATACTTTTGTACTTATATATTTTATTTCTACAGAATCTCTCACGAATTGGGAGGGTATCTCGTGCAAATCATACAACTTTTTACACGGCTGGTTCCAAGAGTTTTGCAAGAAAAAGATATGGATTTGTATAAAAATCTTTCTTTATTCTATAAAGTTACTTATATGTGTTTTTATATTTCTAATTTCTGGTTGATTTAGTTAAATTATATTTTTGTACTAAGCTTGTTAATATGATTAATATCAGGAGGAACCAAATATTAATGAGCCAGTATGTATAGAGTTTTTTGTAGTAACTCACAAAACTAAATATGGGGAACATATTAATCAAGCGTCAAGTGATTTTGCGGTATTTAATGTGTATTTTGTTTTATCTTTGTTTTATTTTTTGCATCAATAAAGTTATTTGGCATGCAATTAATATGTTCATATTTCTTGCTTTTATGTAGGACTTAGTGGGAGATCTAGCTAAACAAGTGACTATGTCGGAGTTCTCAAAAGCCACCAAACAAGTTGAAAATATTTTTAAGGAAAAAAAAGGGAAAAAACCTGTATTGTCGAGTGAGGGGTTACGGGATCGGTCCCACACCAACACAAGTCTTTGGAAATTCAAGCTCAGCTAAGGAATGTAGAGAATGAAAGGTATGATCCAATGAAAAGAGAAGTTTAAAGGTTGCAAGGCAAGATATGCAACAAAAATATGAATCAGAAATGAATGATATAAAATCTTTATTGCATAGGCTTGTCGGCTAATTCGTAACTTAGCTACTAAGACGAAGGATGCACCATCACTTTAGATGGCTTACTTTTTTTGATTTTGTTGTTGTAAAACTTAAAAGTACCATAATTCTAGAATTAAGTGTATATGCCAATAATTTGTTACTATTTTAACTTAGTAACATAATATATCGACTACTTTCTTATTTAAGTTATATATTGTCATTACATTAGTTTTTTGATCATAAATATGCATGCATTGTAGATTTTAGTTCTCGGTTGAATAAATTGAACAGTAAATTTTGTTTATGACGAAAATTATAAATAAATAAACAAATATACAATATAATAACTTGCGCACAAAAGAGTTACTATCTAGAAATAACATAACAAATTATCTACTTTGCTGACGCTTTACTGTGTGGCCACAGAGGAAAATAGGCCTAGGTCTAACTACTTCGCCAACCTTGTACAGCGTCTCTAACAATGAAAATAGACGACGCTCTAATAAAAATGACTTTTATTATGTTACTAAGTGTAAGATGTTCGTCTCTCTAAAAAGTCAATTTTATTATCAAAATTGTTTGTCGACGCTTTATAGCGTCTCTAACACTCGCGCACAAAGTGTTCGGCCTAGACAAGGAGCATGATCATATTGTGGACCTCCTACATGAGACGACGAGGCTCGAACCAGAATCTAACTTTGTTAAATGCTATTTTCTTGTAGCCATTGTTGGTCTAGGAGGGGCTGGGAAGATTACTCTTGCACAACATATTTGCGATTATGAAAGAGAAGCAGAAGCCAAGCATTTCGACATCATCATGTGGGTTCATGTATGTGAGAGTTTGGATGTCAAAAAGTTAACAAGAAAGATGGTGAAGTTAGCATCTAGAAAGGAATGTCCTAACTTGACTAATCTCGACACCCTTCAAAAGAAATTGAAAGATTCCCTAAGATCAAATAAGTTTCTACTCGTATTGGACAATGTATGGCGCAAGAAAGAGGTGACCGAGGTGTAGTGGGAGCAGCTGCTCACTCCTTTAAGCGTGGGCAAAAGTGGAAGCAAGATCTTAATGACGACCCGCAATACGAGAGTAGCGGAGGTCTTAGACGCTAGGAACATTTTACATCTAACGGAACTAGAAAAAGATGACTTCGCGTCCTTGTTCGCGTACTATATCTTTTGTAATGCCAAAATTGATGATAACAAGATATACAAGGAACTAAAAGACATCGTAAGGCGGAACACACCAAATCTGCATGGCTCTCCCTTAGCTGAGAGAATGGTTGGTAGTCAACTATGCAAAAGGCCAAATGTGGACTTTTGGAAGAGGATTTTAAGTGGAGACCTATTGAAAGACGCTAGGAAATCTCTGTTTTGGAGCTATCAGAATCTAGAAACACCTGTGGGTCGCTGAGGGCTTCATCAAGACAGTGGATGAGGGCAAGAGAATTGAGGATATAGGCCAAGAGTACATTAATGATTTGCTTTCCTACTCTTTCTTTCAGCCAGCAAAATTCGATGGTCTCTGCACTATACATAATCTCTTGCATGATCTAGCAGGGATGGTTTCTAAAGATCGATGTTTTAGAGTTGAAGGAAATCCAACAAAGGTAGCACCTCAGGAGATTCGTCATCTTTGCTACTACATCAATAGACTAAGTGATCTCATTGAAAAGATATGCAATTTTAAAAATCTCCTGACCTTGATAGTCTTTACGAGTATTACAATGATTAAATTAATGATTTTCTCCGCAACATATTTGTCAAACTTAAAAAACTAAAGATGGTGGATCTTAACCGATGCAGATTAAAAGAACTACTAGAAGCATTAGGGGCTTGAAGCATCTACGCTATTTTGATCTTTGTCAGACATCATTTGAAATTTTGCGAAAATCAGTTTCTACACTACCATTTAGAGTTTCTGCATATATATGAATGTACGTTAGTAGCAAAAAGTGTTGTAACATTTTATTATTAAATATAAAAAAATTAAATTTTATAACATATGCACTTCATATTTGAGAATTCATAACCTACACTCATCAATTTCTATAATTCACAACTTATATTTTGTAAAACCTAAACTTTAACTTAGTACTAAATGTCATGTAACCTATGGATATAGTGAGCTTCTCTATTCTTTGAACATATAACTAAAAAAAATACAATTCTACTTTCGCTATCTCTATTCTACATGAGAGAGAGAGGTCAAAGAAAGATATTCATTTTGGTAGAGCTTTGGGTTCATCCACTTATGCAGAGTTGGTGTAGCCAAATGACGAGGATCGAGCAGTTGTATCTTGGAGGGGACAAGCCAATGTTTTTATGATGGTGACAAATAATTTTTTCCTACCGACAAACAATTTATGATCATAAATATGCATGCATTGTAGATTTTAGTTCTTGGTTGAATAAATTGAACAGTAGATTTTGTTTATACATAGAATTATAAAAAAAATAAGTAAATATACACTATAATGACTTGTCGACTCACAAAAGCGTCACTATCTAAAAATAACATAACAAAGTACCTACTTTGCTGATGCTTTACTGTGTGGCCATAGAGGAAAATAGGCCTAGGCCTAACTACTTCGCCGACCTTGTACAGCATCTCTAACAATGAAAATAGGCGACACTCTAATAAAAGTGACTTTATTATGTTACTAAGTGTAAGATGTTCGTCTCTCTAAAAAGTCAATTTTATTATCAAAATTGTTTGTCGACGCTTTATAGCGTCTCTAACACTCGCGCACAAAGTGTTCGGCCTAGACAAGGAGCATGATCATATTGTGGACCTCCTACATGAGACGACGAGGCTCGAACCAGAATCTAACTTTGTTAAATGCTATTTTCTTGTAGCCATTGTTGGTCTAGGAGGGGCTGGGAAGATTACTCTTGCACAACATGTTTGCGATTATGAAAGAGAAGCAGAAGCCAAGCATTTCGACATCATCATGTGGGTTCATGTATGTGAGAGTTTGGATGTCAAAAAGTTAACAAGAAAGATGGTGAAGTTAGCATCTAGAAAGGAATGTCCTAACTTGACTAATCTCGACACCCTTCAAAAGAAATTGAAAGATTCCCTAAGATCAAATAAGTTTCTACTCGTATTGGACAATGTATGGCGCAAGAAAGAGGTGACCGAGGTGTAGTGGGAGCAGCTGCTCACTCCTTTAAGCGTGGGCAAAAGTGGAAGCAAGATCTTAATGACGACCCGCAAGACGAGAGTAGCGGAGGCCTTAGGCGCTAGGAGCATTTTACATCTAAAGGAACTAGAAAAAAATGACTTTGCGTCCGTGTTCGCATACTATGCCTTTGGTAATGCCAAAATTGATGATAACAAGCTATACAAGGAACTAAAAGACATCGTAAGACAGAACGCACCAAATCTGCATGGCTCACCCTTAGCTGAGAGAATGATTGGTAGTCAACTATGCAAAAGGCCAGATGTGGACTTATGGAAGAGGATTTTATGTGGAGACCTTTAGAAAGACGCTAGGAAGTCTCTTTTTTGGAGCTATCAGAACCTAGAAACACACTTGCAGAGGTGTTTTTCATACTGCAGACTATTTTCGAAGTCAAGAAATCTGCCGCGATGAGTTAATTCGCCTGTGGGTCGCTGAGGGCTTCATCAAGACAGTGGATGAGGGCAAGAGAATTGAGGATATAGGCCAAGAGTCATTGATGATTTGCTTTCCTGCTCTTTCTTTCAGCCAGCAAAATTCGATGGTCTCTGCACTATACATAATCTCTTGCATGATCTAGCAGGGATGGTTTCTAAAGATCGATGTTTTAGAGTTGAAGGAAATCCAACAAAGGTAGCACCTCAGGAGATTCGTCATCTTTGCTTCTACATCAATAGACTAAGTGATCTCATTGAAAAGATATGCAATTTTAAAAATCTCCTGACCTTGATAGTCTTTACGAGTATTACAATGATTAAATTAATGATTTTCTCCGCAACATATTTGTCAAACTTAAAAAACTAAAGATGGTGGATCTTAACCGATGCAGATTAAAAGAACTACTAGAAGCATTAGGGGCTTGAAGCATCTACGCTATTTTGATCTTTGTCAGACATCATTTGAAATTTTGCGAAAATCAGTTTCTACACTACCATTTAGAGTTTCTGCATATATATGAATGTACGTTAGTAGCAAAAAGTGTTGTAACATTTTATTATTAAATATAAAAAAATTAAATTTTATAACATATGCACTTCATATTTGAGAATTCATAACCTACACTCATCAATTTCTATAATTCACAACTTATATTTTGTAAAACCTAAACTTTAACTTAGTACTAAATGTCATGTAACCTATGGATATAGTGAGCTTCTCTATTCTTTGAACATATAACTAAAAAAAATACAATTCTACTTTCGCTATCTCTATTCTACATGAGAGAGAGAGGTCAAAGAAAGATATTCATTTTGGTAGAGCTTTGGGTTCATCCACTTATGCAGAGTTGGTGAAGCCAAATGACGAGGATCGAGCAGTTGTATCTTGGAGGGGACAAGCCAATGTTTTTATGATGGTGACAAATAATTTTTTCCTACCGACAAACAATTTATGATCATAAATATGCATGCATTGTAGATTTTAGTTCTTGGTTGAATAAATTGAACAGTAGATTTTGTTTATACATAGAATTATAAAAAAAAAAATAAGTAAATATACACTATAATGACTTGTCGACTCACAAAAGCGTCACTATCTAAAAATAACATAACAAAGTACCTACTTTGCTGATGCTTTACTGTGTGGCCATAGAGGAAAATAGGCCTAGGCCTAACTACTTCGCCGACCTTGTACAGCATCTCTAACAATGAAAATAGGCGACACTCTAATAAAAGTGACTTTATTATGTTACTAAGTGTAAGATGTTCGTCTCTCTAAAAAGTCAATTTTATTATCAAAATTGTTTGTCGACGCTTTATAGCGTCTCTAACACTCGCGCACAAAGTGTTCGGCCTAGACAAGGAGCATGATCATATTGTGGACCTCCTACATGAGACGACGAGGCTCGAACCAGAATCTAACTTTGTTAAATGCTATTTTCTTGTAGCCATTGTTGGTCTAGGAGGGGCTGGGAAGATTACTCTTGCACAACATGTTTGCGATTATGAAAGAGAAGCAGAAGCCAAGCATTTCGACATCATCATGTGGGTTCATGTATGTGAGAGTTTGGATGTCAAAAAGTTAACAAGAAAGATGGTGAAGTTAGCATCTAGAAAGGAATGTCCTAACTTGACTAATCTCGACACCCTTCAAAAGAAATTGAAAGATTCCCTAAGATCAAATAAGTTTCTACTCGTATTGGACAATGTATGGCGCAAGAAAGAGGTGACCGAGGTGTAGTGGGAGCAGCTGCTCACTCCTTTAAGCGTGGGCAAAAGTGGAAGCAAGATCTTAATGACGACCCGCAAGACGAGAGTAGCGGAGGCCTTAGGCGCTAGGAGCATTTTACATCTAAAGGAACTAGAAAAAAATGACTTTGCGTCCGTGTTCGCATACTATGCCTTTGGTAATGCCAAAATTGATGATAACAAGCTATACAAGTGTAGTACACTGAACTTCAGTGCACCGCACTGAACTTCTACAAATTGTAGAGTTTCAGCGAGAAAATGGCATGAGAGGCCATGTGTGAGACTTCGACCAAGTTCTGGACCTATGCGAAGTGTTTTCGGCGCAAAAGAGGCGTGAAAACGGACTTCGATAAGTTAAAACTGCGAAATTGGTGAAGTCTGCATTGGATTCCGGTATGTGAATTCCAATACCGGAATTGGAGCTCTGGTACCGGTATGTGAGGAGGGTATACCGGAATACCAGGAGAAACTGAGAAACCCAACTCTCGGGTTTGCGGGATTCCTTGAGGGTATACCGGTATGCGAAAATGGGATACCGGTATGTGATGGTCGAAACAGTGAGCCTTGCTCTCGGGTTTTGCGGAATCCCTGAGGTATACCGGAATGAGTACCCGTATACCGGTATGCAAAATGTACATACCGGTATACAATGCCCAGAGTGGGCTGGGTGTTGTGTTTTGATTGGAGAAGGGCATTTAGGTCTTTTCACATGCCATGGGGTATTTGAAAGGCAGGGAACATTCCCCCTTTCACAGGACCTTCTTCTCCACACTCCCCTCCCCCTCTCCTCTCACTTTCTCTCTCTAGAGATCTCTCCAAAAGCTTGGAGAAGTGGTGGATTGATCTTGGAAAAGGCTTCCAAAGGAGAAAAGAGGCTTCTTGGTGCAAGAAGAAGCTTGGAGATTTCGTGGTTAAGGTTAGTACCTCATGTTTTGGGTTCAAACCTTGGATTTGATTCTTTGAAAAGAGGTTTTTGGGAACCCTTGGCAATCTAGATCACAAATGGTGGAAGATTGGCCACGAAATCTAGGGTTTGGCTTGCATGCATGCAAACCCTAGGTAGAATGAGGGCTTTTGCAATGAAAGGTTCTAAAAATATTTGGACCTTCGATAATTGCAATTGAGGCATAGGAAATCATGTTAGAACACTTGATTTCGTATTTTGAGATGGATTTAGGGTTCGTAATGAGTAACGAACCTTTTTCTTGTTGAAGCTTGGGTTGAAGCAAGAACTCCAAGCTTGGACACTTAGGAGCTTGAAGAACACAAGATTTGGAAGCTCTTGAGGTGGGTTTGTGTTTACCGAAGTGATTAGGTCACTTCCATGTCTAGGGTAAATTATCCATTTAAGAACAAAATGGTATATGTATGTGAACCCTAGAACTTGCATGTTGGCAATGATAGAAATCATGATAGGTAGAATAATGAACTCCGATTGCATGATGTTTATTTCAAGTATAACTCAATTATGA
Organism: Puya raimondii; assembly: GCA_016920855.1. Classification (NCBI taxonomy): domain Eukaryota; kingdom Viridiplantae; phylum Streptophyta; class Magnoliopsida; order Poales; family Bromeliaceae; genus Puya; species Puya raimondii. Next base: position 122,071,268 of record JABWPP010000050.1, on the reverse strand, counting down.
ATACTTGTAGCATGGTTGCATGTATGATTAAACCTAGTGTTATTAACATAGGTTGGAACATGTGAGAGTTGAACCTAGTGTCATTGAACATAGGTTGGAACATGTGAGAAGTTAACCTAGTGTTGTTGAACATAGGTTGGACATGGAATTGAAACCTAGAGTCATGGAACCTAGGTTGAGAACAAGAAAGTAAACCTAGTGTTATTAAACATAGGTGAGACTTAGTGACTTGAATCTATGATTATGGAACTTGGGTTGTCAAGCAAGAAACGAGAACAAAGGGGATGTGCGACGATTTTGCTATCCCGGGTAGGCGACGATTTCGCTACCGTGCCACGATTTGGCGGTGCCGACATGGATGTGCGACGATTTTGCTATCCCGGGTGTGCGATGATTTCGCTACCGCGCCATGGATTGGCAGTGTCGAAGGGGGTATGCGACGATTTCGCTATCCCGAGTATGCGACGATTTCGCTACTCGAATAGGAGGTGACGATTTCACTCCTCGAATGTTGAAACAACTATGGTGCGACGGCCATTCCGCAACCATAAGTAAATGACAAGTAAAAGAACTTAGTCAATGTGGAATATAGGATGAACCTAGGAGAGAATGATAAATTATGTTTCATTTTGGTTGCATCCTTTATGTTTATTTACTAAGCATGTAAATATTGTTGCATAGTTATATATATATGATCTAACTTATGCATGTGGTATTTCTTTGGACCTGGTGGGTCGAGCTCTTCCCTTGGGTGGCCTTACCCACTGGGAACTATGTTTATAGTTCTCACCCCACATTTTCCAGGTCCTTCCGCGAGTGAGGCGGCGGAGCGAGGCAAGGATTTGGCTTTGTAGATAGCGACCCTTCCATTTTGGTGATACATAGAGTTGTACCCCGAGCTTTGGACTATGATAGCATAGGGAATTTGTATTACATGTATAAACTTTGTATATTCCATATTTTGGAACATGTTGTATGGAATGAAAAGAAAAAGTTAGCATATATAATTGTGGAATGTGATGTAATAGAAGTAGAGCTTTTATGGTTGATGCTTTCCTTGTGCAACTCTTGTACTCCGTTCCTAGTTGGAACATTGTGGATAAGCTTGTGTTGTGACGCCTTGGGCGGGTAGAAAGGACTCTATCCGTTCGGCGGGTCTGGGGCATGCGCCCGTGCGGTTATCCTTTCCACCTAGTTGGTGTTAAAGGGCCGGCGGGGCGTGACAGACTGAGGTGGTATCAGAGAATAGAAACGGTCTAGGTTGACCTAAGAAACCCTAGGATGGAAATGACCTAGGAGTGTAGGCTCGTGAGTGACGAGATCTTTGATGTGGCGAAAGATAAGTGATTGGGTTATGTCCTTATGCCTCTAGTTGGAAATAGAGGTAGATTCAAGGTGTGTCTTATTCTTCACAAAGTGTGTTCATGTTGGCGGCCGACAACATGAAAACCAAGTGAGGGGAATAAGGACCCTTGTGTGACTTTCGCCTAGATTGGGTTCACGTTTATTTTCGTGAAATGTTATGTCGCAAATGACTTTGAATGTCATGAAATGACCAAAGTCATTGTGTTTTCAGGATAATGGTACGAGGACGGCCTCCTAAGAAGACCGGACCCGGAGGATCGGGCGCGGTTCCCGAACAACTCGGGGAGGGCGAGAACTCGGCTCTCCGCAATGAGCTAACCGAGTTGATGGGCGTGGTTCGGCGTCAAGCCGAAGCCATGCAACGACAGGAGGAGCAAATTAAAAGGCTCCAAGACGAGATGGCGCGGCAGACGGCTGCGACTAGGGAGGAAAGGTCGGGAGTACCTCCGGCCTCTGCTTCGGCACCGGCCGTGGAGGTGACACCGACGCCAGCCGTGGTGCCACCTGCGCCACCGGTTGTAGCCGAGGGGTCGGGTGCCCCTATACCCGATTCCGACATGGAGGATACGGAGCGAGAGCGCGCGCGCGCTTGCGGCTCTAATGAGGTTCAAAAAGTTCAACCCGCCTATCTTTAGCGGGGAGAACGTAGATCCGTGGGACGTAGAAACATGGATCGACGCTATCGAGACGCTCTTCGAGGACCTTTATACCTTGGAGAGGGACAAGGTGCACCTCGCCGTTCATTGTCTAGAGCGGTCGGCGAAGGTGTGGTGGAAAGGGGTTCGGCGTGATCGACTCCCTAGCCTTCCACCACCGTCATGGGAGGAGTTTCGGGGCATGGTGTTCGCCACCTATTTCCCCGATAGCGAGAAAAGAGAAAGCTTCAGGAGAGGTTCCGCAAGTTAAAGCAGGGGAACCGCTCGGTACGCGAGTACGAGAGGGAGTTCTCGTACATCATCAATTGCGTGCCGCACGTTGTTCGCGGGGAGCTAGACAAGGTTGATTGCTTCGTGCGCGGACTTCGACCGGATATCTTTCGGGCGGTGCACGCCCTTAAGTTGCGGACCTTCGCGGAGGTCTTGGACCGTGCTCTTTGGGTGGAGCACGGGAATGCTTGTGCGCGCGAGGAGCGCGATTCTTGGGAGAAAGAGAAAGAAAAAGAAAAAGGGAAGAAGCGACCGGCGGGTGGCTCGGGTGGGCAATCTAGCTCTAAGCGGCCCCCGAAGCACTCGCAATCCCAAAATCAGCCTCGAGGGTCCCGACGGAACCGACCCCCGACCCCGTGCCCGATTTGTAGCGGCCCCCACGCCCCTCAGCAGTGTGAACATCGTGAGGGCCGGTGCTACAAGTGCGGACAGCTGGGGCACATGCGATACAACTGCCCGACGGACGATAGCCGAGCACCGTCGTCGGCGTCGGCGTTTGCGCCACCAAGGCAGCTTGCGGGCATCCCACCCGCGGCGATGTCGGCGGGCCGTGCACAGCAGCCGAGACCATTGGAGGGCCAGCGGCCAGCACCCAGTGGACGGGTGTTCGCCTCGCAGGTGGAGGAGCCTGCTACTCAGGAGGACGTCGTGGCAGGTATTGTGTTAATTAAAGGCATTCGATGTAGAGCTTTGTTTGATACTGGTGCATCGCATTCATTCATTGCTCGATCATTTGCTATAGCACATGGAATAGAAATCATAGATGCCACACATGCAAGAACGGTACAAGTACCCGAACACACTTTTTGTGTACATCACGCGTGTATGGGTTGTCCTGTGAGGATAGAAAATTGGATCATGCCAGCTGACTTGCTGGTATTAAATCGAATGAATGAATATGATTTGATCCTAGGAATGGATTGGCTCTCTAAGTATCACGCTACTATAGATTGTGAGAGTCGGATAGTGAAGTTTAAAGAGCCCGGACACAAAGAGTTTGTGTACCGTGGGTGTAGGAGCTCACTCTTTGCTTCGATGGTGTCCACGTCGCAAGCAAGAAAACTTATTGCTAGTGGTTGCATTGCCTACTTGGCGACGGTAGTGGATGACCGTAAGGAAGTGTTGGGGCTCGAGGACATTCCTATAGTCCAAGAGTTTCCGGATGTGTTTCCGACGGAGTTGCCCGGAATGCCACCGGACCGGGAAATAGAATTCGTGATTGATTTGCTCCCGGGTACGGCGCCGATCTCTAAGGCCCCGTACAGGATGGCACCCGCGGAACTGAAGGAATTGAAAGCACAATTACAAGATTTAATGGACAAGGGTTTCGTCAAGCCAAGTGTGTCACCTTGGGGAGCCCCTGTTCTATTTGTGAGGAAAAAGGACGGTTCGCTGCGGTTGTGTGTGGATTACCGCGAGTTGAACAAAGTGACCGTCAAGAATAAGTACCCGTTACCACAAATTGATGACTTGTTCGATCAGTTGCAAGGGTCTCGGGTATATTCAAAGATTGATTTACAATCTGGTTATCACCAATTGAAGATCAAACCGGAGGATGTGCATAAGACCGCGTTTAGGACGCGGTATGGACATTATGAATTCACGGTTATGCCATTTGGGCTTACCAATGCCCCGGCAGCGTTCATGGACTTAATGAACCGTGTGTTCAAACCACTATTAGATAAATTTGTGGTTGTGTTCATAGATGATATTCTTGTCTACTCCCGGAGTGAGGAGGAACATAAAGAGCACTTGAGGATTGTGCTTCAAGTTCTTCGGGAGAACAAATTATTCGCCAAGTTGAAAAAGTGCGAATTTTGGATCCGTGAGGTCGCTTTCTTGGGTCACGTAATTTCCGCAGGAGGAGTATCTGTGGACCCTATGAAAGTGGAGGCAGTCAAGGATTGGCCTCGCCCGACCAATGTCACGGAAGTGCGGGAGCTTTTTGGGTCTTGCGGGGTATTATCGGCGGTTCGTGGAGGGATTTTCAAAAATCTCCGGTCCACTAACGCGTCTTACCCGCAAGGGGGCCAAGTATATTTGGAGCGAGGAATGCGACCAAAGCTTTAAGGAGCTAAAGGAAAGGTTGACTTCGGCTCCGGTCCTCGCCTTGCCGATTGCGGGGGAGGGTTTTGTGGTGTATAGCGATGCATCACGGCGTGGTCTTGGGTGTGTGCTTATGCAAAGAGGACAAGTTATAGCATACGCCTCTCGACAACTAAAGGATTATGAGCAAAACTACCCCACCCACGATTTAGAGCTTGCGGCGGTAGTCTTCGCACTTAAGTTGTGGAGACACTATTTATACGGTGAGCATTGTGAGGTCTACACGGATCACAAAAGTTTAAAATATTTGTTCACTCAAAAGGAGTTGAACTTGAGGCAGCGGAGGTGGTTGGAGTTGATAAAAGACTACGACTTAACCATCTTGTACCACCCGGTAGAGCCAATGTGGTGGCCGATGCGCTCAGTAGAAAATCCGTGGAGAACTTTGCAATTGAGATGACGGGACAAATGCCGTTGATCAAGGAAATGGGCCGATTCGATTTGGAGATCGTGGCCCCGGGCGTTCCCGCTCAACTTATGAATCTCGAGGTGTGGCCGACCTTGTTGGAGAGAATAAAGGAAAAACAATCCGGTGATCCGGAGCTCCAAAAGGTGCGGGGTGCTATCGAGAGCGGACGCGCCGGTGATTTTCATATGGACTCGAGGGGCGCACTTCGATTCCGAAATCGATTGTGCGTGCCAAAAGTTGAGGACATTCGGGAGGAAATCTTGAAAGAAGCTCACACTTCTCCCTATGCGATTCACCCGGGCGGCACCAAAATGTATAAGGATCTCAAATTGCATTATTGGTGGCCGGGGATGAAACTTGATGTTGGACGCTTTGTGGCACAATGCTTAGTATGCCAACAGGTAAAGGCCGAGCGTCGCTTTCCGGCGGGAAAATTGCAAGGATTGCCCATTCCAGTTTGGAAATGGGAAAATATCGCGATGGACCTTATCGTGGGCTTACCTCGATCGCTAGGTGGCCACGATGCGATATGGGTGGTGGTGGATCGTTTGTCAAAGTCGGCACACTTTTTGCCAATCCACACCACTTGGTCGGGGGACAAGTTGGCGCAAGTCTACCTCGACGAGATTGTGCGGTTGCACGGGGTTCCGACCTCGATAGTTTCAGATCGAGACCCCCGTTTTACATCGCACTTTTGGAAAAGCTTGCAAGAAGCTTTGGGTACACGGCTCGATTTCAGTTCAGCATTTCATCCTCAAACCGACGGTCAATCGGAAAGGACAATTCAGATTTTGGAGGATATGCTACGAGCATGCGTGTTGGACTTCAAAGGTGCGTGGCCTACTCATCTACCGATGGCTGAATTTGCTTACAATAATAGCTATCAAGCTAGCATCGGTATGGCACCTTTTGAGGTTTTGTATGGAAGAAAATGCCGCTCTCCTATTCATTGGAGTGAAGTCGGCGAGAGGAGGGTCTTAGGACCGGACGTGTTGCGTGAAGCGGAGGAAAAGGTCCGCTTGGCACGCGAACGCTTGTCGACGGCGCAATCTAGACAAAAGAGTTATGCCGATCGACGTCGACGAGATTTGGAGTTCGCGGTAGGAGACCGCGTCTTCTTGAAAGTGTCACCCATGAGAGGGGTGAAGCGATTTGGTGTTCGGGGTAAGTTGAGTCCCCGTTATATCGGACCTTATGAGGTTTTGGAGCGTGTGGGATCCGTGGCATATCGGCTAGCTTTGCCGCCAAAACTTGCGGGGGTACACAATGTGTTCCATGTATCGACCCTCCGCAAGTATGTATATGATCCGGCGCACGTCCTCGAGTATGTGCCTATGGAGCTTCACGAGGATATGACTTATGAGGAGTTTCCCTTGTGTATCATGGATCGCGAGGTGAAAAGTTTAAGGAACCGTGAAATTCCTTATGTGAAAGTACAATGGACAAATCACGGTGAGCGCGAGGCTACATGGGAATTGGAAAGCTCGATGAAGGAGCGGTTTCCTTACCTCTTCGCTGAGTCCAGCTGAGGTATGATTTTAGTTTCGCGGCCGAAACTCTCTTTAAGGGGGGTGGAATGTAGTACACTGAACTTCAGTGCACCGTACTGAACTTCTACAAATTGTAGAGTTTCAGCGAGAAAATGGCATGAGAGGCCATGTGTGAGACTTCGACCAAGTTCTGGACCTATGCGAAGTGTTTTCGGCGCAAAAGAGGCGTGAAAACGGACTTCGATAAGTTAAAACTGCGAAATTGGTGAAGTCTGCATTGGATTCCGGTATGTGAATTCCAATACCGGAATTGGAGCTCTGGTACCGGTATGTGAGGAGGGTATACCGGAATACCAGGAGAAACCGAGAAACCCAACTCTCGGGTTTGCGGGATTCCTTGAGGGTATACCGGTATGCGAAAATGGGATACCGGTATGTGATGGTCGAAACAGTGAGCCTTGCTCTCGGGTTTTGCGGAATCCCTGAGGTATACCGGAATGAGTACCCGTATACCGGTATGCAAAATGTACATACCGGTATACAATGCCCAGAGTGGGCTGGGTGTTGTGTTTTGATTGGAGAAGGGCATTTAGGTCTTTTCACATGCCATGGGGTATTTGAAAGGCAGGGAACATTCCCCCTTTCACAGGACCTTCTTCTCCACACTCCCCTCCCTCTCCTCTCACTTTCTCTCTCTAGAGATCTCTCCAAAAGCTTGGAGAAGTGGTGGATTGATCTTGGAAAAGGCTTCCAAAGGAGAAAAGAGGCTTCTTGGTGCAAGAAGAAGCTTGGAGATTTCGTGGTTAAGGTTAGTACCTCATGTTTTGGGTTCAAACCTTGGATTTGATTCTTTGAAAAGAGGTTTTTGGGAACCCTTGGCAATCTAGATCACAAATGGTGGAAGATTGGCCACGAAATCTAGGGTTTGGCTTGCATGCATGCAAACCCTAGGTAGAATGAGGGCTTTTGCAATGAAAGGTTCTAAAAATATTTGGACCTTCGATAATTGCAATTGAGGCATAGGAAATCATGTTAGAACACTTGATTTCGTATTTTGAGATGGATTTAGGGTTCGTAATGAGTAACGAACCTTTTTCTTGTTGAAGCTTGGGTTGAAGCAAGAACTCCAAGCTTGGACACTTAGGAGCTTGAAGAACACAAGATTTGGAAGCTCTTGAGGTGGGTTTGTGTTTACCGAAGTGATTAGGTCACTTCCATGTCTAGGGTAAATTATCCATTTAAGAACAAAATGGTATATGTATGTGAACCCTAGAACTTGCATGTTGGCAATGATAGAAATCATGATAGGTAGAATAATGAACTCCGATTGCATGATGTTTATTTCAAGTATAACTCAATTATGAATACTTGTAGCATGGTTGCATGTATGATTAAACCTAGTGTTATTAACATAGGTTGGAACATGTGAGAGTTGAACCTAGTGTCATTGAACATAGGTTGGAACATGTGAGAAGTTAACCTAGTGTTGTTGAACATAGGTTGGACATGGAATTGAAACCTAGAGTCATGGAACCTAGGTTGAGAACAAGAAAGTAAACCTAGTGTTATTAAACATAGGTGAGACTTAGTGACTTGAATCTAAGATTATAGAACTTGGGTTGTCAAGCAAGAAACGAGAACAAAGGGGATGTGCGACGATTTTGCTATCCCGGGTAGGCGACGATTTCGCTACCGTGCCACGATTTGGCGGTGCCGACATGGATGTGCGACGATTTTGCTATCCCGGGTGTGCGACGATTTCGCTACCGCGCCATGGATTGGCGGTGTCGAAGGGGGTATGCGACGATTTCGCTATTCCGAGTATGCGACGATTTCGCTACTCGAATAGGAGGTGACGATTTCACTCCTCGAATGTTGAAACAACTATGGTGCGACGGCCATTCCGCAACCATAAGTAAATGACAAGTAAAAGAACTTAGTCAATGTGGAATATAGGATGAACCTAGGAGAGAATGATAAATTATGTTTCATTTTGGTTGCATCCTTTATGTTTATTTACTAAGCATGTAAATATTGTTGCATAGTTATATATATATGATCTAACTTATGCATGTGGTATTTCTTTGGACCTGGTGGGTCGAGCTCTTCCCTTGGGTGGCCTTACCCACTGGGAACTATGTTTATAGTTCTCACCCCACATTTTCCAGGTCCTTCCGCGAGTGAGGCGGCGGAGCGAGGCAAGGGTTTGGCTTTGTAGATAGCGACCCTTCCATTTTGGTGATACATAGAGTTGTACCCCGAGCTTTGGACTATGATAGCATAGGGGATTTGTATTACATGTATAAACTTTGCATATTCCATATTTTGGAACATGTTGTATGGAATGAAAAGAAAAAGTTAGCATGTATAATTGTGGAATGTGATGTAATAGAAGTAGAGCTTTTATGGTTGATGCTTTCCTTGTGCAACTCTTGTACTCCGTTCCTAGTTGGAACATTGTGGATAAGCTTGTGTTGTGACGCCTTGGGCGGGTAGAAAGGACTCTATCCGTTCGGCGGGTCTGGGGCATGCGCCCGTGCGGTTATCCTTTCCACCTAGTTGGTGTTAAAGGGCCGGCGGGGCGTGACAACAAGGAACTAAAAGACATCGTAAGACAGAACGCACCAAATCTGCATGGCTCACCCTTAGCTGAGAGAATGATTGGTAGTCAACTATGCAAAAGGCCAGATGTGGACTTATGGAAGAGGATTTTATGTGGAGACCTTTAGAAAGACGCTAGGAAGTCTCTTTTTTGGAGCTATCAGAACCTAGAAACACACTTGCAGAGGTGTTTTTCATACTGCAGACTATTTTCGAAGTCAAGAAATCTGCCGCGATGAGTTAATTCGCCTGTGGGTCGCTGAGGGCTTCATCAAGACAGTGGATGAGGGCAAGAGAATTGAGGATATAGGCCAAGAGTCATTGATGATTTGCTTTCCTGCTCTTTCTTTCAGCCAGTAAAATCTGATGGTCTCTGTACTCTACATGATCTCTTGCATAATCTAATAGGGATGGTTTCTAAAGATCGATGTTTTAGAGTTGAAGGAAATCTAACAAAGATAGCACCTTAGGAGATTCGTCATCTTTGCCTCCACATCAATAGACTGAGGGATCTCATTGAGAAAATATGCAATTTTAAAAGTCTCCTCACCTTGATAGTCTTTACGAGTATTATAATGATTAAATTAATGATCATCTCTCTATTCTACATGAGAGAGAGGTCAAAGAAAGATGTTCATTTTGGTAGAGATTTGGATTCATCCACTTGTGCAGAGTTAGTGAAGCCACATGACGAAGCTCTCTAATAACTAAGCATCGACAAACAATTTAGAGAGCCTAGCCATCATAAAAATGATATTTTTTCTACCGACGAACATTTTGCCGATGCTATAAAGTGTCGACAAACAATTTTCTTTTTATGTGCAGGATGTTCCAAATTAATGACAAAAAAGATGACTCTTTCGCACGTCCGCCATGTTTACCGACGTTTACAAAAGTATCGGCATTTTTCTCTCATCACTGCACTTACGACCCACGGCCCGATGCTTTCACTTTGCTGACGCTTTTATAGCATCGGCATGTAATTTAAAAAGCATTGGTAAAGACCGCCTTTTTTGTACTGGCCTGTATGGTAAGCCATTCTGAAATAGAGCCCTTCAAATTTTATTGTTATAATTGATACCCCTAAACTACCATTTTTTATTGGGGCAATTTCATAGATAGCCCTCCCAAAGTCTAAAATATCATATATACCTCTATAAAATTTAAAATATCATATATGCCCCTATAAACATAGAAAATAATCATCAATACCCCTACCGTTAGTTACGTTAGCTTTACCATAGTTATTACATGGTTAAAGCTGGGTTAACTTTTAAAATGACCTATTTACCCTCAGCTACCCCTTAAGTAAAAATGTATGGAGACCCCCTCAACTATATGCTGTTTAGAACCGGCTCCCCTCAACTTTTATATTTTCAGTTCACATCCCATTAACTTTTAGTTCTTTAAAAAATTAATTAATTTTAGTGTATAAAAAATGAGAATTTTATCAAGTGTTTTTTGGTGATTTCACCAAATCTAGTGGCTCTATTTATTTTTTAGCAAATAAATAACTATGTATAAAAATTTAAATAAAAAATAAAAATTGAGGATTTTTTTTATCTTTCTTTAATCTTTAAAGCTTAAAAAAATTTAACCAAAATTATTCTCAATAATCTTATCCGCATTAAATGCATTAAAAATTAAAATATAATATATTTTAGCTTTTGAACAAAACTCTCTGCTTTTTCAATCGACAAAAAAAGGCATGCGTATAGTTATGTGATTTATTTTTGATTAAATAGAAAAAAATTAAATCTGTCATTTTCTTCAAAATTACTGTTATTGATTAGGCATGTGAATTGATATAGCTACCCATAATTTTATCTGAACTCGATTTTGAATCGGGTGAACTTAATCGATGCTAAATAGAGATGATTTCAGTTATAAGTATAAAAAAATAAAATCCCAACAGATTCAGATTCGGTTATAGTTTTGGTCTATATCCAAACCGAATCTGAACCAAAACCCTAAGCCAAAAACACAACTGAGCCATATAAAAACATACTATATATAACATACAATTTTTTTTATATTTTTTAATAATTAATATATATTAATAATTTAATTTAATATTTAGTATATTAAATAGTCAAATTTAAATTTGTAAAAATTATCTTGAAACATCTATTAGTATCCCTACTATTGATAAGAGATCAAGGGTAAAAATGGTATTTTGAAACTTTAACTTTATTTCAGGCGGAGCTTAACTAGTGAAGGACATTTATGATAATTTTTGACATATTGAAGGGCATTCATGATATTTTTAATTTTAGAAGGGTATTGATGAAATTAATGGTTTCTAGAAGGGCATCTATGAAATTATCCCTTTTTTATTTGAGTTTCTATACTCAGGTTAAAATTTTATAAAATTTACCAACTCTATTAGTTTATTAACCATTAATTGGTCTAATTTATTTACTAAAAAGTAATTCAAATTATTAAATTTGATGAAATCACCAACAGTTAATAACATTCCTTAACTCTTTGGACTAAAATCACCGAATATCAAGAGAAAAAAAAAGTTAATGGGGTCTCAATCCAAGACATTAAAGTTAATGGGACCTTTTTTAGACTAATCTATAGATGAGAGGGTTTCCACACAATTTTTACCAAAAACGAAAAAAAAAAAACTGAAAAACAAATATATCTACACAAGTCGGCCATTATTCATCATTCAAGCAAGTTAAAACAAAAAATAAAAGCTTTTTTTTTTCACACAAACAAATATGATTTAGTAGAGGATAGTGAAAAAAAGTGAAGGTTGAATTTGATATAGAATATGATTTAATAAAAATAATGTATTACAGTATTTAACTACAAATAATATATATTAATATAGTAAATTAATAATTTCATAATAAAAATAGTTTATTATAATATATAAAATATCATGTCCACATATTTTACTTTAGGGTTAATTTCATATTACTCCCTATAAACATATCGAATAGCAAATATATCCCTACGAAATTCAACTTTTTATATTTATCCCTACAAAAGTCCAGTGATATTCATATTTGTCTCTTGGTTTATTACCGTTAGAGTACTGTTTATTTTTTAATAGAAGATACGTGAAATGACATTTTTGCCATCACAAATATGTCCCTCTAATAGCCCCAACTATTAGAATTATACAGAAATGTCCTATCCTCAACAATCATCTTCCTCCTTTCTACCATCACAAATAATATAAGAGGGTAAAAAGATCAATTTACCTCATTTACTAACCAGGATTAAGTATTTTACCTATGCTTAACTATATTTTCCTAACGAATCCTAACAGCGGGGGTATATTTGAAAACGTTACAACTTTTGTAAGGATAAATATAAAAAATTGAATTTTGTAAGGATATATTTGCTATTCGATATATTTACAGGGACTGTATGCAATTAACCCTTTATTTTAATTCAACTTATAATATTAATAAAACTTGAAATTAAACCTTTAAATAATACTATTCCACCAAAAGGATGTAATAGTTTATTCCAAGCTATTCCGAGATAATAGGGAATAGCTAGATTTGATCGGAATATTTTATTCCGGTAAAAAAATAACCCATTTGGCGGAATAGTGGAGATAACAGAAGTTAACCCGCTTTATCCCGAAGCGAAGGAGGTCTTTGTGTTCTATGTTTATGGACTCACTCACATTTAAACCTTAAATTTGCAGCATAGATAGATGTTCCAAGTTGGCCACCAGCCACATCAATCACCCCCTCCAATCCTCCGCTTACTCGAAAGTCTTGAGGCAGGGAATGATAGAAGAATGTGATCTTAATGCACTTGGTAGCACACATCCTACACAAGTATCATTCAAATAAATTGTAGGTTAAAAAGTTGATGATCTAAAAAAATCATCATTCTCTATGCAATCAGGGAAAGAGTATAATACAGAATCTGCCCAAACTGTCAATAATGCCAAGATCATAGAACAGCAATGGCGCAAGCTTTGGAGTGCCAAATTTATTGTCCCTCAAATGAAAAAGACCAACTTTAAATGTGAATTTTAAGGACAATTTTTCACTAGTGAGAAAGAAAACATTCCCGTGTAACACATGGAGAAATTATCCACTCCCAAACGAGAAAGTAAAACTGGGTTTACGTCACCAATCACTCGGTACAGATTAAAAAGGACACGCTATTAAGCAAACTAGCAGGCAAGCATTATTGCATATAACTTTTTAACTTCTAAACACTTGTGAGAGAGTAAAGTACAACATACAATCATTTGGAAACACCGTCCAGTTTTTCCACAGAAAACAACAAGCGACGAATCACTGTATGCCCGTAGTTATGAAGGTCTTACAATTTTCGATAGCATAATATGTAGTTCATGTAAAATCAGACACTAGCATCACGAGTTTCATCGCTCCTCACATTATTTCTGATTACGTTCTTGGACGAAGGCAAACCCGCAACCACATCCTCTTCGATTCCGCATTCATTTGTCCCCCTCACGATCTTGAAGTAGCCATCCTGCAAAGAACCAGGAACGAAATTTCTTAGGGCCTAAACAAAGAAAGCTAATAGCATTTAGAATCGCATAAATTTGATGATTTTTCGCAAAACATACGTCGCCCCAGCCTCTGTTCCATTGGTTTGCTAGAAGCTGCAAAGAAAAAGGAAAAGAAAGAAAGATAGAGACGATAAGAATTAAAAGGTCGCTGAAAATTAACATTCAGAAATCGAAAACATAAGTTACAGACCCAATAATCTTCTCCCTCATCACTAGTTCCCCATCCGATTAATTTTACAGCATGGCCGCCCATTACATCGCCTGTAACATGCTTGTACACTCCAGACTTGTAGTGAGCAAAATCCTAACAGACGATAAAGGAGCTTGCATGAACATCATGTTAAGCCAAAGAAACAGAGAAGTGACTAGAAAGCTTGAGAAGGCCGACTAAAACAAGTTCTTGGTTAGACGATACCTCATAGACTGTGAAGGCAACTTCTACTGGACCATTTGTATAGACCTCCGTCATGATATCCCGAGGATCGGAATTTATTCTGTATGCGTTGACGCTGAAATGCTTAGTCTCCTCCCAAAGAAGGTTCTTAACTTTGCACTTCTTTTCGCATTGCGGGGTTGGATAGGCAGGTTCACAGCCAGGATGAACACACCCAGTATTATCAAAATATGGGTCACACTGCAACATGGAATATTACTTAAAGCGTCACCATACAAAACAAAGAAGCCAAGTTACTAAATAGATAATGGGCCTGTTTGGCCCTGCGATGTGGCCCACAAGGGAGCTGCACCGCAGAGCTTCTGGCTGTCGGAGCTTTCCCCAATTCCCCTTTTTGCGCAGTCGCGCGCCGCAGAAGTGCGCAGCGCGCGGCCGCAGAATCAGCAGCTGGCTGTGATGCACCTGAACTTTTATAAAGGTAGAGAATAATTAAACCTAAATGTTTCTTTCTTGGGAAGCCAACATCCGATTAGTTGAACCTGATTATAAACGAAGTTTAGTTCTTTACTTAAATCATCCTCGATTATCTATAAGATCCATCATTGATATACAGAATTGTTACTTCATTTTACCTGATTCCTCGATTTTAGAGCTTCAAACTTTTAAGTTCAATTACAGTTATATTGTGAATCCAAAGCAGTATGATTTGTTTTCTATATAGCCATTACTATCACCATAACTCTTTGTAACATATAATTCAAATTTAACTGTTTCCAGGAACGCAAACTGTTTCATTTCGCAGGTGCCCATTCAGAAAGTTTTCTTAGTAAGCTACTAAGCTACCAGCCTCAACTAACACTATCCTCTATGTACTCTAAAAAGTTACAGGGTTGGCTTCCAAGCGCAGAGATGAACAAGGCCATTCTTCTAAATGAAATGAACTCTCCAATCTTAATGATCAACACAGAATGCGCAAAGCTTAATTTCATACCGATTTAATTCTATGTAGAGCTTGCCATTCATATATATCCATGCTTTGTTGCGGAAAATAAAATTTACTTGAGGGAATGCATTATTAGAAGATTATCACATCCAATTCTCAAAAACTTTCCACAGGGATTGCAATGTTAGAAGATATCTGTTGTTTTAAATTATATGAGTGTTAGTCTGCAGACCCCGATTTTTTTTATTTTTTTTTCACCTTTTTCAACTGAAGATGTTCAATATTTTTCCCTAAACACTTCTGGCTTGTTTTTCTTGCCATTTCATTTTGACAAAATTAAGTGTTAATTGAGGAAATATTGCTCATTTCATATATTAGGTAAAAATAAGGATGTTTGACGGAACTAGTGAAAAAAATATTAATAAATTTAACCAAATTACCAATTGCAAACGTAAATGGTTTATTTATATTGCATATAAAATTGAAAGTTACTATAGAGAATTTGGTATTCTCAAAACTTTCACCCTAAATTTAATTAAATCTAGTATATTATCTTCAGAGAAATTCATTCATATTACAAGAAGTTCAATCAATTGAGAACAGAATTTTACGTAAAAACAAAATAAAAAGTTTATAATAGATTTTGTGAAAAGGTTAAAAATAGTCCATGCCAAAATACATCAGTATGGAACTGAGGACCTGCATTAACTTGCGCACCCAAACTATGGCAACATTAAGGTGTAAAAGGAAAGAGCAGACTGCATAAATCCAGGATGATTATAGAATTCAATATAAAATTTATCACCTCTTCCGTAACAACACCGTTCTCGACAAAGTACCTCCATGCATAGATAGGGTACCCTCCGTCACAACCATCTCCACACATGAAACCACAGCATGACAAGAGGTCATTCACGGACAAAGAAATGTTCTGCAGTAGACAAAAATTATGGTAAACTACATTACCAACAAGAACATGTCCTATTTTTTATTTCAATGAAGTTTTCAAATCTTTTATACAGTCCATAAATTTATGCGCACTTTACCATGGCAAAATGAATGCAGAATCGATCTGACAATGATTCCACAGCACCAAAAGCCCAGCAGGAACCACAGTGACCCTGTCCATTCACGGTCGCATAGTTTTAGGACATTTGAATCCTTTTGCGGAGACAAGGGCAAAAGATGAGGAAGAAAAAATTGACTTACTTGATCTTTGGAGCAAAATCAGTAGTTTAGACAGAAGACATTGTTGTATATATAAGGATAAAACAAATAGTGTTAGCATATTCCCAGACAAAATAAAAATGCAGATCCTACTCAAACAAAGCATTTGGTTGACTAACCAAGTATTCTCCCAATAGTGCTGCATTGCGACCAAGCTGTTCTAGCATCAAAATTCTTAGGAAGCCACAAAGATTTAGGATAAGTTTTTACTGGAATATCTTCCAATGCATTTTGAGGTGTTGGCTTGACTCCAAGAATATGTTTAAACTGGCCAACCTACAAACATTCAAAAAAAGAAAAGAAAAGAAAAGAAAAGAAAAGCAATCAGGATTTGACAGCATGTAGGGGTATGTAAATTCCTTATATTAGATCTAGCTATGGAAAAGAAATGTAACTGAAATCCATACAGTGTAATTCGTGAAATAATGATTATTGGAAGCTTTCCATCCAGCATTTGGATTTGCATTAATCTCCTCCACAATTGAATTCTGCATTCATACTCACCCGGTAACAAGATATACAATATCAATGGGAAGAATTGAAGTGCTTTAAAGCAAAGCTGCTTCTAGTAGAAAAATGCAGTGAAGGAACCTGAAGAATCATAGAGTTGGCCCTAAGATCAGCCAGTGGTTTCACCGCAATAACCTGCAGAGAAAGATCATCGAGAAAGTCATCAAAAGCTAAATCTCAGACAAGATAAGCCAAACAGATGTACGAAGTACACTAGCGTGTACCTCGATTAGCTAGTTGAAGCTGGAATGATGCATGTGCAAATTAATGTTTGACCCAATTGTTCCAGAGGGTTCGACTCAAAGTTGGCAAGTTCTTCACAAAATTGTTGAGGTATAAACTACCAAAATTTATTATATAGGGAATATAGAAGTAGACTAACTCCAATATTCTTTGCTTATGTGAACCAATATGGTCTAGGATACAGATACTTTCTCTCTGTGTCAGAGTTCCAGGCAACATTGCCTCCATAACATCTTGAGCAGTTTACCAGTTGGAGTTTAGCAACACAAGGTTAACAAAGTTGGGTCTTAACAAGATTATCAAAGATGGAAAGCCATGTGAACTCCACCGCATAGCTAGTAGACATGAGAACCATGGCACGCTATATAAAACAGGTGCAAGTTAAGCTATGTTCACTCAGTCTGAAATACAAAGTAGTTCAGACACATCAAACTTAATAGCAGGCACACATGCTACGGTAGACCATTTTGTTTGAGGCAGGTGATGGTCCCATCAATTTACAAATCAATTTGATGCTAAAAGTTATCTAAAACCTAGTAAAACCCAGAATGAATAACCCAAGTTGACAAGGACTTAGTCCGATAAGAATTATCCCAATATTGAAAACCAAGGTGAAAATGATGTAGCCCAATATGAATTAACTCAATACTGAAAGAAGTGAAACATTATTATCTAATCCAAGTCAAATCAATCTTACCAACCAAGTTAAACACCCCAAATCTTGGTTTAATTTGTAGTAAAAGAGACAAGTCTTCTAACATTTAATTTCATACATAATATCTGGTCAAATTGGAGCAACGGTGACACGATTTTCAGTCAAGTGTGGCCAAACCCAATATTCAGTAAGTCTAGACTGATCACATCTGATAAAGTGAGGTCACTCAACAATATGTGATGCTATCCAACTTTAGTTGGATTATTTATGTCTAGGAAACATCCAAGTTTGAGTCAATTCATAAATGGTCCTACAATTCAGTCACTGCAATCCATTGAATAGGCTTTGCTAATGGCAAGAAATTCTCCACTGGCTGGCGAAAAACATCCATAAAGAACGAGAACAGTCAAATTTATCCTATAAAGTAGATTAGCTAAAGCTGCAGTTAATATATTTAGGACTAGGAGCTTTTGGAATTTTCCAACTCCTTTCCTCAATGCTAATAGACTCCAATTATGCATTATTTGCGATGCAAAAGATTGAATCTGTAGAATATTCATTCCATAAAAGGAGAAAAGGCCACACTGGACAAATATATCGAGGAAAGTAAGGGCTGGTAGATTCGTATTATGGAGAAATTTCTTCGGGATATATGGACTTACATGCTCAAAACCGGAAACTACGAGGGGGCTGTGTAGGCAGATGGACTGGATATTGAGTTAGCGAACCCCCTAACTTTTCCTCCTTTAAGCTTCTCTAATTTCGCTCACATTTTCGATCTTAACAGCCATTCCTTAGTGAAAAAGTATGATAACAGAATTTCTACATTGTGTAAGTGTAACTTCAAAACCTTGATTCAGGCCTGGCCAACTGAGTAGTGAGATTCGTGTTCTATAACTTATGTAGGAAATTTATATTAAGTGGAAAGTAATATCGGTTAGAGACACATCTTATTTAGGGATGGAAATTGTCCCTGAAAACTCAGGTCCTCCTCACAAGGATTTGCCCTAAATGGGGTGAGGACTAGGGGTGGAAACGAGCCGAGCTCGAGCGAGCTTACCTCGGCTCAAGCTTGGCTTGAAATTAATTTCGAGCTTAAATTTAGGCTCAAGCTTGGCTTGAAATTAATTTGAGCCGAGCTCGAGCGAGCCTAATTTCGAGTCGAGCGAGCTCGAGCCTTAAACGAGCCGCTTGAAATTCTTAACATCATACAAGTTATAGTTTAACTTTTATAAAATATTATATAAAATTTGATACAAAAAATGTCTAATAGTTCAACATACAAAATAAATGTATGAAATACGATATTATAATATTAAAAAAGATAGGGGAAGCAATTCGGCGAGCAAGTGAAAAAGAGAGAGCAATTAGAGTAGGATTTTGCTGATTTGCTTTTGTGGGCCAGCAAATATGCCTTGTAACCTAAACTCCATATACATATAATTAAAATACATAATATATATTATTATATATAATTAAAATATATATTATATATGATTATATATATAGAGCTAGTCTCCTATACTATCTATAGTACCGGGGCTCCGGTACTATAGTTGCTTTTTCGATCTTAGGGTATTCAAATCAACGATCCACACCGTTGAAACTGATCTAGGATATTTGAAGTTCTTAGGAATAAAATTTTATAATTTTTCGACGTAGTTTACTTTGTGATCAAACCGTTTCAAAATTGTCAAATTTCAATGGTTATTATGGCGAGTTTGTAGTTTAACGGTGGAGAAGAATCTAAATTTATTCAAATTTTGATAGAAAATACTTTAAACTACATAGATGAAGGTCAACATCCTTGATCTTGAATTCGAAACTCCTATACTCAAATTTTAAGGATTATTCAATTTCCACCGTTCATTTTCATTTTGACATGATTTATTTACTAAGTAAACGATATCAAAAAAAACTAAAATTTTATTCCTAAGAACTTCACATACCCTAGATCAGTTTCAACGGTGTGGATCGTTGATTTGAACACCCTAAGATCGAAAAAGCAACTATAGTACCGGAGCCCCGGTACTATAGATAGTATAGTAGCCTCATTCTATATATATATATATATATATATATACAAAGGGTTCTATACTCATAAAAGTATGGTAGCCCTAGCCTATATATATAGAATTAGGTTACTATACTATTAATAATACCAAGGATTTTGTGTTGTTAGGTTTTCGGCCCTTGGATGAAGGGATGTGCGGTTAGGATGATAGTGATCTCTTAGGATTGAGTGGGTGGTTAGTTGAATAATATGATCTAAGGGTGGAAATGGTCAAAATGATAGATCTAACGGCAGAAAACTCGATAGCACCAAGCGCTTGATACTATCGATAATATAGTAGCCGAACTATCTATATATATATATATATTCGAGTTTTTCGAGCCTAATTCGAGCGAGCCCAGTAATACTCAAGCTCGGCTTGAAATAAATTTCGAGCTTTTTTTTCTGTTCAAGCTCGACTCATTTAATTTCGAGTCGAGCTCGAGCGAGCCGAATATCGAGCCGAACGCGAGTCGAACACGAGCCGGCTCCTAACTTTTCCTCCTTTAAGCTTCTCTAATTTCGCTCACATTTTCGATCTTAACAGCCATTCCTGGGTGAAAAAGTATGATAACAGAATTTCTACATTGTGTAAGTGTAACTTCAAAACCTTGATTCAGGCCTGGCCAACTGAGTAGTGAGATTCGTGTTCTATAACTTATGTAGGAAATTTATATTAAGTGGAAAGTAATATCGGTTAGAGACACATCTTATTTAGGGATGGAAATTGTCCCTGAAAACTCAGGTCCTCCTCACAAGGATTTGCCCTAAATGGGGTGAGGACGGAAGGTAAATTTCCCCGCCATGGGGAAAAAAATTTGCCAGTGACAAGGACATAGTGGGAATAGGGATAGCACTCCCTTCCCTGCATTGTGATGCAGCAAATAAAACTCTTTTTATTTTTTAATGCAATTTTATTTTATTGTATAACTTCGTGTCCGATTTTGACTTAAATCATTTAGTTTTAGTTGGTTTGGCTAATGCAAACCCCTTTTCTCCAATAAAAATAAATCCAAACCCAAAGGACCTATCGTCTTCCTAGAATTACCTCATCTTCTATGCATGACTATTGGGTGACCATGCTGAGTTGAAGACGAAGAGATTAGAATTTATTACTGAACAGACTCTTAATACTATAAATACTTGGTTCTTGATGTTTTGAGAGGCAGATTTGATGAATAAAAATTCCTACTCTTATTCTTTATTCTTGCCGTGGTGATTGTCTTCCCAGTGCGATCGTCAACGCTTTTTCCTCACGTCGTGATCTTTTTGCTTAACTTGATCGATGTCGCTTCTTCCTTGTGGCAAGATCGGCTTTTGCTCCTACCCCTCCTCTTCTTCTAGGTCCCTGCCTCCTCTTCTTCTTACCCTAGCCAAAGTTCTACCCATCGTGTACCGCCCTCCTCGTTGATAGTTTATCCCCCGCAATCATGTGATTGGTGCACTTCTTGTATCTTACCTTCTTTCTCATCTCCTAATATCCTATTATCCCTTTCAATCTAGCCTTCCACCATTACCAATCATCTTTGCCGAAACAACCAAATCTAAAAATTTTAAGTACAATAAAATCGAATTTACCTTTTTATTCGAAACTATTATATGTATTTTCAGTTGTTTGTTAATATCTCATATATTGAAGGTTTATCACCATTTTAGGATTGTTTCAATTTGATTTTAATTTTCAATCTAGCTGAAAATTTTTCTTGCTTCCTTGCTTTAATTTTATTTAAGTTCCAAAATCGATAAATTAAACCTAGTATTTTATTGAAAAAATTTCCTCAGTACCCTTCCAAATATCTCTAATATCATAAATACCCCTTAAAATTTTGAAATTTCATATTTTCCCTTAGAAAGCATGGAAATTTTCAAAACTGCCCTCATAACTATTACTCCGTCATGTTTAGGTATAAAGGATTCAATATACCGAATTTACCTCCAATTCATTTTCATCAATACCCTCACAAATTTTCTAAGATTAATATATGGAGATTCCCTTAACTACTATACATTAAGAAATAGCCCCCTTAATTTAACTTTTTTGATCAAAGTCTTCTTAATATTTGGTTCCTTGAAATTGGATTGATTTTTTGTCAATTAATTACAGATTTTATCAATCCATTGATGATTGCAACAAATTTAATAATTTTAATTACTTCGTAGAAGTTAAAATAAAAAAATAATGAGTAATAGCTAACAGAGCAATTTAAGTTATATAAAATTTTAAATACAACTAACTAAAATAAATAATGAACAAAAGTTAGGAGGTAAATAGTACTAAAGAATACTAGTGAACAATGTTAGTTTGGATGTTAAACAAATAATGAACAAAAGTTAGGGGTTAAATACTAAAATCACATAATTAATATACCCTCCAAAAGCTTCTCAACTCATGGGCAAAATAGACATTTCAAATTTTAACCTGTGTTAGACCACCATCTAACTATGGTTAATATGACTTGAAGAGATGGAGTATAACGGCAAGGGTATTTTTGAAAGAAAATATATATTTGGAAGGGTAATTATGATATAACAAAATTTATAGGGGTATTTTTGATATTTCTGAAATTTAGAGGGGTACGGATGAAATTAATCCTAGTTTATTTTAAGGAATAGCTATAAACGAAAACAAAGTTGAAAATTCAGATCCGGCAACCCCCGATTTGCATCACAATGTCCCCTAAATCAGTAAAATATTAATTTTATAGACATAAATTTGCAGCTATTTCCTTCAAAATCAATGAATTACTGTTTGATGCAATAAAGTTTACATTTATTGTGTCTTAAGATTCTTGGACCGATCTGCTTCATAACTGGTACAGTTATATTTTAGAAAATAAAAAATTAGGAAATTTTCTGGAGATTTGTGCTAATAGCAAATGGTTTTGGTCTGGGAGCTCACTACTGAACTCGCCGAAGGGTGTGGGGGTTCCGCTTCACGATATGAATACGAACATCTACCGACTTACATTTGAGCTTGTCCTACCATGTATATTCAGGCGTTAAGGTTTTTCTTATGGTTGCCTCTCGTGAGTTTCCGAGAATTTGAATGTTTCATAATCAGCATTTCGTATGAGACAGAGAGACAATCTTGGAATCTTCAATCATCATCGACAGAGAAACTTCTTCTTTTCCTTTCCTCGCCCATTAATGTAGGGTAGTAGCGAAACCATGTAAGTCTCTGTCCGCTTATCTTCTCGCGCCTCTATTTCCCTTATTTTCCTAGCCCCTGGAATACATTCAATCCTCCATAATTCGGCCTAACATACTTATCATTTTCTTCTTTGTTTTTAATCGCAAAGAGAAAATTTTCCTTACCGGGTTGATACCGAGAGACGAGAATCGGGAACAACTTAGTCCAGCTGTACTTTCAGATACAAGTCACCGAACAAGTGAATTGTTAAATAAATCGGAGAGTCAGAGTTGAATCTAACAGGTATCGAACTGAACTCGAACTTCTCTTTGCTGACACGCGAATTGAAGTTCTAAGATCGGGAAAACAAGTAAAGTGGAGAATGATTATCAACTTCATCAACCGCACGAATAACGATTTAAAGTCTACTGGGGAGGAAGGTCAGAGCCATGGAGAGGACAACGAAAGGCCAAGTCATTCGATCTGCGGCACACAAAGAGGCACACTTTTTTTTTTTTTTTTTCCCCTTAATATATATATATATATATATATATATATATATATATATATATATATATATAGGGAGGAGACACACTTAAGCACAGTTTCAACCAAGTATTTATTGAGTATCTTGCTTTAAATAAAAGAAAATGGAATAACACTAGAAAGAAAGCGAATGATCTTTGTTTTGCATCAGATAGAGATATCCGATAATTTCGTTTCTTTATCAAATCAAGAGGGCAAGAGAAATTAGAAGTGATTGGCTGAAATATATATATATATAAATGGAGAGAAACGTTAAGAGGAGGGAAAGAACTCAAAGAAGAGATGGATGGGCGGGGGCAGCACCTGCAGCTGCAGTGGATGAAGAGCCGCGCCGGCCAGAATAACCACCAGCAGGAAATCTGCTAAAGCCATCTTCTCGCCTTCTCTTCCGCCTCTTCCTCTTCCTCTTCCTCTTCCTGGCCGCGCTTGGATCGAAGAAGAAGAAGAAGAAGAAGAAGAAGAGGGAGCAAGGAAGAGGGAGCAAGGAAACTTAAAGAAGTAACGGACAAGGTAGGATATATTTTTTTTTCACCCTTTCTTTGTTTATTTTTTATACACGATTTGGATTATTTCTATTCACACGGTTGGGGCTAAATTTCATCAGATCTGGCGCTGGCGCCGTACCTTTGTTTATTTAATCAATTTCTTTTATCAACAATTAAACTGCCTTTGTTCCAGGTTAAATTGCGAGAACTCTTCCTGCCCTTTCGGATACATTTGGATCCACATAATAATAATTCAGTTAAAAATCAAATTTAGTAAATTATATATATATATATATATATATATATATATTAGTATTATCATCAACTGCACCACTATAAAGAAAAATTATTTTAAAAACTTAAGCACCATGAATAACTATTAGATATTCTAAATATTTCTATAATAGATGGCGAGTATAATATTTCTCTTATTATTCATAAATTTGATTTACGGTCGAACCGACTGATTGCATCAATCAAAACACCATCTTAGGACGGGTCTCATTTACATTATTGTATAAATAATTGTTTTGATTTTACTTATACAATATTACTATTTTCAGGCTATAACAAAAGTATTGAAATAAGAACAACGCTGGTTATAAATCTGTATTTTAGTATAAATATTATACCCATATGTTTTTCACGGATCATATTAATCCACCTATCTTATTAGTTTTGTTATTTAAACCTTAAAAATTTATGCTTATGCTTTGGATTTAGAGGGTGCAAACTTTATACCCTAATAAAGAGTCTACATGCAGCATTTTTTAAAAAATAATTGTTGAATTCGAATACAAATTTGGCTACTAGTATATTGTTGGGAATCTGGTTGAGAATTTGCAACTCGCTCAGATACAATACTCCCTCCAGTATCGACTGTTGGAATTTTTCAACAGAAGTTTCAAATTGAATTTTTACTGTAAATCCGTCTCCTTAGCAATAGCTTAAGCACAACCACAAAAGAGAAAAAAATCAAACAAAAAATACGAATAAAATAAGATTCATTAATAAAAAAAAATTACACATGATTTTTTTCCTACAAATTCAGAACACTTTTCTTTCATCCTGTGCACAAGATATATCAATAACCACGGTCTTCTTGCACCCATATACTAGGTGCATTTAAAATCATAAAAATCTTGGTCATGCCATATGGGTGTGGCTGAACTTACTATATAACACCTATGCTATATTTATTTTCAACCGATTTAAATATGTATTCTAGTTTAACTAGAATTCAATTGTAAATCCAGTCAAATCCTAAGGTATATAAATCTATAAATTTATATACATATTAAAATAAATATACTTAAAAAAATTGAAAAATTGAATGGTGCGCGCAAGCAATTAACGAACCTACACAAGGTGAAGGACTGTTGAGGATGCGTGAGTGGGATGGAAGCTCTTTCCATTTAGTTTCTCTCTCGTGCGTCACGTGTCGCCCGGAAGAATCCAAAGATTTCAACAATTTCCTAGAAGGATGGAAAGTAATTGGGTATGGGGTAGACTGGGGGGAGCGCGAGGCCCACTCACATCGTTACAACCGGCAGGCTACAGGTCGGTCCAGCTATCCGCAAACGTAATACTATTCCTACACCATAAAAAAAAAAGAAAAAATATAGTATATATTATACAAGTAGCAGTATTCTTACTAAGCACAGTTATATATATATATATATATATATATATATATATATATATATATATATAGTTGAGCTAGAATATTTCTAAGAGTATTAAGGAGGTAGTGCTTGTGGGTTTATAGTCTTTGGATTGAGATTTGGAGGGTTGGGATGATGGTGGTAGGTGGTGGTAGGTGAAATAGTGTTTGATCTTAAGGCTATTAGTAATTAAAAAGTAGATCCAATGGCTAAAAATATGGAAGCATCAAGGGGTTGGTGCTTCCAAAAGTATTCTAGCTCAACTCTATATATATATATAAGAAGACCCTTCAACTGTAGGTCATTTCAAATAAACCTCTTAATTTTTATTTTTAAAATTGAAATTCTCCGCTTCTAATTATTTAAAATTAAGAGGATTTTCTTTAAAAATTTATTAGTGATTTTCCAAAATTTAATAACTTTTATTATTTTTTAACAAATAAAAGTAACTCGACTAACCGTTAATAAGTAATAAAATAATTAAATTTGGTTAATTTTTTTTAACGTAACTAAAATAAAAAGTAAAATAGAAAAAATTAGAAGTTGAAAGACTCTTAGTTAAGAAAATAAATAAATAGATAAAAGTTTGATGAGCTATTTCAAAAATGACTATAGTTGATGGGTGCCCATTCATTTTTACGCTTTAGATAACTTTTACATTATAGTGCAATGGAGGCCTTTAACATTCAGTCCTGCAGTTATAAATTATAAAATTTGCAGCATCCAATTAAATATTTTCACATTACACAAAATATATGATTTTTTTTTTTTTAAGCATATATTTCAACGTGCAATTACTATTTTGCTTCTTATTGAATTCATTTCAATCGATTTGACATAATATAATTGGTTAGGGATATAATCATAGGAGTTGTAAAGTGGATTTTTTCCATCTATATATAGGTCCTTTGAAAGTGGACCCCGCTAATTTAACTTTTTATTAATTGTCACGTCCCGCCGGCCCTTTAACACCAACTAGGTGGAAAGGATAACCTCACGGGCGCATGCCCCAGACCCGCCGAACGGATAGAGTCCTTTCTACCCGCCCAAGGCGTCACAACACAAGCTTATCCACAATGTCCCAACTAAGAACGGAGTACAAGAGTTGCACAAGGAAAGCATCAACATAAAGAAGTTCTACTTCTATTACATCACAAGGCACAATATACATGTCCAAATTTTTTTTTTCTTTCACTTTCATTCCATACATCATGTTCCAAAACTATGGAATATACAACATTCAGACAAGAATGAAAATCCCCTATGCTATCATAGTCCAAAGTAGGGGTACAACTCTATGCATCACCAAAAATGGAAGGGCCGCTATCTAAAGAGCCAAACCCTTGCCTCGCTCCGCCGCCTCACTCGCGGAAGGACCTGGAAAATGGGGGGGTGAGAACTATAAACATAGTTCCCAGTGGGTAAGGTCACCCAAGAGAGAAGCTCGACCCACCAGGTCCAAAGAAACACCATATGCATAAGTTAGATCATATATAACTATGCAACAATTATTTACATGCTTAGTAAATAAACATAAAGGATGCAACCAAATGAAATATAATTTATCATTCTCTCCTAGGTTCATCCTATGTCTCACAATGACCAAGTTCTTTCACTTGTCATTTACTTATGGTTTCGGAATCGCCGTCTCACCATATTAGTTCCAACATTTAAGGAGTGAAATCGTCACCTCCAATTCGAGTAGCAAAATCGTCGCACACTCGGGATAGCAAAATCGTCGCACATCCCAATCATCACCGCCAACTCTTGGCATAGGTAGCGAAATCGTCGCATACCCGGGATAGCAAAATCGTCGCACATCCCAATCATCACCGCCAACTCATGGCATAGGTAGCGAAATCGTCGCATACCCGGGATAGCAAAATCGTCGCACATCCCAATCATCACCGCCAACTCATGGCATAGGTAGCGAAATCGTCGCATACCCGGGATAGCAAAATCGTCGCACATCCCAATCATTCACATTACTTGCCAACCTAATTCTTATGATCTTAGGTTCAAGTCACTATGCCTCACCTATGTTCAATAACACTAGGTTCAATACTCACATGTCCAACCTATGTTCAATGACACTAGGTTAAATACTCACATGTCCAACCTATGTTCAATAACACTAGGTTAAATTCTCATATGTCCAACCTATGTTCAATAACACTAGGTTTAATCGTACATGCAACCATGCAACAAGTATAAATAATTGAATTGTACTTGAAATATCCATCATGCAATAGGAGTTCATTGTTCTACCTATCATGATTTTACCTTTGCCAACATGCAAAATGCTAGGGTTCTCAACACATACCATTTTATTTTTAAATGGATAATTACCCTAGACATGGAAGTGACCTAATCACTTCGGTAAACACAAACCCACCTTAAGAGCTTCCAATTTCTTGTACTCTTCAAGCTCCTAAGTGTCCAAGCCTTGAGTTCTTGCTTCAACCCAAGCTTCTACAAGAAAAATGGTTCGTTACTCATTACGAACCCTAAATCCATCTCAATATGGGAAATCAAGTGTTCTAACATGATTTCCTATGCCTCAATTGCAATTATCGAAGGTCCAAATATTTTTAGAACCCTTCATTGCAAAAGCCCTCATTCTACCTAGGGTTTGCATGCATGCAAGCCAAACCCTAGATTTCGTGGCCAATCTCCCTCCATTTGAGGTTTAGATTGCCAAGGGTTCCCAAAAACCTCATTTCAAAGGATAAAATCCAAGGTTTGAACCCAAAACGTGAGGTACTAACCTTAATCACGAAATCCCAAAGCTCCTTCTTGCACCAAGAAGCTTCTTTTCTCCTTTGGAAGCTTTTTCCAAGATCAATCCACCACTTCTCCAAGCTTTTGGAGAGATCTCTAGAGAGAGAAAGTGAGAGGAGAGGGAGAGGAGTAGTGGGGAAGAAGAACTCTGTGAAAGGGGAGTGTTCCCAGCCTCTCAAATACCCCCACGTATGTGAAAAGACCAAAATGCCCCTCTCCACACACAACACAACACTCAGCCCACTTTGGGCATTGTATACCGGTATGCCCATTTGCATACCGGTATACGGGTGTTTATTCCGGTATACCTCAGGGATTCCGCAGAACCCGAGAGTTAGGTTCACTGTTTCGACCAACGTATACCGGTATACCATTTCACATACCGGTATACCCCGAAGAATTCCGCAAACCCGAGAGCTAGGTTTCTCGGTTTCAACACGGCATTCCGGTATACCATTTCACATACCGGTATACCAAGCTCCAATTCCGGTATTAGAGTTCACATACCGGAATCCAGTGCAGACTTTACCAATTCTGCAGTTTTAACTTATCGAAGTCCGTTTTCACGCCTCTTTTGCGCCGAAAACACTTCGCACAAGTCCCGAACTTGGCCAAAGCCTCACATATAGCCTCTTATGCCATTTTCTCACTAGAACTCTACAATTTGTAGAAGTTCAGTACGATGCACTGAAATTCAGTGTACTACATTCCACCCCCCTTAAAGAGAGTTTCGGCCGCGAAACTAAAATCATACCTCAGCTGGACTCAGCGAAGAGGTAAAGAAACCGCTCTTTCATTGAGCTTTCCAATTCCCATGTAGCCTCGCGCTCACCGTGATTCGTCCATTGTACCTTTACATAAGGAATTTCACGGTTCCTCAAACTTTTACCTCGTGATCCATGATGCACAAGGGGAACTCCTCATAAGTCATATCCTCATGAAGTTCCATAGGTACATACTCGAGGACGTGCGCCGGATCATATACATACTTGCGGAGGGTCGATACATGGAACACATTGTGTACCCCCGCAAGTTTTGGCGGCAAAGCTAGCCGATATGCCACGGATCCCACACGTTCCAAAACCTCATAAGGTCCAATGTAACGGGGACTCAACTTACCCCGAATACCAAACCGCTTCACCCCTCTCATGGGTGATACTTTCAAGAAGACGCGGTCTCCTACCGCGAATTCCAAATCTCGTCGACGTCGATCCGCATAACACTTTTGTCTAGATTGCGCCGTCGATAAGCGTTCGCGTGCCAAGCGGACCTTTTCCTCCGCTTCACGCAACACGTCCGATCCTAAGACCCTTCTCTCGCCGACTTCACTCCAATGAATAGGAGAGCGGCATTTTCTTCCATACAAAACCTCAAAAGGTGCCATACCGATGCTAGCTTGATAGCTATTATTGTAAGCAAATTCAGCCATCGGCAAATGAGTAGGCCACGCTCCTTTGAAGTCCATCACACACGCTCGTAGCATATCCTCCAAAATCTGAATTGTCCTTTCCGATTGACCGTCAGTTTGAGGATGAAATGCTGAACTGAAATCGAGTCGTGTACCCAAAGCTTCTTGCAAGCTTTTCCAAAAATGCGATGTGAAACGGGGATCTCGATCTGAAACAATCGAGGTCGGAACCCCGTGCAACCGCACAATCTCGTCCAGGTAGACTTGGGCTAACTTGTCTCCCGACCAAGTGGTGTGGATTGGCAAAAAGTGTGCCGACTTTGACAAACGATCCACCACCACCCATATCGCATCGTGGCCACCTAGCGATCGAGGTAAGCCCACAACAAAATCCATCGCGATATTTTCCCACTTCCAAACTGGAATGGGCAATCCTTGCAATTTTCCCCGCCGGAAAGCGACGCTCGGCCTTTACTTGTTGGCATACTAAGCATTGTGCCACAAAGCGTCCCACATCAAGTTTCATCCCCGGCCACCAATAATGCACTTTGAGGTCCTTATACATTTTGGTGCCGCCCGGGTGAATCGCATAGGGAGAAGTGTGAGCTTCTTTCAAGATTTCCCTACGAATGTCCTCAACTTTCGGCACGCACAATCGATTTCGAAATCGAATTGCGCCCATCGAATCTACATGATAATCATCGGCGCGCCCGCTCTCTCGATAGTACCCCGCACCTTTTGGAGCTCCGGATCACCGGATTGCTTTTCCTTTATTTGCTCCAACAAGGTCGGCCACACCTCGAGACTCATAAGTTTAGCGGGGACGCCCGGGGCCACGACTTCCAAGTCAAACCGGCCCATTTCCTTGATTAACGGTATTTGTCCCGTCATCTCAATCGCGAAGTTCTCCACGGATTTCCTACTGAGCGCATCGGCCACCACATTGGCTCTACCGGGGTGGTACAAGATGGTCAAGTCGTAATCTTTTATCAACTCCAACCACCTCCGCTGCCTCAAGTTCAACTCCTTCTGAGTGAATAAATACTTTAAACTTTTGTGATCCGTGTACACCTCACAATGCTCCCCGTATAGGTAGTGTCTCCACAACTTAAGTGCGAAGACCACCGCCGCAAGCTCTAAGTCGTGGGTGGGATAATTCTGCTCATAGCTCTTCAGCTGTCGAGAGGCGTATGCTATTACTTGTCCTCTTTGCATAAGCACACACCCAAGACCACGACGTGATGCATCACTATACACCACATAACCCTCCCCCGCAATTGGCAAGGCGAGTACCGGAGCCGAAGTCAACCTTTCCTTTAGCTCCTTAAAGCTTTGGTCGCATTCCTCGCTCCAAATATATTTGGCTCCCTTGCGGGTAAGACGCGTTAGTGGACCAGAGATTTTTGAAAATCCCTCCACGAACCGCCGATAGTATCCCGCAAGACCCAAAAAGCTTCGCACCTCCGTGACATTGGTCGGGCGAGGCCAATCCTTGACTGCCTCTACTTTCATAGGGTCCACAGATACTCCTCCTGCGGAAATTACGTGACCCAAGAAAGCAACCTCACGGATCCAGAATTCGCACTTTTTCAATTTGGCGAACAACTTGTTCTCTCGAAGGACTTGAAGCACAATCCTTAGGTGCTCCCTATGTTCCTCTTCACTCCGAGAGTAGACAAGAATATCATCTATGAACACAACCACAAATTGATCCAATAGTGGTTTGAACACACGGTTCATTAAATCCATGAACGCTGCCGGGGCATTGGTAAGCCCAAAAGGCATAACCGTGAATTCATAATGTCCATACCGCGTCCTAAACGCGGTCTTATGCACATCCTCCGGTTTGATCTTCAATTGGTGATAACCGGATTGCAAATCAATCTTTGAATATACCCGAGACCCTTGCAACTGATCGAATAAGTCATCAATTCGGGGTAACGGGTACTTATTCTTGACGGTCACTTTGTTCAACTCGCGGTAATCCACACACAACCGCAGCGAACCGTCATTTTTCCTCACAAATAGAACAGGGGCTCCCCAAGGTGACACACTTGGCTTTACGAAACCCTTGTCCATTAAATCTTGCAATTGTGCTTTCAACTCCTTCAGTTCCGCGGGTGCCATCCTGTACGGGGCCTTAGAGATCGGCGCCGTACCCGGGAGCAAATCGACCACAAATTCTATTTCCCGGTCCGGTGGCATTCCGGGCAACTCCGTCGGAAACACATCCGGGAACTCTTGGACTATAGGAATGTCCTCGAGCCCCAACACTTCCTTACGGTCATCCACTACCGTCGCCAAGTAGGCAATGCAACCACTAGCAATGAGCTTTCTTGCTTGCGACGTGGACACCATTGAAGCAAAGAGCGAACTCTTACACCCACAGTACACAAACTCTTTGTGCCCGGGTTCTTTAAACTTCACTATCCGGCTCTCACAATCGATAGTAGCATGATACTTAGAGAGCCAATCCATTCCTAGGATCAAATCATATTCACTCATTCGATTTAATACCAGCAAATCAGCTGGCATGATCCAATTTTCAACCCTCACGGGGCAATCTACACACGCGTGATGTACGCAAAAAGTGTGTTCAGGTACTTGCACCGTTCTTGCGTGTGTGGCATCTATGATTTCTATTCCATGTGCAATAGCAAATGATCGAGCAATGAATGAATGCGATGCACCAGTATCAAACAAAGCTCTACATCGAATGCCTTTAATTAACACAATACCTGCCACGACGTCCTCCTAGGTAGCAGGCTCCTCCACCTGAGAGGCGAATACTCGTCCACTGGGCGCTGGTCGCTGGCCCTCCAATGGTCTCGGCGGCTGTGCACGACCCGCCGACATCGCCGCGGGTGGGATGCCCGCAAGCTGCCTCGGTGGCGCAAACGCCGACGCCGACGACGGTGCTCGGCTATCGTCCATCGGGCAATTGTACCGCATATGGCCCGGCTGTCCGCATTTGTAGCACCGGCCCTCACGATGGTCACATTGTTGAGGACCGTGGGGGCCGCCACAAATCGGGCATTGGGTCGAGGGTCGGTTCCGTTGGGACCCTCGGGATTGATTTTGCGGCTGCGAGTGCTTCGGGGGCCGCTTAGAGCTAGATTGCCCCCCCCGAGCTACCCGCCGGTCGCTTCTTTCCCTTCTCTTTATCTTTTTCTTTCTCCCACGATTCGCGCTCCTCGCGCGCACATGCATTCCCGTGCTCCACCCAAAGAGCACGGTCCAAGACCTCCGCAAAGGTCCTAAGTTTGAGGGCGTGTACCGCCCGAAAGATATCCGGTCGAAGTCCGCGCACGAAACAATCGACCTTGTCCAACTCTCCGCGGACAACGTGCGGCACGCAATTAATGATGTACGAGAACTCCCTCTCGTACTCGCGCACGGTTCGGTTCCCTTGTTTCAATTTCCGGAACCTTTCTTGCAGTTTTCTCTTCTCGCTATCGGGGAAGTAGGTGGCGAACACCATACCCCGAAACTCTTCCCATGACGGTGGCGGAAGGCTAGAGAGTCTATCTCGTCGGACTCCCTTCCACCACACCTTCGCCGATCGTTCTAAACAATGAACGGCGAGATGCACTTTGTCCCTCTCCAAGGTATAAAGGTCCTCGAAGAGCGTCTCGATCGCGTCGATCCATGTCTCTACGTCCCATGGATCCACGTTCTCCCCGCTAAAGATGGGCGGGTTGAACTTTTTGAACCTCATGAGAGCCGCAAGTGCGCGCTCTCGCTCCGCATCCTCCATGTCGGAATCGGGTATAGGGGCACCCGACCCCTCGGCTACAATCGGTGGCGCAGGTGGCACCACGGCCGGCGCCGGTGTCATCTCCTCGGCCGGTGCCGAAGCAGAGGCCGGAGGTACTCCCGATCTCTCCTCCCTAGTCGCAGCCGTCTGCCGCGCCATCTCGTCCTGGAGCCTTTTAATTTGCTCCTCCTGTCGCTGCATGGCTTCGGCCTGTTGCCGAACCACGCCCATTAGCTCGGTCAACTCATTGCGAAGAGCCGAGTTCTCGCCCTCCCCGAGTTGTTCGGGAGCCGCGCCCGATCCTCCGGGCCCAGC
This sequence comes from Puya raimondii, assembly GCA_016920855.1. Taxonomy (NCBI): domain Eukaryota; kingdom Viridiplantae; phylum Streptophyta; class Magnoliopsida; order Poales; family Bromeliaceae; genus Puya; species Puya raimondii. The sequence goes on along the minus strand of JABWPP010000050.1, from coordinate 122,037,741 downwards.
CCTCTTAGGAGGCCGTCCACGTACCATTATCCTGAAAACACAATGACGTTGGTCATTTCATGACATTCAAGGTCATTCGCGATATTATATTTCACGAAAATAAACGTGAACCCAATCTAGGCGAAAGTTACACAAGGGTCCTTATTCCCCTCACTTGGTTTTCATGTTGTCGGCCGCCAACATGAACACACTTTGTGAAGAATAAGACACACCTCGAATCTACCTCTATTTCCAACTAGAGGCATAAGGACATAACCCAATCACTTATCTTTCGCCACATCAAAGATCTCGTCACTCACGAGCCTACACTCCTAGGTCATTTCCATCCTAGGGTTTCTTAGGTCAACCTAGACCGTTTCTACGCTCTGATACCACCTCAGTCTGTCACGCCCCGCCGGCCCTTTAACACCAACTAGGTGGAAAGGATAACCTCACGGGCGCATGCCCCAGACCCGCCGAATGGATAGAGTCCTTTCTACCCGCCCAAGGCGTCACAACACAAGCTTATCCACAATGTCCCAACTAGGAACGGAGTACAAGAGTTGCACAAGGAAAGCATCAACATAAAGAAGTTCTACTTCTATTACATCACAAGGCACAATATACATGTCCAAAATTTTCTTTTCTTTCACTTTCATTCCATACATCATGTTCCAAAACTATGGAATATACAACATTCAGACAAGAATGAAAATCCCCTATGCTATCATAGTCCAAAGTAGGGGTACAACTCTATGCATCACCAAAATGGAAGGGCCGCTATCTAAAGAGCCAAACCCTTGCCTCGCTCCGCCGCCTCACTCGCGGAAGGACCTGGAAAATGGGGGGGTGAGAACTATAAACATAGTTCCCAGTGGGTAAGGTCACCCAAGAGAGAAGCTCGACCCACCAGGTCCAAAGAAACACCATATGCATAAGTTAGATCATATATAACTATGCAACAATTATTTACATGCTTAGTAAATAAACATAAATGATGCAACCAAATGAAATATAATTTATCATTCTCTCCTAGGTTCATCCTATGTCTCAAAATGACCAAGTTCTTTCACTTGTCATTTACTTATGGTTTCGGAATCGCCGTCTCACCATATTAGTTCCAACATTTAAGGAGTGAAATCGTCACCTCCAATTCGAGTAGCGAAATCGTCGCACACTCGGGATAGCAAAATCGTCGCACATCCCAATCATCACCGCCAACTCTTGGCATAGGTAGCGAAATCGTCGCATACCCGGGATAGCAAAATCGTCGCACATCCCAATCATCACCGCCAACTCATGGCATAGGTAGCGAAATCGTCGCATACCCGGGATAGCAAAATCGTCGCACATCCCAATCATCACCGCCAACTCATGGCATAGGTAGCGAAATCGTCGCATACCCGGGATAGCAAAATCGTCGCACATCCCAATCATTCACATTACTTGCCAACCTAATTCTTATGATCTTAGGTTCAAGTCACTATGCCTCACCTATGTTCAATAACACTAGGTTCAATACTCACATGTCCAACCTATGTTCAATGACACTAGGTTAAATACTCACATGTCCAACCTATGTTCAATAACACTAGGTTAAATTCTCATATGTCCAACCTATGTTCAATAACACTAGGTTTAATCGTACATGCAACCATGCAACAAGTATAAATAATTGAATTGTACTTGAAATATCCATCATGCAATAGGAGTTCATTGTTCTACCTATCATGATTTTACCTTTGCCAACATGCAAAATGCTAGGGTTCTCAACACATACCATTTTATTTTTAAATGGATAATTACCCTAGACATGGAAGTGACCTAATCACTTCGGTAAACACAAACCCACCTTAAGAGCTTCCAATTTCTTGTACTCTTCAAGCTCCTAAGTGTCCAAGCCTTGAGTTCTTGCTTCAACCCAAGCTTCTACAAGAAAAATGGTTCGTTACTCATTACGAACCCTAAATCCATCTCAATATGGGAAATCAAGTGTTCTAACATGATTTCCTATGCCTCAATTGCAATTATCGAAGGTCCAAATATTTTTAGAACCCTTCATTGCAAAAGCCCTCATTCTACCTAGGGTTTGCATGCATGCAAGCCAAACCCTAGATTTCGTGGCCAATCTCCCTCCATTTGAGGTTTAGATTGCCAAGGGTTCCCAAAAACCTCATTTCAAAGGATAAAATCCAAGGTTTGAACCCAAAACGTGAGGTACTAACCTTAATCACGAAATCCCAAAGCTCCTTCTTGCACCAAGAAGCTTCTTTTCTCCTTTGGAAGCTTTTTCCAAGATCAATCCACCACTTCTCCAAGCTTTTGGAGAGATCTCTAGAGAGAGAAAGTGAGAGGAGAGGGAGAGGAGTAGTGGGGAAGAAGAACTCTGTGAAAGGGGAGTGTTCCCAGCCTCTCAAATACCCCCACGTATGTGAAAAGACCAAAATGCCCCTCTCCACACACAACACAACACTCAGCCCACTCTGGGCATTGTATACCGGTATGCCCATTTGCATACCGGTATACGGGTGTTTATTCCGGTATACCTCAGGGATTCCGCAGAACCCGAGAGTTAGGTTCACTGTTTCGACCAACGTATACCGGTATACCATTTCACATACCGGTATACCCCGAAGAATTCCGCAAACCCGAGAGCTAGGTTTCTCGGTTTCAACACGGCATTCCGGTATACCATTTCACATACCGGTATACCAAGCTCCAATTCCGGTATTAGAGTTCACATACCGGAATCCAGTGCAGACTTTACCAATTCTGCAGTTTTAACTTATCGAAGTCCGTTTTCACGCCTCTTTTGCGCCGAAAACACTTCGCACAAGTCCCGAACTTGGCCAAAGCCTCACATATAGCCTCTTATGCCATTTTCTCACTAGAACTCTACAATTTGTAGAAGTTCAGTACGATGCACTGAAATTCAGTGTACTACATTAATAATTCTTTCCTTATTTTTATAAATTAATTTAAATTTTTAAATTTGATTGCTCTGGTAGTTATTAGTTGTTAATATGTTAATTTTATTTGTGAAAAAGTAATAAAAATATTCAAATTTGAAAAATAAAACAACCAAGAATCAGAAAATAAAATTTTAAATCAGTTGATAAAAATTATTCAACTTAAAAAAAAATTAAAGGGATAATTTCGTATGTCTCCCTTTTCAAATTCTTAATTATACGAAAGCCTCTCTAATACTGTTAATATAAAAAATGTTTGTCTAATTTAAAGAAGGCCTTTTTGCATAAAAAATTCATTAGTTTTGAGCTTTTGTAAAATTGGGTCGCTATTTTTGATTTTGCAGATTCGTTCCGAATTTTCAGTAAACTGATCAAAATATCATTCTTACTTTTTCTCTCTCCTCTTTTTTTTTTCTCTCGCTCTTTTTTTTTCTCTCCGAAGAAGGCGGCGGAGGCGGAGGCGGAGGCGGAGGCGGAGGCGGAGGCGGAGGCGGAGGCGGAGGCGGAGGCGGAGGCGGAGGCGGAGGCGGAGGCGGAGGCGGAGGCGGAGGCGGAGGCGGAGGCGGAGGCGGAGGCGGAGGCGGAGGCGGAGGCGGAGGCGGAGGCGGAGGCGGAGGCGGAGGCGGAGGCGGAGGCGGAGGCAGAACACCACGCCTCTGCCCCTCACGCCCTCACCCTCGCCCGCGCACCCCCGCCCTCCGACCCCGCCGAGGCCGCGCCGCACCATGACTCTTTTTTTCTTTCCCTCTCCGACCCTCCTCCACCCGCCGTCCCCGCCACCACCGCCGCCAACGAAGAAGAAGTGCTTCTTGGGGCCGAGAAGCACGCCGGCGAGGGAGGGAAAAAAATATAGTTACAATCCGGCGAGGGCGGTAGGTCGTGACAAAAAAAATTATTGTGAGAAAAAAATAAGAATAATAAAAAATAAAAATAAAAATAATTTTTTTTTCTACAGGAAAGATCAAAAATTATAAAAGAAGGAAGAAAATGATGAAATTGCACTGTTAAAATAAAATTACATTATTTTAAAAAAAATTATACTATTTTAATGAATGTTGCACTATTTAAGAGAGAAATTACACTCTTTTGGGATGGTATTTATACTTTTTAGACAAAGTTGCACTATTTAGGAGAATTTTGCACCATTTCTTTCTCTTCCTCTTCTTCTTCCTTCTTCCTCCACTCTCCATCCTCATCCCCCCCTTTCTCTCTCTCTCTCTCTTTCCTCACACTCCCAAAAAAATTTTGGACCGGTGCGGTCGAAGCCGGAGGAGAAGGAGCGGCCGTAGTCGCGGGGGTCGAAGAGGTAGACGGGGAGGAGGGAGAGGGAGGCGTCGGCGATGGCGCAGAAGGCGGTGGTGGGCGGGCGCAGGGGGCGGGGGGGGGCGCAGGAGGCGCGGGGGAGGCGGGGGGACGGCTGCGCCTGCTCGGGCGGGGCGCGGGGGGAGCGCAGGGGACGCGCCCCCTGCGCCCCCTGGGGGGGGGGGGGCGTGGGCGCAGGGGGCGCAGGGGACACGCCCCCTGCGCCCACCCAGGCCCCCGCCCCCGCACGGGCCCCCGCCGGGGGGCGCAAGGGGTGCGCCCCCCATGCGCCCCGCCCGGGCGGGCGCAGGGGGCGCGTCCCCTGTGCCCCCTGCGCCCCCGCCCCCGCCCGCGCCCCCCCTGCCGCGCCCTCTGCGCCTGCCCACCACCGCCCCGCGCGCCCCCTGCGCCACCGCCGACACTTCCCTCTCCCTTCTCCAAGTCTACCTCTTCGACCCCCGCGACTATGGCCGCTTCTCCTCCTCCGACTTCGATCGCACCGGCCCAAAATTTTTTTGGGAGTGTGAGGGAAGAAAGAGAGAGAGAAGGGGGGGGGGGGGGATGGGGATGGAGAGTGGAGGAAGAAGGAAGAAGAAGAGGAAGTGAAAGAAATGGTGCAAAATTTTTCTAATAGTACAACTTTATCTAAAAAAGTGTAAATTTTATTCCAAAAGAGTGTAATTTCTCTCTTAAATAGTGCAACATTCATTAAAATAGTATAATTTTTTTAAAAAATAGTGTAATTTTATTTTAACTGTGCAATTTCATCATTTTCTTCCTTCTTTTATAATTTTTGATCTTTCCTATAGGAAAAAAATATTATTTTTATTTTTATTTATTATTATTATTATTTTTTTCTTTTTATAATTTTTTTGTCATGACCCACCACCCTCGCCGGAGTGTAACTATATTTTTTTCCCTCCCTCGCCGGCGTGCTTCTCGGCCCCAAGAAGCACTTCTTCTTCGTCGCCGGCGGTGGTGGCGGGGACGGCGGGTGGAGGAGGGTCGGAGAGGGAAAAAAAAAAAGAGTCGTGGCGCGGCCTCGGCGGGGTCGGAGGGCGGGGGTGCGCGAGCGAGAGCGAGGGCGAGGGCGTGAGGAGCAGAGGCGAGGCGCCTCCGCCTCCGCCTCCGCCTCCGCCTCCGCCTCCGCCTCCGCCTCCGCCTCCGCCTCCGCCTCCGCCTCCGCCGCCTTCTTCGGAAAGGAAAAAAAAGAGCGAGAGAAAAAAAAAGTGGAGAGAGAAAAAGTAAGAAGGATATTTTGGTCAATTTACTAAAAATTCGGACCGAATCTGTAAAATCAAAAATAGCGATCCAATTTTGCAAAAGCCCAAAACTAGTTGATTTTTTATGCAAAAAGGCCTTTAAAGAACTTATCAAATCTACCCACATGGGTGATAATTCGTTTTAAATTTATTAGAATTCCCACTTTGCTCTTTATATATCATCGATGTCTTTTGGCCCTTTTGCGTAAAAAATCTACTAGTTTTTTTGCTTTTCCAAAACTATACCGTTTTTTTTATTTTTGTAGATCCAGTGTGAAATTTTTGGTATCTGACCAAAATGCCCTTCTACCTATAATTCGTATATACTGTAGTGTACCGAATTTTGGCTAAATTAATAAAGTACATATTAAATCATATCACATTAGACATGATTACAATGGGTTTTGAGAGGTTTAGAACAAATTTGGATCAAATTAAAATCAATTCAGATTGAAGCAGTGCTTCAAAACTCTGGAATATGAGTTTTATATAGACCAATTCGGATGCCCGGAACATAGAATCGAGCGCCCGAAAATGGTTTCAAAAGGTCCTTTGCAGCGCCCGGGATCATTTGGACGCTTATCGAGAGAGCCAGTTTGCGAGAGTCGAGAAGTTGGACTCCCGAAAAGTCTCGCGGGCACCGGATGTTGATTCGGAACCTCTTTGCAGGCACGCGGATAATTTTCGGACTCCCAAACCGAGAGTGGGTGTTGTTAGACATGAGATTCGGACGCCCTATATCCCCCGCGAGTTCCAAGTCATCTCTCTTCCAAGCCTCAAGCTCCAACTCCAAGCCTATGGTGTTTTGAAGCTCCTAGGGGGAAGGGTAATGAAGGAGAAAAAGATGGGTAAGGAGATTGGGAGAAGAAAGTGAAGACAAAGGAGAAGAAAATTAAGAGAAAGAGAGTAACCCACATTTTTTCTCTTATGAAGGAAAGTATAAGAAGAGAAGAGGAGAATAGGGGCTTAAATAGACACAACAAAATGCCAACAAGCTTTCCAAACAATGGAAATTGCAACCTGAGCAATTTAAAATTTCACAGCATTGAGTACTGATATCTAAACATCAGCACCGATACCACGCACCCTCCTTTGTACCATTACCCAAGGGAAGTTCCATAGAACCTGAACTCTGAAATATGCCAACTCTCTATTGTATATCGGTACTCAAAACTTTCTTACCGGTACTCTAAACTTTAGTACCGGCACTCCTAAGAAGTACCGCAATGTAGCACTTTGAATTTCGGTGCGTTGTCTCGAACTTTACTAAATTTGATGAAGTTCGGAGAGAGCCGGTAATGGCTAGTGTGGAATTGGGTTCCGAAGGTTTCGGAACATTATGGGTGCGAGTGGGAACCCAGAAATCGAAGATTTCGAAGAAAAGGACCTACCGGAGCAAAACTGCTCACGGGGTCCGGACCCTGGAAGCAGGGGTCCGGACAATGAAGTCCGCGGGCAGCTGCGGTCCGGACCCGGGCAGCTACGGTCCGGACCCGAGCCGATGTCCGAGATGGGGAACGTACGGGTTCCGGACCCGGGACTTGAGGTCCGGACCCGAGCGGGTCTCCAAGTTGGGGTGCGTACGGGTTCCGGACCCTGATGCCAAGGTCCGGACCCCATCTGCAAGGTCCGGACCCGGCTGGTGCAGAATGCCCAGTGAGGGGTATTTTGGTAATTTCGTGGGGGATAGGCTATATATAGAGGGCAGGGGTCCCTCTCCTCATTACTCCTCCATCTTCCTCACACTCCCTCTCCCTCTCCCTCACTTTCTCTCTCTAGAGATCTCTCCAAGGCTTGGAGAAGTGAAGGATTTGACCTTGGGAAAAGCTTCTAAGGTGGATTTGGAGCTTCTTGGTGCAAGAAGAAGCTTGGGAGTTAGGGCTTTGAGGTGAGTTCTTGTGATTTAGGGTTTAAACCTTGGATTCAATCCTTTAGCATGAGGTTTTTGGAGACCCTAGGCAATCTAAACCACAAAACGTGGAGATTGGCCAAGAGATTTTGTGGTTTCACATGCATGCATGTGAAACCTAAGTAGATTTGGGGCTTTTGCCATGGGAGGTTCTAAAAATGTTTGAACCTTCGGGAATTGCCATTGAGGCATAGGAAATCATGTTAGAACACTTGATTTCACATGTTGAGTTGAATTTAGGGTTCGTAATGAGTAACGAACCGTTTTCTTGTAGAAGCTTGGGTTGAAGCAAGAACTCAAGGCTTGGACACTTAGGAGCTTGAAGAACACAAGGATTTGAAAGCTCTTGAGGTGGGTTTGTGTTTACCGAAGTGATTAGATCACTTCCATGTCTAGGGTAAATATCCATTTAAAGATAAAATGGTATGTGTTGTGAACCCTAGAATTTGCATGTTGGCAAAGGTAAAAATCATGATAGGTTGAACAATGAGATCCTATTGCATGATGTATATTTTAAGTATAATTCAAATATTAATACTTGTTGCATGGTTGCATGTATGGTTAAACCTAGTGTTATTGAACATAGGTTGGACATGAGGATTAAACCTAGTGTCATTGAACATAGGTTTGACATGAGATTGGAACCTAGAGTCATGGAACCTAGGTTGATAATAAGAAAGTAAGCCTAGTGTTATTGAACATAGGCGAGACTTAGAGACTTGAATCTAAGGTCATGAGACTTAGGTTGGCAAGTGAAAAACGTGAACAACGGGATGTGCGACGATTTTGCTATCCCGGGTAGGCGACGATTTCGCTACCATGCCATGAGTTGGCCGTATTGAGACGGGATGTGCGACGATTTTGCTATCCCGGATAGGCGACGATTTCGCTACCATGCCATGAGTTGGCCGTATTGAGACGGGATGTGCGACGATTTTGCTATCCCGGGTAGGCGACGATTTCGCTACCATGCCATGAGTTGGCCGTACCGACACGGGATGTGCGACGAGTTTGCAATCCCGGGTAGGCGACGATTTTGCTATCTCGCCTTGAGTTGGCGGTGTCGAGAGGGGATGTGCGACGAGGTTGCTATCCCGGGTATGCGACGAGTTCGCTACCCATGCCATGCGATGGCCGTGTTGAGAAGGGGTAAGCGACGATTTTGCTATCCCGAGTAGGCGACGACTTCGCTACTCGAACTCGGAGGTGACAATGTCACTCCTTGGATGTTGGGATAATTATGGTGAGACGGCGATTCCGAAACCATAAGTAAATGACAAGTAAATGAACTTAGTCATTGTGAGACATAGGATGAACCTAGGAGAGAATGATAAATTATATTTCATTTGGTTGCATCCTTTATGTTTATTTACAAGCATGTAAATAATTGTTGCATAGTTATATGTGATCTAACTTATGCATATGGTGTTTCTTTGGACCTGGTGGGTCGAGCTTCTCTCTTGGGTGGCCTTACCCACTGGGAACTATGTTTATAGTTCTCACCCCCCATTTTCCAGGTCCTTCCGCGAGTGAGGCGGCGGAGCGAGACAAGGGTTTAGCTCTCTAGATAGCGGCCCTTCCATTTTGGCGACACATAGAGTGTGCCCCTAGTTTTGGACGATGACAGCATAGGGGATTTTCATTATATGTATGAAACTTGTATATTCCATAATTTTAGAACATAGTGTATGGAATGAAAGAAAGAAAAGAAAAATTTGGACATGTATATTGTGCCATGTGATGTAATAGAAGTAGAACTTCTTTATGTTGATGCTTTCCTTGTGCAACTCTTGTACTCCGTTCCTAGTTGGAACATTGTGGATAAGCTTGTGTTGTGACGCCTTGGGCGGATAGAAAGGACTCTGTCCGTTCGGCGGGTCTGGGGCACGCGCCCGTGCGGTTATCCTTTCCACCTAGTCGGTGTTAAAGGGCCGGCGGGGCGTGACACGCAAACTACGAGATCTCTTCCAAGCCAATCTCGCAACTGAGTGACGGTACCCAAACTTCAGTTTCAGTACTCACAACAAAACTATAGTTTTACTGATTTTACTCTTCAAAATTCGTTTTCACGCGAAAATACTCTAACACCCCTCAAATATAATCAGAACTATCCACATAGTATTAAATATTACTTTCCACTGGAATTCTGCTATCTTGCAAAAGTTCAGTGCATGCACTACAGCGGTGACGGTTCCAAGATTGATATGATAGTAAACAATACAGAAAGATTTTTTTTATCGAAGGCACTTTAAAAGCTCTTCGATTATTTATAAACTTTTCTATATTTCTCACTTGATAAGGATAAGAGTACCAGCAGTCTTGTTAAAAAAAAAAAAAAAAAGGAAGGAAAAACTAAGAAAAAGAAAACAAAACAAAACAAAAGAAAAGAAAAGGAAAGAAAGGTTATACCCCGATAATATATTATTTATTTGCATAATACTATAAAATTGAAATTTTCTTATATATTTGTATTATCAAAGGATGTCACATGTAGAGAAGCCTCATGCTTTTTTCTTTGTTGTGTTTTTTTCATTCAGTATTGGAAGTTTGACTCACTACTATCTTACCTTGAGTTTTCATCTAGAATTAAAACCAGCAATTTTTTCTTATATATTTGTATTATCAAAGGATGTCACATGTAGAGAAGCCTCATGTATTTTTCTTTATTGTATTTTTTTTCTTTGAGAAATCGAAGCTTGACTCTGTACCATCTTACCTAGAGTTTCCATCTGGAATTCAAAGCCAGCAATTTTTTTTATTGGAATATTAGTGGTCTGGCTAGAGCAGTCTTTCTAGAAGAAAACTACTATTGCTAGTCTAGTTAAGAAATAAATTAAATTATAGAAAATATCCGCGTATATACATGCGCCTCACTTTTTTATTTCTTTCTTCTTTTCTTGAGAACCAGGTAATTTGGCCTTCTGCAATCCTACCTAAAGTCTCCATTTCTAGACTCGAAGCCAAGTTTTTTCTTTTTATTGGGATACGAAAGGTTTTGCTAGAATAGCCTCCTTAAAAGAAAACTATTACTAGTCCACTCACGAAATAAGTTCATTTACAAGTGTCTCCTTGTATATAACACCTTCCAGGCTTAAAATAATCTATATAGAATATATTTATTGGCAGTTCTGTCATATCAAGAGAAAGATTTCTAAGAGAGCCGGGTTGCTAATTAAGACATAAACTAATAGGAGCTTGCCACCTATCTAATTAAAATTTTGGACGCACCTATTGCACTGTAAACCGACTTCAAAATATGTATCAACGATAAATTTTTGTAATGCAATAATTATTTAAATATAATACTTTACATATATTATATTATATTATATTTTACAGTATTAATTATGAAATATTCTATCAATTAACTTATATTCTGTGCGGTGTATGGAGCACTAGTATGCACTAAGCACGAGAAAAGATTTCTCCTCTGGGAAAATTATGGGTGCACCCTATTAAATATTTTCTTCACCGAGTGTATATGTGTACATACACCATATGCTTAAAAACCCTTTAATAGAGATTTTAACATTAATTCATTAAACATAATTTAAATTATTAGACTTTGTAGATCAGATATATTTAATTAAAATTTAATATTAAAACATTAGCCATCTAATATTAGTTGTGGTGTATGAAGCATTAATATACATGTGCATGTAATAGTTTGTTCTTTCTCTAATCAATTTTAATAAAGTAAAGACACCTTCACCTATTTTTTAATTCGAAATAAGTCCTCAATTTCAACTAAAACTTTTGTTTATAGAATAGCTATCAAAACAATTAAGTTTAATTAAAATTTTAAATAAAGTTGTTAAAATAATTTAACTCTATAAATATCGAAAGTTAATCAAATATTAATAAAAAAGTTATTTTTAATAATGTACATAAGACTATATAGAAGTTTTTTTTTTTGTATTTCTTTAGTTATAATTCTTTTAAATCTTAAAAATTTAATACTATATATTTTAATTAGTAAAATTTCACCTCCCTGCCGCGAAGTGCAGGCCCTACACTAATTTATTACATTATACTTTAGGCCTTTTTTTCATTTATTATACTATATTATACTAATATATATTTTTAAGACATTACTGTACTATCAATTTTGTATTCATATTCATATATACATTATATTCGAATTTTTGTTCATTTCCTATGCTACGGTATGAAGCTTTTTTTCTTCTTTTTTTTTTTCAAATATACCACTGAAATATTAGTTTTGCGCTAATCTCAATATCACTGTCAATGTCTTTACCTCTTTAAATAGAAACTACCAACTATACAAAGAGGTATCGGTGGACGATAGCACAAAACACACAATTGGCCCATTTTGGTGGAAAAGAATTAAATCTCTTGAGAACTTCTGTCAGATTGTTATCAAATATTTTTTCTGCCATTGATAGATTTTTATTTTTTATTTTTAATCAAAATGGACAAATAGGGACTCTTTAGTACTTCCAACCAGCATCTAATTCTATTATACTATATGCTAAAGTACGTGGAGCACTCTCCTGTAATTGATAGGTGTCCTGACCGTATATTCGGTGCACCCAGTGCACCGTAATTCTAAAAAAAATATTATTTTATTTTAATATATATATCTAAATTTCATATTTTTAATATATAGATATTTAAAATACCAAAAAATAAATTTAATTAATTAAATTTTATTTTTAACATTTCGTACACATACATCAGGTGCAGGCAATAATTTTCAATATAGAGGAGCCACTGTTTGTGGACATGTGTCAATTCCATTGGTGCACCAGGTGCACAATAGACCCAATAAGAAAAATATAATTTTATTTTAGTGAATATGTCTAATATTTATAGATATTAACATATAGACATTTTAAATATTAAAATAAATTAAATTAACTAAAATTTAGTTTTGATATCTCCATTGCATAAATTTACTGGCGTGTATGTAGTACCCCTGAGGCCTAACTGACGAAATGACTGCAGTATTCTAGACTGTTCGACACTTCTGGAGAGTGTTGGGACGAGTCGGAGTCGTTTTGGTGCGACATAGACGCGAAAACGGACTCGGAGCATCGAAATAAGTCAAAACTAAAGTTTTGAATTTGTGGCAGTTTAGGGCACCCGAAAGTTGGGTTTAGGGCGCCCAGTTGTTGAGTGCTTGTCTTGTGATCTTACTGAGTCATTTCGGATCCAGATTAGGGCGCCCGGAATGTGAGTCCGGAAGTTCACCTCGTGAGTATCGAACGTGCTGACACGTGTGCTGTGGTAGGTGAGCTCTGTCGGACCACGTTAGGGTGCACCAGACCGCTGAGCGGAGATCCCGAAGTGTTGGGTTTGTGCAGGCGGGAAAATCTGGGCGCCTAGTTCTTGGGTTTTGGGCGCCCGAATGTTGGATTTTCAGCATGGGACATGTTAGCAGTATGAGTTCTTGGGGCTTATGTTAGCTGATTTTGCTGCTATAAATAGAGGAAGACGAACCCCCTGAAGCCCTTTTGCTTCCCTTTCATGGTGAACTCTGGAAAACTGCAGGAAACCCCTCCAACTCCTCCAAATTCCATCTTTCCCATTGAAGACTTTGGATTTCAGCAGAATTCCAGCGTCGACATGCGGCGTTTCAGCTCGTGTGCAGTGTAGGAGTGTCCAAATCCTATGAAACTTGCTTTGTTGGATTGTGGACTCGTAGAGGAAGGTGTGGGGTCCTTACAATCACGATTTGGACAGGTATGTACGCTGCAGTTGCCTTTTTACTTGACCCCTTATGTTCTTGAGCTGAACTTAGGTTTTCTTTGGTTTATGGATCCAAATCTCTATGGAGCTGGATTTTTTGAAGTGAGGACTGGTTTTCCCTCACCCCTTGCTGATTTGGAAGTTTTTCCCACCTGGATTTGAGATTTCAAAGGTGAGTTTTAGCTCAGATTTAGAGATTTAAGCTTAAGTGCTGAAATTTGTGAAAGTTGATGATTTTCTTAGATTTTTGAATCCATATTTGTGTTGGAAGCTTTGGAGAAGATTTGGATTGATCCCTCACTGTATTTGGAAGGCTTGTGACCTTATTCCCTGGGCTAGACTTGTTGAAATTCCCGAAATTAAGCTAGAAGTGCTAATTGCTAAGTTGCTGAAATTCTGGATGCAGTTTTGTGTGCTAAGTTGCTGAAATTTGAAATCGCTTTTGGCTGAAATTCTGGATGCAGACTGGTTTCGATGCCATTTGGGTGATAGTGGACAGACTGACTAAGTCTGCTCACTTCTTACCAGTGCAGACTACTTGGTCCAGGGATCGACTTGCTCAGTTGTACTTGGACGAGATAGTGAGGTTGCATGGAGTGCCTACCTCGATTGTGTCGGATCGAGACCCGCGATTTATCTCGCAGTTTTGGAGGAGTCTACAGACAGCACTGAGTACTCTGCTCCGATTTAGCACAGCATTTCACCCTCAGACTGATGGTCAGTCTGAGCGGACCATTCAGACTCTGGAGGACATGTTGAGAGCGTGTGTCCTAGACTTTGGTGGAGGGTGTCATCGACACTTAGGACTGGTTGAGTTTGCGTACAACAACAGCTATCAAGCGAGCATCCAGATGGCTCCGTTTGAGGCGTTGTATGGACGCAAGTGTCGATCGCCCTTGCATTGAAGTGATGTGGGTGAGAGGAAGACCTTGGGTCCTGACATCCTGTTGGAAGCGGAAGAAAAGGTCAAGATGATTCGACGACGTCTTGAGACCGCCCAGAGTCGACAGAGGAGCTATGCGGACACTAGGAGACGAGACTTGGAGTTTCAGGTTGGAGATCATGTGTTCCTGAAAGTCTCGCCGTCCAGAGGGATTCGCAGATTTGGAGTTCGTGGAAAGCTTAGTCCACGGTTCATTGGCCCGTTCGAGGTGTTAGAGCGTGTGGGGCCGGTAGCGTACAAGATTGCCCTATCACCGCGACTTTTCGGAGTTCACGATGTGTTTCATGTCTCAGTCCTGAGGAGGTATGTGTTCGACCCCTCCCACGTGATTGACTTCACTCCAGTTGAGTTGGCTGAGGACCTGAGATATGAGGAACGACCGGTGCGAATTCTTGCTCGCGAGACGAAAGAATTGTGCAACCGGGTCATACCGTACGTGAAAGTGCAGTGGAGTAATCACGAGGAGCGTGAGGCGACTTGGGAGCCGGAGACGGTGATGCGGGAATCCTATCCCTACCTTTTTGAGTTTGCTACTTGAGGTATGAGTTTAAGTTTCGAGGACGAAACTTTTTGTAGGGGGAAAGGATGTAGTACCCCATGGGCCTAACTGACGAAATGACTGCAGTATTCTAGACTGTTCGACACTTCTGGAGAGTGTCGGGACGAGTCGGAGTCGTTTTGGCACGAAATAGACGCGAAAACGGACTCGGAGCACCGAAATAAGCCAAAACAGAAGTTTTAGATTTGTGGTAGTTTAGGACGCCCGAAAGTTGGGTTTAGGGCGCCCAGTTGTTGAGTGCTTGTCTTGTGATCTTACTGAGTCATTTCGGATCCAGATTAGGGCGCCCGGAAAGTGAGTCCGGAAGTTCACCTCGTGAGTATCGAACGTGCTGACACGTGTGATGTGGTAGGTGAGCTCCGTCGGACCACGTTAGGGTGCACCAGACTGCCGAGCAGAGATCCCGTAGTGTTGGGTTTGTGCAGGCTGGAAGATCTGGGCGCCCAGTTCTTGGGTTTTGGGCGCCCGAATGTTGAATTTTCAGCATGGGACATGTTAGCAGTATGAGTTCTTGGGGCTTATGTTAGCTGAGTTTGCTGCTATAAATAGAGGAAGACGAACCCCCTGAAGCCCTTTTGCTTCCCTTTCATGGTGAACTCTGGAAAACTGCAGGAAACCCCTCCAACTCCTCCAAATTCCATCTTTTCCATTGAAGACTTTGGATTTCAGCAGAATTCCAGCGTCGACCTGCGGCGTTTCAGCTCGTGTGCAGTGTAGGAGTATCCAAATCCTGTGAAACTTGCTTTGTTGGATTGTGGACTCGTAGAGGAAGGTGTGGGATCCTTACAATCACGATTTGGACAGGTATGTACGCTGCAGTTGCCTTTTTACTGGACCTCTTATGTTCTTGAGCTGAACTTGGGTTTTCTTTGGTTTATGGATCCAAATCTCTATGGAGCTGGATTTTTTGAAGTGAGGACTGGTTTTCCCTCACCCCTTGCTGATTTGGAAGTTTTTCCCACCTGGATTTGAAATTCAAAGGTGAGTTTTAGCTCAGATTTAGAGATTTAAGCTTAAGTGCTGAAATTTGTGAAAGTTGATGATTTTCTTGGATTTTTGAATTCAGATTTGTGTTGGAAGCTTTGGAGAAGATTTGGATTGATCCCTCACTGTATTTGGAAGGTTTGTGACCTTATTCCCTGGGCTAGACTTGTTGAAATTCCCGAAATTAAGCTAGAAGTGCTAATTGCTAAGTTGCTGAAATTCTGGATGCAGTTTTGTGTGCTCGGGTGGATCCGAATCTGATCGGAGCCCTTTTTGGAGATCGATTCGAACTCGCTTTTGGCTGAGGATTGGTGGGATTGTTCTTGAGCCTCTCTTGGTGAGTTGGGTGAATTTTCACTGCATTTGGACTATGAAATTGGATTTTATCGCAAGTTGAACTCATGCTGGTTGTGCTGCCAGGCTGCAGTTCTGGGCTGATGTTCTGGGCGCCCAGAACCTGAGCGTGGAGGATCCAAATCCTGTTTCTCAGCAGAACTGAGTTCAGCTTTAGCTGATTTCGTGCGAGGGCTTTCTACTCGACTCCTAGCCGTGGTTTGATAGCGTTTGAGGTGGGTTGATGTTGCCGAAAGCTTCGAAATTTCTCCTAAGTTGTAGAGAGTGCAGCATGCTGTTTTATTATCTGTTTTTTTATGTTAGTAGCTCGAATTCATGAATTTGCATGTCCTCACATAAAATCTGAATTTGGAGCATAACTTAATGATGCTAGACATAATTTACATGCTGAACTGGGATTTGACTTAGGAGAAAACTCGTGAACCTACAACCGTCACTTTTCGAAACACTTATCAGATTTAGCTTCAGGAGCTATTTTTATTAATTTATCGCCGCTGTTAGTGCGGGGTGGATACTTAGATTGTTGTAGGATGAGTTTACGCTCGTGCTGAGAAGCCGAGCTTATGTATACAGCAGGGTTAGACTGTTTGGTACTTTCGGGTGCCGTCGGGGCCGACGGTGGACTCAGATTTCTTCTGTTGCATCAGATTGTGCCGTGGGCACGTGAGCCTTGGTTGTTAGACCGACTTGACCTCTTTTACTTCAATTTTAGCCTGTGTTTACCTGATTGAGCTGTCAGATTCGCAATCACACTCGGCTGGGTCGCCCCCACGAGTGCCACTCCGGAGTTGGACTTTTGTGCGTCGCAGTAGTCCCGGTTGGGTGCTGCTTTACACCGAAAACCCTCGTGGGTAAAGTACGGTGCAGCTTAGGGTATAGGCGGGACTGGTCTGTTGAGGTCCCGATAGACTCGGGTCAGTTTGGGCAGTTTATTTATAGTGAGAGTTGCTTTTACTCCTGTGATTATTATGCATAGTGGTATGATAGTGGCATTACAGTTGCAGAGTTTATTTCAGCTTGCTTTATTAGTTCTTTACCTATCAGCTATACTGTTAGTCTCGTAGACTTAGTGGGTGGACCGTTGGGGTTGGTAGCGGTACCCACTGAGGACTATTTTTTTTTATAGTAGTTCTCACACCCATTGTTGCCACCTTTTTTTGCAGAGCCTTCGACTGTTGCGGCTGCTGCTACTGTTCCTGCTGATCGAGGTAAGGGAGTCGCGAGCTAGATCCCTGCCTTCTCCAGTTTTTCCTAGAGGAGGACCCTACTGGAGATAGTTTTATTTTGGGCTGTGCCATGTACATATATTGTGAACTTGTTGTTCTTGTGAGAGGTGGTTTTGTACCTATTTTGGTTTTAGAGGAACTGTTGTATTTTGGATCCTATATGTACAGGTGGCTTTTGTTTTATTAGTATGATCTTATTTCAGCTCTATATATCTCTTGTAGTTGCTTGTATTTATTTTTATAGGTTAGCTATCGCTTCGTATACATAAAAAATTCTATGTATACGGCGGATCTGTTTGCGAGTCCGGGAAAACGAGCAATCCGAAGCGTGACTGTAGAACACTGAACTTCAGTGTGTTGTACTGAACTTCTACAAATTGTGGAGTTCCGGTGGGAAAGTGGCATGAGAGGCTATGTGAGTGGTTTCGGCCACGTTTGAGACTTGTACAAGTGTTTTCGGCGCAAGTGAGGCGCGAAAACGGACTTCGAAAAGTCAAGTATGCCAAACTGCAGAATTCTACGGCGCATTCCGGTATGTATGTGTTGATACCGGAATGGCGTGGTTGAGCTGAAAATCCAGCTCTCGGGTTCTGCGGAATCGAGTGTTGAAACCAGAATAAACTCACTTGATTCCGGTATGGGTGTGTTCATTCCAGAATGGATGTAATTAGTTCCGGTATGTATTGTGAGATACCGGAATGCGATGGGAGAATCTGGAAATCCAGCTCTCGGATTTTGCGGAATTTCTCGTGGGATACTGGAACTAACACCCGTATTCCGGTATACCAGTGTGGATACCGGAATACAGAGCTGCGAAATGCTAGCTTTGGCTGGCTGTGTGTAGTGAAATGTGAGGGGGGGTAAATTGGTCTTTTCACATGAGAGGGGGTGTATGAAAGGCTGAGACACCCTCCCCTACTCATTTTCTTCCTCCTCTACTTCTCCTCTCCACCTCTCTCACTTTCTCTCTCTAGAGATCTCTCCAAAGCTTGGAGAAAAGGGTGGATTGAGCTTGGAAAAAATTTCCAAAGTGGAGAAGAAGCTTCTTGGTGCAAGAAGAAGCTTGGGAAACTCGTGGTTAAGGTGAGTTCCTCATGATTTGGGTTCAAACCTTGAATTTAATCCTTTGTTATGAGGTTTTTAAAAACCCTAGGCAATCTTGACCACAAATGATGGAAGATTGGCCATGAAATTTAGGGTTTGGCTTGTAGAAGCTTGGGTTGAAGCAAGAACTCAAGGCTTAGTGACCTAGGAGCTCAAGGAATTCAAGACTTGGAAGCTCTTGAGGTGGGTTTGTGTTTACCGAAGTGATTAGGTCACATCCATGTCTAGGGTAAATAACCATTTGAAATTAAAATGGTCTGAAAGTATTTCATTATTGGCAAAATGAGAATCATGATGAATTGAGCCATGGGCTCATCGTGCATGTTAATGAATTCAAGTATTTCATTATTAGTTATACTTGCTATGTGATTGCATATATGTAAGGTAAACCTAGTGTCATTGAACATTGGTTGGAACATGAGATTCGAACCTAGTGTCATTGAACATAGGTTGGAACATGAGATTGGAACCTAGTGTCATTGAACATAGGTTGGAACATGAGATTGGAACCTAGTGTCATGGAACCTAGGTTGAGAATGTAAAGTAAACCTAGTGTCATTGAACATAGATGAGACTTGGTGACTTGAACCTAGGGCCATTGAACTTAGGTTGGCAAGTATGAAATGTGAACATTGGGGTATGCGACGATTTCGCTACCCCGGGTATGCGACGATTTCGCTACCCGAACCACGTGATGGCGGAGACGAGTTGGGGTACGCGACGATTTCGCTATCCCGGGTATGCGGCGATTCCGCTATCCGAATAGGGAGATGACGATTTCACTCCTTGGAAGTTGGGACCACGATGGGGATGGCGATTCCATTGCCCGGTGCTCAACACTATATTGTATAAAGAGAAAACATTGGGGTACGCGACGATTTCGCTATCCCGGGTATGCGGCGATTCCGCTACCCGAATAAGGAGATGACGATTTCACTCCTTGGAGGTTGGGACCGTGATGGGGATGGCGATTCCATTGCCTGGAGTCCAATACTTGCGGCGATTCCGCTTTGATTGAGAACCAAATTGGTGATGCGGTGATTTCGACACCATAAATAAATAAAAGGTAGTCGAACTTGGACAATGTGCGATATAGGATGAACCTAGGAGAAAATGAAAGTTGTCATTTTACTTGGTTGCATCCTTTATGTTTATTTACAAGCATGTAAATATTTGTATGCATAGTTAATTGAAATCTAACTCATACTTATTGGTGTTTCTTTGGACCTGGTGGGTCGAGCTTCTCTCTTGGGTGGCCTTACCCACTGGGAACTATGTTTATAGTTCTCACCCCACGTTTTTCAGGTCCTTCCGCGAGTGAGGTGGCGGAGCGAGGCAAGGGTTTAGCTCTGTAGATAGCGGCCCTTCCATTTTGGTGTTATGTGTAGTTGTACCCCGAGTTTTGGACGATGGTAGCATAGGGGTTTTCTATTAAATGTATACAACTTGTAATTTCATAGTTTTGGAGCTTGATGTATGGAATAGAAATGAAAGAAAAGAAAAAAAAAAATGGGCATGTATAAATGTGCAAATGTGATGTAATAGAAGTAGAATTTCTTTATGTTGATGCTTTCCTTGTGCAACTCTTGTACTCCATTCCTAGTTGGAACATCGTGAAAATGCTTGTGTTGTGACGCCTTGGGCGGGTAGGGGAGACTCTATCCGTTCGGCGGGTCTGGGGCATGCGCCCCTGCGGTTTATCCTTTCCACCTATTTGGTGTTAAAGGCCCGACGGGGCATGACAGACTAAGGTGGTATCAGAGCGTAGAAACGGTCTAGATGGACCTAAGAAATCCTAGGATGGAAAAGACCCTATGAGTGTAGGCTCGTGAGTGACGAGATCTTTGATTGTGGCGAAAGATAAGTGATTGGGTTATGTCCTTATACCTCTAATTGAAAGTAGAGGTAGATTCGAGGTACGTCTTATTCTTCACCAAGAGTGTTCATATTGGCGGCCGACAATATGGAAACCAAGTGAGGGGAATAAGAGCCCTTGTGTGACTTTCGCCTAGATTGGGTTCACGTTTATTTTCGTGAAATGTTATGTTGTAAATGACCTTGAATGTCATGAAATGACCAAGGTTGTTGTGTTTTCAGGAGACAATGGTACGTGGAAGGCCTCCTACGAGGGCTGGGCTCGGGGGGGTCGAGCACGGCCCTCGAACAACTCGGGAAGGGCGAGGACACGGGTCTTCACGAACAGTTGACCGAGTTGATGGGCGTGGTTCGGCGACAGGCCGAATCCATGCACCGACAGGAGGAACAGATTAAAAAGCTCCAGGACGAGATGGCGCAGCGAGCGACTGTGACTGGGGAGGAGAGACCGAGTGTACCTTCGGTCTCTACTTCAGGTCCGGCAGTGGGTGTGGCAGCGGCGCCGGCTGTTGCGCCATCCGCACCACCGATTACAGCTGATGGGTCGGGTACTCCTATGCCTGATCCCGCGGCGGGGGATGCGGAGCGGGAGCGCGCACTTGTGGCTCTCATGACGTTCAAGCGGTTCAACCCTCCGACATTCAACGGGGAGAACGCGGATCCATGGGTCGTGGAGACGTGGATCGATGCGTTGGAGACGCTCTTCGAGGATCTGTATACCTTGGAGAGGGACAAGGTACACCTCGCCGCTCATTATTTGGAGCGATCGGCGAAGGTGTGGTGGAAGGGAGTCAAGCGTAATCGACTCTCTAGCCTTCCGCCGCCTACTTGGGAGGAGTTTCGGGGTTTGGTGTTCACCGCCTACTTCCCCGATAGTGAGAAAAGGAAGCTTCAGGAGAAGTTTTGAAAATTGAAGCAAGGAAATCGAACCGTGCGGGAGTACAAGAGGGAGTTCTCGTATATCATTAATTGTGTTTCGCACGTGGTCCGCGGAGAATTGGACAAAGTAGATTGCTTTGTGCGCGGGCTTCGACCTGAGATCTTTCGGGCGGTTCACGCCTTCAAGCTGCAGACCTTTGCGAAGGTCTTGGACCGTGCTCTTTGGTGTTACGGATTTTATATTGGCATATTTCGTGAAGTGAGTCGGAGTCTTGAAGGTTCAAAGAAGAAAAGACGAAGATTGAAGACTCGAAGACTCAATGTATGAATTCACGATGCTTGGTAAGTTTAAATAATCTTGATGATGATTTATGATCATTTATAAGTGTTTGGAAGACATTAGAATAGATAAAAATTGATTTAAAATATAAAAAAAGAGATTTTCAACTTCCAGGATCCGGACCCTGAGGTGAGGTCCGGAACCCGTACTCCTTCCTGGCTGTCACGCAGGGAGGGTCCAGACCCTGAGGGCGGAG
Source organism: Puya raimondii (assembly GCA_016920855.1). Taxonomy (NCBI): domain Eukaryota; kingdom Viridiplantae; phylum Streptophyta; class Magnoliopsida; order Poales; family Bromeliaceae; genus Puya; species Puya raimondii. The sequence goes on along the minus strand of JABWPP010000050.1, from coordinate 122,016,148 downwards.
GTCCGGACCCTGAGGGCTGAGGTCCGGACCCCAGGCTGTTTCGCAGAGCGGGTCCGGACCCTGATGGCTACGGTCCGGACAATGAAAAGCTGAAACGTTTCAGAGTCCGGATCCTGCAATCCAAGGTCTAGACCCCGACCCGTCGCGAATTTTTGGAAATTTATTTTTTCAATCCTACTCTGATTCTAATATCTCCCAAACCTATAAATAAGATGGTAGATTTCTTAAAATCATTTTTGCAATCCTTATTTGATTCCAAATCTTTTTAAAATCAGTTTTCAATCCTAGTCGAAATTGGATTGCTTCCAAACCTTTCTAAAATCTGTTTTTAATCCTAATCTATTTCGGATTGCTTCTAAACCTATAAATAAGATGTGAGGTGTCTCTAAAATGTGGTTAAGCATAGATTATCTTTTAGAAACCCTAGAAGCTTGTAGGTAACTGTTTTCCTCATCTTCTATATCAAGCTTCTCTCAAATTGATTCATGGTGCCCTAATTTCTAATATTCTTTTAGAATCAATTTGAGGATTGCTTAGAGATTATTCCCACAGATTTTTCATGTTCTTCTAAGCAAGGAATCATCATCAATCTTATTTGTTTTGCTCCGGACGGAGTGGCGTCGTGGATTCGGCGTGATCAAGATGGTTCGTGGATTCGGATCGTTGGTGCTCGAGGATTCGAGTGGCGTCCGTGGATTCGGACGTGGGGCGTGGACGACCCGTTGGTGCGCGTGATCCGCTGAAGAGAAGGGAGAGGTTAAGTCCATGGAGTCGGTAATCACCTTGTAATTCTTTACTCTTAGTGGATTGTGTTTTCGCGTGTTGGTCCCGTGGGTTTTTCTCCAAGGTGGAGTTTCCCACGTAAATCTCGGTGTGCTTATTTTATTTTCCGCATTACTTTATCGCATTGAGATTTGTGATTTTTATTTATACACCTATTCACCCCCCTCTAGGTGATTGATATACTCTAGATAGATATTAGGGCTCCCCCGTATCTAACAATTGGTATCAGAGAGGGATCTAGATTTATCTATCATTATGGGTGAAGGTGGTAACATTAATCGACCTCCGTTCTTTGATGGCACAAACTATGCTTATTGGAAAGTTCGCATGAGAGCTTTTCTAATTTCCATCGACGAGCGTGTTTGGCAATCCATCGAATTTGGATGGAAACATCCTACCGAAAAGGTAGAGAATGTTGATAAGCCCAAACCTCGGAATAAATGGAGTAAGGAAGAGATTGATTTATCTTCTTACAACGGTAGAGGAATTAATGCTTTATTCAATGCTCTATCTCAAACCGAGTTTTCACGCGTTTCGGCGTGTGAAACGGCTAAAGAGATTTGGGATACTCTACAAATTACACATGAGGGTACAAGTCTAGTAAAAGTTCAAAAGCTCCAAATGCTTACAAGTCAATTTGATTCTATTCGAATGGAGGAGCATGAATCTTTTACGGATTATTTTACTAGACTTCAAGATATCATCAATACATGTGCTAACTTGGGAGAGAAGATCCCGGAATCTAAAGTTGTAAGAAAACTCCTTCGAACACTTCCGGAGCGTTTTAGGGCTAATGTAGCGGCTATTGAAACGATTAATCATCCGGATGATATGAAAGTTGAAGAACTTGTAGGTGCTCTTCAAACTTATGAAATGACTCTTCCTACTAATCAATCTTCTTCCAAGTCTTTCTCTAAAAGTACAGGTGTTGCACTTAATACAACAAAGGAGGAAGACGAGGATACCGAATCCGACGATGAAGTTTCTCTTGCAAATTTCGAACATCAAATGGCACTTCTTACTAAGAAGTTTCGTCGGAAGTTTAGGAAGAACCAAAGCATTCAAGTTTCATCCTCCAACCGAAAGCCTTTTTCTAACGGATCTTCACATTCTAAATCCTCTAAAGAGAAGAAGCTTGCAAAGTCTTCTAAAGAAAAGGATGAGTTTGAGGGAGAAATTCGGTGTTACAAATGTCGAGGCTACGGCCATATCTCCACGGATTGTCCCACTAAAAAATCCTATAAAAAGAAGGCCTTACAAGCTAGAACTTGGGATGACTCTACTTCCAATGATTCGAGTTCTAGTGAAGAAGAAAATAATGATGCTATTGCTTTATGTTCACACGTTTCTTCTTCTCCTTCTGTTTTTTGTTTATCATCTATTATTGCTAACCCTTTTGCTTCTTCCTCTGTGCATGATACATCGAGCGACAATGGCACAAGTGAGGGGGAGTCGGATGATGAAAGTTTAGCCGATGCCTACAATCAACTACTTGTTGAATCGAAAAAGATGGCTAAGCTTAACAAGAAGCTAAGGAGACGACTACTTGAGCTTGAGAGTGAAAACAATGAGTTGAAAGAGTCATCTAAAGCTCTTGCGGAGGAAAGGGAACATATATTGACAAATAATAATATCCTCCAAGAGAAGCTAGACCAATCGGAAATGTCGATCAAATCTCATTTAGAAAAGATTGGCGTTCTAGAGCAACAATTCAAGAAGAGTTGCATGTCCACCGAATGTTTGACCAAACAAGTTAGTCAACTTAAGTCCGACATTCAAAAATTTTCCTCCGGTTCAAAGAAGCTTGATAATATGCTAGGACTTGGTCAAACGGACAAACTTGGAGTCGGATACGAAAGAACTCATGTTGAGAAGGGTGGAAATTCAGCATCTAAAGCTCCACCCAATCTAAAGGAGAATGTATGCCACAGATGCGGAATTAAAGGACACATCAAAAGGTTTTGTCCTAGAAGTGAAAAGAAACGTACATTGGCATCATCGACAATCTGACAACTCCCGAGGATCCAAAAGCAACATCAAATGGGTCAAAGTGCGAAGACCAACCTAAAGTCTAAGCCACAACAAAAAGGGAATACAAAGTGGAGACCAAAGGTTGAACAAAAGTCGAAGCAAATGGTGTTCAATACTAACAAACCAAGTCAATCGAGAATCCGACAAGTTTGGGTTCGGAAAGGTGATATCTTTCCTTCTCTAAACTCTTAATTTGTTTTGACTTAGTGTAGTGCTTTGATCGATTTCTATTGCATATCTTTTGTTCATTACATTACACGTTTTTGGTGCTTTCATTGTAACGATTTTTAGATTCTTTGAATGATTATAACATTAAATAGTGTTTTGAACATCAATAGGTTCACTTTCATTCACTCCTAGTTAATTGTATATTAATTATCGGTTTTACTTCATTTTCACTATGTTTGAAGATAATTCATTATAAGAGTTCTTAACACTTATATTCATCAAATTTAGGCAATCATGTGTAATCTCTAGGACCTTAATCTATCTCGGTTGTGTGTGTTGAATTTGATGGATAGTCATTCTCTTACAAACTAAAATTTGTCACATGTTCTTTCAACTAAGAGATTGATAGAGCAAGGGAGAGTATTATTAAAAATATTATTACATATATATTGCCAATATGCTTGTAAGATGTGGAAAGAGTTACATCCTTTAAAGGAGTGTGAAAACTACCACCACATGGAGGAAAGAGCTACCACCCCGGTCGTCCGGTTAGTGTGTGCAGCTACCACATGAATTGAATTGCATATCCGAAAAAAATATATAATTGCAAAAGCTTGCAAAGAAAAAAAAATGTCACAAAATTTATTTTTCGGTGTTATAAGGTGGTCCACATACATGAAAGATGCTCAAAGAGCCACCCCTTGTGCGATGTTTGTTTTATCTCAATTTTGAACGTTTATGCGACAATTTCTGTCTCTTTGATGAATCCCTTAAGTCATCTTCATAATCCGTTTACATCTTGATAGCTTTTGAGCCTTTAGATTATTTTTGATGACTTGATTTTGAAGTTTATATGAATTAAGAAATCGTGTAATATTTTATCTACATCATGTTGATTGTGTAGTAAAATTCTTAATTTTTATGAAATTAATAGGGATTGAAAGAAGTCAATGTGAACTTATACTCTTCATGCACTAACAATGTTTGTCGTTTATATCACAAGTGGTTTCAAAGTTGAACAACATCTTAAACTTGTATTTCTTGTGCTTTGATATGATTTTCCTTTAAACTCTCTCTATTTTTGGGTGTTTTCTTTTGGCAATTTTTGACAAAAAGGGGGAGAGAGGTGATGATATTGAAAACTAAAAAAAAAAAATAAGGGAGAGATTTTGAACTTAGACGCATGAACAAAGGGGGAGAGATTTTGATATATTTTCTACTATGTTCGTGGAGAATGAAAACTTTTTGCAGGTCTTGGAAGACTTCAAGACTCCAAGTGTGTCTAAGTCATAGAGTTTGTTTAGGAGTTATAAAATTGTAATTTTAGATTTTATTTGGATATTTCACGCGAGAAGTTCATTGTTTTGGTGATGGCAATGAATTTAGTTTTTTTTGGAGATAAGCATCGTGAGTGTTTTATGTAATTTTGGATTTTGTCACGAAATTGCCAAAGGGGGAGGTTGTTACGGATTTTATATTGGCATATTTCGTGAAGTGAGTCGGAGTCTTGAAGGTTCAAAGAAGAAAAGACGAAAATTGAAGACTCGAAGACTCAATGTATGAATTCACGATGCTTGGTAAGTTTAAATAATCTTGATGATGATTTATGATCATTTATAAGTGTTTGGAAGACATTAGAATAGATAAAAATTGATTTAAAATATAAAAAAATGAGATTTTCAACTTCCAGGATCCGGACCCTGAGGTGAGGTCCGGAACCCGTACGCCTCCCTGGCTGTCACGCAGGGAGGGTCCGGACCCTGAGGGATGAGGTCCGGACCCTGAGGGCGGAGGTCCGGACCCTGAGGGCTGAGGTACGGACCCCAGGCTGTTTCGCAGAGCGGGTCCGGACCCTGATGGCTGCGGTCCGGACAATGAAAAGCTGAAACGTTTCAGAGTCCGGATCCTGCAATCCAAGGTCTAGACCCCGACCCGTCGCGAATTTTTGGAAATTTATTTTTTCAATCCTACTCTGATTCTAATGTCTCCCAAACCTATAAATAAGATGGTAGATTTCTTAAAATCATTTTTGCAATCCTTATTTGATTCCAAATCTTTTTAAAATCAGTTTTCAATCCTAGTCGAAATTGGATTGCTTCCAAACCTTTCTAAAATCTGTTTTTAATCCTAATCTATTTCGGATTGCTTCTAAACCTATAAATAAGATGTGGGGGTGTCTCTAAAATGTGGTTAAGCATAGATTATCTTTTAGAAACCCTAGAAGCTTGTAGGTAACCGTTTTCCTCATCTTCTACATCAAGCTTCTCTCAAATTGATTCATGATGCCCTAATTTCTAATATTCTTTTAGAATCAATTTGAGGATTGCTTAGAGATTATTCCCACAGATTTTTCATGTCCTTCTAAGCAAGGAATCATCATCAATCTTATTTGTTTTGCTCCGGACGGAGTGGCGTCTTGGATTCGGCGTGATCAAGACGGTTCGTGGATTCGGATCGTTGGTGCTCGAGGATTCGAGTGGCGTCCGTGGATTCGGACGTGGGGCGTGGACGACCCGTTGGTGCGCGTGATCCACTGAAGAGAAGGGAGAGGTTAAATCCGTGGAGTCGGTAATCACCTTGTAATTCTTCACTCGTAGTGGATTGTGTTTTCGCGTGTTGGTCCCGTGGGTTTTTCTCCAAGGTGGAGTTTCCCACGTAAATCTCGGTGTGCTTATTTTATTTTTCGCATTACTTTATCGCATTGAGATTTTTGATTTTTGTTTACACACCTATTCACCCCCCTCTAGGTGATTGATATACTCTAGATAGATCTTAGGGCTCACCCGTATCTAACATTTGGGTGGAGCACGGGAATGCATGTGCGCGCGAGGAGCGTGAATCTTGGGAGAGAGAAAAAGAGAAGGACAAGGAGAAAGGAAAGAAGCGTCCGGCGGGTGGCTCGGGGGGTCAGTCTAGCTCCAAGCGGCCCCCGAAGCACTCGCAGTCGAGGAACCGATCTCGAGGGTCTCAGCAGAATCGACCCTTGAGTCGGTGCCCGATCTGTAGCGGCCCCCACAACCCTCATCAGTGTGATTACCGTGAGGGCCGGTACTATAAGTGCGGACAGCCGGGACATATGCGGTTTGATTGCCCGATGGGTGATGACCGGGCACCGTCGTCGGCATCGGCGTTCGCATCACCGAGGCAGCTTGCGGGCATCCCACCCGCGGCAATGTCGGCAGGCCGTATTCCGCCACCGAAACCAGTTGAGGGACAGCGGCCGGCTCCTAGTGGACGTGTGTTCGCCTCACAGGTGGAGGAGCCTTCTGCCCCGGATGACGTCGTGGCAGGTATTGTGTTGGTTAATGGCATTCGATGTAGAGCTTTGTTTGATACTGGAGCATCACATTCATTCATTGCTCGATCATTTACTACTACACATGGAATAAAAATTATAGAAACCACACATGCGAGAACTGTGCAAGTGCCAGAACACTCCTTTTGTGTACATCAAGCGTGTGTTAACTGTCCAGTAAGGATTGAAAACTGGATCATGCCAGCTGATTTGCTGGTGCTGGATCGAATGAGTGAGTATGACTTAATCCTGGGGATGGATTGACTCTCTAAATATCACGCTACTATCGATTGTGAGAGTCGTATAGTAAAATTTCAAGAACCCGGGCACGAGGAGTTTGTGTACCGTGGGTGCAAGAGTTCGCTCTTTGCATCGTTGGTGTCCACGTCGCAAGCAAGAAAGCTCATTGCTAGCGGTTGTGTTGCTTACTTAGCGACGGTTGTGGATGACCGAAAGGAAGTGTTGGGGCTCGAGGACATTCCTGTGGTCCAAGAGTTCCCGGATGTGTTTCCGGCGGAGTTACCCGGAATGCCACCGGATCGGGAGGTTGAGTTTGTGATAGACCTACTCCCGGGGACAACACCGGTTTCTAAAGCTCCATATAGGATGGCACCGGCGAAGCTGAAAGAATTGAAAGCACAACTACAAGATTTGTTGGACAAGGATTTCGTAAAGCCAAGTGTGTCACCTTGGGGAGCCCCTGTTCTATTTGTGCGTAAGAAGGACGGTTCACTACGGTTGTGTGTGGACTACCGTGAGTTGAATAAGGTGACCGTCAAGAATAAGTACCCGTTACCTCGTATCGATGACTTGTTTGATCAGTTGCAAGGGTCTCGGGTGTATTCGAAGATTGATTTGCAATCCGGTTATCACCAATTGAAGATTAAACCGGAGGATGTGCATAAGACCGCGTTTAGGACGCGGTATGGACACTATGAGTTCACGGTTATGCCTTTCGGGCTTACGAATGCCCCGACGGCGTTCATGGACTTAATGAATCGTGTATTTAAACCACTACTGGATCGATTTGTGGTGGTGTTCATAGATGACATTCTTGTCTACTCTCGGAGTGACGAGGAACATAAGGAGCATCTAAGGATTGTGCTTTGAGTTCTTCGAGAGAACAAGTTGTTCGCCAAGTTAAAGAAGTGCGAATTTTGGATTCGTGAGGTCGCTTTCTTGGGTCATGTGATTTCCGAGGGCGAAGTATCGGTGGACCCTAGGAAAGTCGAGGCAATCAAGGATTGGCCTCGCCCGACCAATGTCACGGAAGTGCGAAGCTTTTTGGGTCTTGCGGGGTACTATCGGCGGTTCGTGGAGGGATTTTTAAAAATCTCCGGTCCACTAACACGTCTTACCCGCAAGGGTACCAAATATATTTGGAGTGAGGAATGCGACCAAAGCTTTAAGGAGTTAAATGAGAGGTTGACATCAGCTCCGATTCTCGCCTTGCCGGTTGCGGGGGAGAGCTTTGTGGTGTATAGTGATGCATCACGGCGCGGTCTTGGGTGTGTGCTTATGCAAAGAGGGCAAGTGATAGCTTATGCCTCTCGTCAGCTGAAAAGCTATGAGCAGAATTACCCCACCCATGACCTAGAGCTTGCAGCGGTGGTCTTCGCGCTTATGTTGTGGAGACACTACTTGTACGGGGAACATTGTGAGGTGTACACGGATCATAAAAGCTTAAAGTACTTATTCACTCAAAAGGAGTTGAACTTGAGGCAACGGAGATGGTTGGAGTTGATAAAGGATTATGACTTAACCATCTTGTACCACCCCGGTAGAGCCAATGTGGTGGCCGATACGCTCAGTCGAAAATCCGTGGAGAACTTCGCAATTGAGATGACGGGACAAATGCCGTTGATCAAGGAAATGGGCCGGTTTGACTTGGAAGTCGTGGCCCCGGGCATCCTCGCAACACTCATGAATCTCGAGGTTTGGCCGGCCTTGTTGGAACAAATAAAAGAAAAGCAATCCGGAGATCCGAAACTCCAAAAGGTGCGGAGTGCTATCGAGAGCGGACGTGCCGGTGACTTTCTCGTGGACTCGAAGGGCGTCATTCGATTTCGAAATCGATTGTGCGTGCCTAAAGTCGAGGACATTCGTGGGAAGATCTTGAAAGAAGCTCACACTTCTCCCTATGCGATTCACCCGGGCGGCACCAAAATGTATAAAGATCTTAAAATGCATTATTGGTGGTCGGGGATGAAGCTTGATGTTGGGCGCTTCGTGGCACAATGTTTGGTATGCCAACAGGTGAAGGCCGAGCGTCGATTTCCAGCAGGAAAATTGCAAGGGTTGCCCATTCCAGTTTGGAAGTGGGAGAATATAGCAATGGACTTCGTGGTGGGTCTACCTCGATCGCAAGGTGGCCACGACGTGATTTGGGTGGTGGTGGATCGTTTGACAAAATCAGCACACTTTTTGCCAATCCACACCACTTGGTCGGGAGACAAACTAGCACAAGTCTATCTGGACGAGATTATGCGGTTGCACGGGGTCCCGACCTCGATAATTTCGGATCGAGATCCCCGTTTCACATCGCATTTTTGGAAAAGTTGCAAGAAGCTTTGGGTACACGGCTCGATTTCAGTTCGGCATTTCATCCTCAAACTGACGTTCAATCGAAAAGAACAATTCAGATTTTGGAGGATATGCTGCGAGCGTGTGTGTTGGACTTCAAGGGTGCATGGCCTACTTATGTACTGATGGCTGAATTTGCTTATAATAATAGCTCTCAATCTAGCATCGGTATGGCACCATTTGAAGCCTTGTACGGAAGAAAATGTCGTTCTCCTATTCATTGGAGTGAGGTCGGCGAGAGAAGGGTCTTAGGACCGGATGTTTTGCGTGAAGCAGAGGAAAAAGTCGGCTTGGCACGTGAACGCCTATCTATGGCGCAATCCAGGCAGAAGAGCTATGCGGATAGGCGTCGACGAGATTTGAAGTTCGCGGTAGGAGACCGCGTCTTCTTGAAAGTATCGCCCATGAGAGGGGTAAAGCGATTTGGTGTTCGGGGTAAGTTGAGTCCCCGATACATTGGGCCCTATGAGGTTTTAGAGCGCGTGGGACCTTTGGCGTATCGGCTTGCCCTACCGCCAAAACTTGCGGGGATACACAATATGTTTCATGTATCAACGCTCCGTAAGTATGTGTATGATCCGGCGCACGTTCTCGAGTATGTGCCTATGGAGCTTCATGAGGATATGACTTACGAGGAATTTCCCTTGTGTATCATGGATCGCGAGGTGAAGAAATTGAGGAACCGTGAAATTCCTTATGTAAAGGTGCGATGGACGAATCATGACGAGCGCGAAGCTACATGGGAACTGGAATGCTCGATGAAGGAGCGATTTCCCTACCTCTTCGCTGATTCCAGCTGAGGTACGATTTTAGTTTCGCGGCCGAAACTCTCTTTAAGGGGGGGAGGAATGTAGAACACTGAACTTCAGTGTGTTCTACCGAACTTCTACAAATTGTGGAGTTCCGGTGGGAAAGTGGCATGAGAGGCTATGTGAGTGGCTTCGGCCAAGTTTGGGACTTGTACAAGTATTTTCGGTGCAAGTGAGGCGCGAAAACGGACTTCGAAAAGGCAAGTATGCCAAAATGCAAAATTCTGCGGCGCATTCCGGTATGTATGTGTTGATACCGGAATGGCGTGGTTGAGCTGAAAATCCAGCTCTCGGGTTCTGCGAAATCGAGTGTTGAAACCGGAATAAACTCACTTGATTCCGGTATGGATGTGTTGATTCCGGAATGGATGTCATTAGTTCCGGTATGGATTGTGAGATACCGGAATGCGATGGGAGAATCTGGAAATCCAGCTCTCGGATTTTGCGGAATTTCTCGTGGCATATCGGAACTAACACCCGTATTCCGGTATACCAGTGTGGATACCGGAATACAGAGCTGTGAAATGCCAGCTTTGGCTGGCTGTGTGTAGTGAAATGTGAGGGGGGTAAATTGGTCTTTTCACATGAGAGGGGGTGTATGAAAGGCTGAGACACCCTCCCCTTCTCATTTTCTTCCTCCTCTACTTCTCCTCTCCACCTCTCTCACTTTCTCTCTCTAGAGATCTCTCTAAAGCTTGGAGAAAAGGGTGGATGAGCTTGGAAAATGTTTCCAAAATGGAGAAGAAGCTTCTTGGTGCAAGAAGAAGCTTGGGAAACTCGTGGTTAAGGTGAGTTCCTCATGATTTGGGTTCAAACTTTAGATTTAATCCTTTGTTATGAGGTTTTTGGAAACTCTAGGCAATCTTGACCACAAATGGTGGAAGATTGGCCATGAAATCTAGGGTTTGGCTTGCATGCATGCAAACCCTAGGTGGATTTGGGGCTTTTGCCATGGGAGGTTCTAAAAATTATTTGGACCTTCGGGAATTACAATTGAGGCATTGGAAATCATGTTAGAACAACTGATTTCAAGTATCGAGTTGATTTATGGGTTCGTAATGAGTAACGAACTATTTTCTTTTAGAAGGTTGGGTTGAAGCAAGAACTCAAGACTTAGTGACCTAGGAGCTCAAGGAATTCAAGACTTAGAAGCTCTTGAGGTGGGTTTGTGTTTACCGAAATGATTAGGTCACTTCCATGTCTAGGGTAAATAACCATTTGAAATTAAAATGGTTTGAAAGTATTTCATTATTGGCAAAATGAGAATCATGATGAATTGAGCCATGGGCTCATCGTGCATGTTAATGAATTCAAGTATTTCATTATTAGTTATACTTGCTATGTGATTGCATATATGTAAGGTAAACCTAGTGTCGTTGAACATAGGTTGGAACATGAGATTGGAACCTAGTGTCATTGAACATAGGTTGGAACATGAGATTGGAACCTAGTGTCATGGAACCTAGGTTGAGAATGTAAAGTAAACCTAGTGTCATTGAACATAGATGAGACTTGGTGACTTGAACCTAGGGCCATTGAACTTAGGTTGGCAAGTATGAAATGTGAACATTGGGGTATGCGACGATTTCGCTACCCCGGGTATGCGACGATTTCGCTACCCGAACCACGTGATGGCGGAGACGAGTTGGGGTACGCGACGATTTCGCTATCCCGGGTATGCGGCGATTCCGCTATCCGAATAGGGAGATGACGATTTCACTCCTTGGAAGTTGGGACCACGATGGGGATGGCGATTCCATTGCCCGGTGCTCAACACTATATTGTATAAAGAGAAAACATTGGGGTACGCGACGATTTCGCTATCCCGGGTATGCGGCGATTCCGCTACCCGAATAAGGAGATGACGATTTCACTCCTTGGAGGTTGGGACTGTGATGGGGACGGCGATTCCATTGCCCGGAGTCCAATACTTGCGGCGATTCCGCTTTGATTGAGAACCAAATTGGTGATGCGGCGATTTCGACACCATAAATAAATGAAAGGTAGTCGAACTTGGACAATGTGCGATATAGGATGAACCTAGGAGAAAATAAAAGTTGTCATTTTATTTGGTTGCATCATTTATGTTTATTTACAAGCATGTAAATATTTGTATGCATAGTTAATTGAAATCTAACTCATGCTTATGGTGTTTCTTTAGACCTGGTGGGTCGAGCTTCTCTCTTGGGTGGCCTTACCCACTGGGAACTATGTTTATAGTTCTCACCCCACGTTTTTCAGGTCCTTCCGCGAGTGAGGCGGCGGAGCGAGGCAAGGGTTTAGCTCTGTAGATAGCGGCCCTTCCATTTTGGTGTTATGTGTAGTTGTACCCCGAGTTTTGGACAATGGTAGCATAGGGATTTTCTATTAAATGTATACAACTTGTAATTCCATAGTTTTGGAGCTTGATGTATGGAATAGGAATGAAAGAAAAGAAAAAAAATTTTTGGGCATGTATAAATGTACAAATGTGATGTAATAGAAGTAGAACTTCTTTATATTGATGCTTTCCTTGTGCAACTCTTGTACTCCGTTCCTAGTTGGAACATCGTGGAAATGCTTGTGTTATGACGCCTTGGGCGGGTAGTGGAGACTCTGTCCGTTCGGCGGGTTTGGGGCATGCGCCCATGCGGTTTATCCTTTCCACCTATTTGGTGTTAAAGGCCCGACGTGGCGTGACAGTGACAGTGTATGAAATATATACACACATTAGATGCAATCAATGAGTTCGACCTAAGGCCACTGTGAATTAAACCCCTCAACTATGTTAATTTGATTCATATCTCATCAACCTTTAATTGTTTTGATTTGAACTATTTTTATAAATCAGTTGGAAGCTTTGTTAGATCTAATAGCTTCATTGCCTACCAACTATTAAATCAATTAGAGTACTCCTCCGCTTTTTGTCAATTATTTATTGTAAGTCCTAATTTTAGAAAAATTATATCTAATTTCTCCAACGTTTGATACTTTTGAGAACTATTTAGTGCTTAAATTTGCTAAATTTACGGATTTCCTATAAAATTAAATATATATTTATAAATTCTAGAAAAACATAATAAAATCGATCAATTAAAAAACTATGAATCAACTAACTACCTTTTATTTTATCATAATATTTTTAATTCTTGACTTTGTTTGCACTGGTCGACAAAAATGACCAAAATAGAGTTAGAAAATAAAAAGTAAAAAATACAAAAAGAAGATATGCATCTTTTGGACAAACTGGCCTAAAAAATAAGCATAATACGAACTTAGCTTTTTTGCTTCAGAAAATTTTATATTTTAAAATCAGATATTGACACAAATATGTGTTTAATATATATATATATATATATATATATATATATATATATATATATATATATATATATTTTATATAGAATTAGGCTATTATGATATTGATAGCATCAAGCGCTTGGTGCTATTAGGTTTTCGGCCCTTGGATAAAGGGGATGTGCGGTTAGGATGATAGTAGTCCCCTAGGGTTGAGTGGGTGGTTGGTTGAATAATATGATCTAACAGGTGGAAATGGTCAAAGGGATAGATCTAACGGCGGAAAACCCGATAGCACCAAGCGCTTGGTACTATCGATAGTATAGTAGCCGGACTATATATATATATATATATAGAATTAGGCTACTATACTATCTATAGTACCGGGGCTCCGGTACTATAGTTTTTTTTCGATCTTAGGTTGTTCAAATCAACGATCCACACCGTTGAAACAGATCTATGGTATGTGAAGCTCTTAGGAATAAAATTTTAGTTTTTTTCGATATCGTTTACTTAGTAAATAAATCATGTCAAAATGAACGGTGGAAATTGAATAATCCTTAAAATTTGAGTATAGAAGTTTCGAATTCAAGATCAAGGAGGTTGACCTTCATCTATGTAGTTTAAAGTATTTTCTATCAAAATTTGAATAAATTTAGATTCTTCTCCACCGTTAAACTACAAACTCGCTATAATAACCATTGAAATTTGACACTTTTGAAACGGTTTGATCACAAAGTAAACTACGTCGAAAAATTATAAAATTTTATTTCTAAGAACTTCAAATATCCTAGATCAGTTTCAACGGTGTGGATCGTTGATTTGATCACCCTAAGATCGAAAAATCGACTATAGTACCAGAGCCCCGGTACTATAGATAGTATAGGAAACTAGCTCTATATATATATATATATATATAATAGTAATATATGCTATATTTTACAAATATAATTAAGAACATATCCATCGTACCCGCAGCAAAGTGCGGGTACATCGCTAGTTTTGTAAGAAAGCTGATATCTTCCAATCTACAACAATAGGTATATTAATGTCAGTGTAGAGAATGAAAAAAAAATAATAGTTCGAAAATGCTTTTAGAAAAAATAGTATAGTGTAAGAAATAAAAAAAAATACTACATTGTAGGATAATAAAGTATAATTAAGCATTTTAGGTTCCATTCGAGTAAATGTAATTATAAATGCAATATAGTTAAAAATATATACAATTGGATGTGCAACATCCATAACTATATACATTTTGTTTAGTTTGATATTTACAAAATGTTGCAATTATAAATAGTTTGCTTAATTGTATAGAGCTGAGAAATGTATTTGCAAAATTTTATCAGTTTATATATAGGGTGATAAAACTGCTTCCCATATAAAAAATCTTATTTTTTGTTTGAAATTATTCTCTTCGACTTGTCACGGACTTAAGCGAAATCGCTTGTCTAGCCTGTGCGGCGCTCGCCTTTCTTCACGAAGTGAGAAGGCCTACATCTCAACTTGCTAAGTTAGGATCTACTCGCCCTAGACTAAGTACAAGAGAGAGAGAGAGTGTGACACCCAGGTAGTCCTATATAAAAGATATAATAGGGCTAACCTCTCAACCCGGCTTAAGCATTTTGGGTGGTGGCTAGGCCCAAGAGGTTGAGAGAGTTGAGCGTGCTAGGACGGGAGTAGTCCTAGGATGGGTGACCCCCTGGGAAGTCCGGGGCGTCACAGAGAGAGTTTGAGGAATGTTGTATATTGATAAGAGAAAGGATTACAACTGATTTCCTAAGGAGAATGGATGGAGGCCACAACCTTATATAGGCCACTCGCTACCCAAGTTACAAATGAAAAGGCGCCAAGTGACACATAACTACAAGCTAAAGAGGGAGGCTACAAGCTCCCAAGAGACTACACTTATTTCCCTCTTAGAAACCATAAGGGATTCTTGACCCTTCGGCATCTGCGCCATTAGTCTTGAAACCCGCATAGAAGCTTTTAGAATGCCCCAGTAAAACCTCCGACAGAACTCTCCTTCGGAGTTTGGGCGATTACAAAGGAGAAGTCAGTGGAAAATACTTTGTCCGTGACAACCTTCCCCACCTAACGCGCAGACGCCCTCGTCGTGCGCCGAGCTGCTCCCGGTCTCCGTAGCCTTCCGCGCAGTTCGTCATGCCTTCGCGCCCGAACGGCCCCGAGCCTTCCTACTGCAGTCCGCATTTGCCCCCGCGCCAGCCCCTAGTGCCTTGTCCCTCTGAGCATGAGCATCAGCGAGCTCGCTACGCGGAGAATCCGCCAAGTGTGCTTGTCCTCCGCGACACGCACGCGCACTCCACCAAGCCGCAGAACGCCCCTTGGTCCCCGTGGGTTCCTTGACAGAATGACTTGCATTTTGCTTGGACGCCGGCTGTCACGCCCCGGGTTACCTCTTCCCAGGCGCATGACCAGATCCGCCGCATACACAGTATCTCTACCATGTATACGAAGCGAAACAACATCCACAATAATCACACAGAGCTAAAGGTATCAACAGAGCTGCTATATAAATATATCAAAAGATCACTGTACATACATCATCCATAACTCTCATATATAACTCACATATACAACACTGATATCTCAATCACACTGTATGTACAGACTCAACCATCTATCAAAATGGGTATACCTCTAGCCAAGTATCCGGGGAATAGCTCTACCCGACGGTCTCCTTTCCGCGCTCAGTATGCACAACTGGGGAAGAAGACTCTGCAAAAAGATGTCACCAATGGGTGTGAGAACTACTATCAAACAAGTAGTCCTCAGTGGGTACCGCCACCAGCCTCAGCGGTCTGCCCACTAAGTCCTCAATCTCAAGAGATATGTATAGAGCAATAAAAGAGTAGGAGATATACTACCACTACTATACACAAAGCTCAACTGTCAGTATGAATACCAATGAACTGAATATACCAAATGAGGACTATCATACATCATACAATACCTGCGAACCAGCTAGTACAGGAACCCCATCTGTACCTAGCTCTCGCCATAAAATCATACAATACCTCACAATACGATACCTGCGGCCTGATCATGCTCAACCCTCCAGGGAGCTGCTTAACCCTCCAGGGAGCCGACTAGTACAGGAAGCCCGTCTGTAACTAGCCCCTCGTACAACCCTCTGTACGGAATATGCCAACTCTAGAGTGGTACTCGTGGGAGCGACCCAACCGAGTAAAGTAAACCCAAGTATACGCCAAGCACCCGCAGGTATATGATCGACACGACTGGGTCAACAAAGGATCATGTGCCCTCGGCACCTTAAAGAATAGTCAACAAGTAAGACCCAATCCACTGTGCCCTCGGCACCACAAAGGATAATCAACAAGTGTGACCCAATCAATGCTCTCACAAAGGATCACGTGCCCTTGGCACAATCTATGCTCCAGTGCTCACAATCCATCTCAACTCTATCACAAGAGGAGGCTCTCAACTCTACCACAAGGAGGAGGTACAATAACATAGCACGAGCCACAACATGATCACCTACACTATATGTACAACAACTGGTACAAAGGATATCAACAGAATAGGTGTAGGTCCAAATCATGCAACATGAATACAAAGGAAATGCATGCTCATATATATATCATTAGCACATCTAAGATCATAACATGCCCATGCGGTCTATAGATCAGTCTCAATCTAACATGGCATCTCTAACATAATCTTAGCATGGCATACTATCATAATCCCAATATCATAATCCAATATCCACATATCATAATCCAATCGTCATATCATGCTAACATAATCCAAGCAACATCATATCATATTATGCTAACATGAGATAAAACACGTAGGAGGAAGTCCACTGAATCTGGCAAACATCAACCCACCTCACAAGCTAATCCAACCACGGTGGGGAAAGAACAGTATCCTCAGATCCAACCCTCCAGATAACGCACTCCGGCAGCACTCCGATCTGTCTAAACCTCCAAGAAACTGCTAACTCCAGCAGAATAACAGCTCGGCACCAGATCAGATCAGCAGAGTAGAAGAGAGCAAGCTAGGTTACAAACTATGCCAACACATGGCCCTAAACCCACTTTCTCTCTCTAAAAATAGGGATCTCAAAGTGGAAATGTGCCAAAGTGATCAGGGACTCGCCTATTTATAGGCTCCCAAAAATCCACTTTCGGGCGCCCACTTCCCAACTTCCGGGCGTCCGGAAATGCTGCAGTCCAGGTGTCGTCATGCGGTCAAGCGGTCGGTTGGCGGTCAGCAGGCGGTGGGGCGGCGTGTCTCCGGCGATCGACACGTGTCCTACGTCGCGACACGTGGCCCTCCACGTAATAGCCAAAACCGGATCCTCAATCCGGGCGTCCAGATCCTGCGCCCAGATCCAATGCTCGTCAGTCACAACCGGATCGTCCACAAAGTCCACTGGGTCCACATCTTTCGGGCGTCCACTTCGCCACTTCCGGGCGCCCGAATCCCGCCAAGTCCGCAAACCCTAAATCTCAAAAATTTCCGAGTACTACACCGGCTGCTCCGGTGCCACCTGAGACTTGACAGCCTCGCCGCTACTCAGGTCCTCCTCCTCGAGGTCCTTAGCTTTCCCGCGGGTCACCTCCTTGTAAAACTGCAGGGCCGTAAGAGTTTGATCCTTTGTCGGCTCGCCCTGACACATTGGAACCATGCAAGGCGCTGACTCGTCCAAGAAGCTCAGCACCCACAAATATGGCATTGGCGCCGCCTTCGACGAGACAAGGAAGTCCATCCCGAGGATCACTTCGAAGTCGTCAAGCGGCCCAATAGTGAGATTAGCCTTGCCCCTCCACAGGCTGATAGCTATCTCCACGCCCTTGTCAACTCTCGCGGTTAGACGCGCCTCAGAGTTGATCGCCTTGATGCGGCTCGCGTCCTTCTCAAGCGTGAGGTCCAACCGCTTGGCCTCCGCCTCCGCGACGAAATTGTGTGTCGCGCCGGTGTCGATCATCGTCCCCGTGGTCCTCCTGTTGAGGATCACATTGTGACGCCCCAACTTCCCAGGGGGTCATCCATCCTAGGACTACTCCCGTCCTAGCACACTTAACTCTCTTAACCTCTTGGGCCTAGCCACCACCCAAAATGCTTAAGCCGGATTAAGAGTTTAGCCCTATTATATCTCATATATATAGGACTACCTGGGGTCTCACAATCTCTCCCCCTTTAAGCCCTGACGTCCTCGTCAGGCTCAGACTCACAAGTACCAGGCGATGTGAGACTCGTCTCGCTAGCCTAAACCGACTTTGTGGTGAGCCACGCTCCACCCACAACAGTCAACAGTATGAGAGCCTCGCTCTCCCTGCTGTATAATCCTGGCTCAGCCGAGGCTCATCTCATACTTCTGGCTGGTAATTGGCTCTGATACCAACTGTGACGCCCCAACTTCCCGGGGATCACCCATCCTAGGACTACTCCCGTCCTAGCACGCTTAACTCTCTTAACCTCTTGGACCTAGCCACCATCCAAAATGCTTAAGCCGGATTAAGAGTTTAGCCATATTATATCTCATATATAGGACTACCCGGGGTCTCACAACATCGACGAACATTAGCTCCCTCCTGCGGAGCTTGTCACTGCTTAGCTGACCACGAACTGCGTTGACAAGCCTTAGCGCGACCATCCTCGGCAGCTCCACCACATCCTCGCCCTCCTCGGCTTGGACCGCAGCCACTTGCTTTCCCTTTTGGTTGCTCCTGTTTGGGCAGTCCCATGCCCAATGGTTCTTGCCGCAAACATAGCATGAGATCTTTGCACACGGAAGGGCGGGATTCTGCTTTTGCCTCCTCGCATCATGGTTCTGCTTGTGCCCCTTTGCGCGCCTTGGATCGCGGTGCCCTCCCCGACCTTTGGCCTCGCTCACCTTCAATGGTTCACCTCGATCGCCTTCGGTTCGCTCCCGCTCGGGCAATTTCTCTGCCAAAGCGATCACGGAGTTCAGGTCCTTCACGTCTCGCGCCAGGAGCTCCTTGTTCACCCATGGTTGAAGACCGTCTAGGAAAAAGAACAACCGATCCTCATGAGCCATGTTGGAGATCGCCAACATCAACTTTGAGTACGCTTGGAATACTCCTTGAGTGTCCCACGATGTTTGAGCCGTCGAAGTTGCCTCCGCGCAAGATATTCGACATGCTCAGGGTAGAACTGCGCCTTGAGCTCGCGCACAAAGTCCTCCCAAGTGGTAAGTTGGCAGCGACCCTGCTCAGCCTCCGCCGACCGCCGACGCCACCACAGCATGGCATCGTTGGAGAGGTACATGGCTGCGATTTGGACCTTTTCCTCCTCATCCTCCAATCGCAACGCCTTGAGATAGCGCTCCATGTGCCAAAGAAAATTGTCTATTTCCTTCTCATCTCGCGTGCCCTTGAAGTGTTGGGGTTCAGGGAGGCGGACCTTCGAGGTGTGCTCCTTTTGCGTCTTGACGCTGTGAGCCACCGCCTTCTCCAGGATAGTCACCCGCATCTTGAGGTCCTCGACCTCGTCGACCCTGGTGACAAGGTCCTCCACCAGCACTTTCTGCTCGTCCTCGCGATGGGCGAGGTCGCTGCGGAACTGCTCGAGCTGATGGCAGAAGATGCCATGGCAGCTGCAACACTGTCCTCCATGGTATGCAGCCCCTCCTTCATCATCCCAATATGTTGGGACAGGACGGAGTAGTACTCCTCCGCTTTCGCAGCAGAGTCATCCAACAAGCTTACGCGGTCCTCAAGCGATGCGAACTCTCTCTCCAGAGTCTGCGGTTCCTTACTCTTGCCGCGCTTGGACACCCTGGGTTCAGGCACAATGTCGACAATGGCAGCATTCGACGAAGGCATGGCTTCCCAGCTCCGAACTCGCTCTGATACCAACTGTCACGGACTTAAGCAAAATCGCTTGTCTAGCCCGTGCGGCGCTCGCCTACCTTCGCGAAAGTGAGCAAGCCTACCTCTCAACTTGCTAAGTTAGGACCTACTCGTCCTAGACTAAGTACAAGAGAGAGAAGAGAGAGAGAGTTTGAAGAATGTTGTGTATTGATAAGAAAAAGAATTAGAACTGATTTCCTAAGAAGAGGGGGTGACCACAACCTTATATAGGTCACTCGCAACTCAAGCTACAAATGAAAAGGCGCAAAGTGGCACATAACTATAAGGCAAAGAGGGAGGCTACAAGCTCCCAAAAGACTACACTTATTGCCCTCCTAGAAACTCTAAGGGACTCTTGACCCTTTGGCATTCACGCCATTAGTCTTGAAACCCGCATAGAAGTTTCTAGAATGCCCCAGCAAAACCTCCGACAGAACTCTCGTTCGGAGTTTGGGCGATTGCAAAGGAGAAGTCAGTGAAAAATACTTTGTCCGTGACAGACTGCTGCAATTAAAAATACGATTAATTCGAACGTAATTTCAACTACTGTAGTTGAGTTTTCTTGTATAATTTTAACTATAAAAATTAAATTTAAATTTATTAAACTAAATATCGTATATTTATATTTGAATGTGCATGCAATTATAATTGGCTGTAACTTTGTACATTACAACATTGCTTCGCTCAAAAATGACCTTGTCTAGGGACATGGCTCATGAGAGTTGTCTCTCACTCTCTCTCCTCTAGGGATGTCAATGGGTACATATACCCAAAATTTTATCCGATCCCAAACCCGAACGAATCGAATTTATCCGATGCTAAATGGATATGATTTCAGATATGGATATCAAAAATAAAAATCCGACTGATATGGATTCGGATATGGATTTTGACTGTGCCCTACACGAACCCGAACTCGACCAGAACCCGATCCGAACCCGAATTTATTTTACATTATATATAATATGTATATAAAAATTTAATGTTATATTTGAATTTGTATTTTAAAAATTTTGATTTAATATAATATATTTTGAAATATTGAAAAAATAAATAATTATTTCGGGTTCGAATTTTCGGATTCGGATTTCGAATTTTTGGTCGGGTTTGGGTTTGGATATGGATTTTTAAAATTCGTCAGGTTCAAATTCGGATTCGAATTTCGGGTTTGGAGTCGGGTTCGGATTTGGATTTTTAAAAATCCGCCCCCAATCCAACCCGTTGACATCCTACTCTCCACTTCGTCCTTTCCTCGCTTTTCCTGCTTCGACCGTCGACTCCTCGACCCCTTTTCAGCGGGGAGAGCGGAGTGACTCTAATCGCCGCGTAGACGCGGTCCACCACGTGTCCGAATCGCATAGGCTACATGCCCTCCTCCTCCCTCCTCCCCCCACTGCGCCCGTCCTCGTCGTCGTCTTCCTCCTCCTCCTCCTCATCCGCCGCCATTACCCAGAGGCTCATCCACGCCCTCAACACGTGCACGTCCCCCTCGGAGCTCCGCCGCGCCCTCTCCCTTCTCCTCCTCCGCCGCCTCGTCCCCCCCTCCCCCTCCCTCGCCGCCGCCTTCGTCGCCGCCTCCCTCCGCCTCCGCCTCCTCCGCCCAGCCCTCTCCCTCCTCCGCCTCCTCCCCCGCCCCCACCCCTTCCTCTTCAACTCCCTCCTCCGCTCCCCCTCCCCCTGCCTCTCCCCCCTCCTCCTCTTCTCCCGCATGCTCCGCGCCTCCTGTCCCCCCAACCGCTTCACCTTCCCCCTCCTCCTCTCCGCCCTCTCCGACCTCCGCCACGGCCTAATGGTCCACACCCAGGTCGTCAAATCCGGCTTCGGCCGCGACCTCTTCGTCCGCAACTCCCTCCTCCGCCTCTACTGCTGCCGGGAAGGCGACATGGCCGCCGCCCACCAGGTGTTCGACGAAATGCCCCACAGGGACGTCGTCGCCTGGACCACCCTCATCACCGGGTACAAGAACTGCGGCCGCCCCGACGACGCCCTCGCGCGCTTCTCCCTCCTCATGGAGCTCTCGGCTTCCGGGGCGGCCCCCGCGCCGAACCGCGTCACCATGGTCAGCGCCCTGGGCGCGTGCGCGGCGCGCGGCGCGGTCGACGTAGGCGCCCGGATCCACGACTACGTGAGGGCCCGGAAATGGGAGCTCGACGTGGTGCTCGGCACGGCGCTCGTGGACATGTACGCCAAGTGCGGCGCCGCGGATGCCGCCGTGGCGGTGTTCGGCGCCATGCCGGAGCGGAACGCGGGCACGTGGAACGCGCTCATCGCGGGGCTCGCACGCGCGCGCGGGGGCGCGGAGGCGCTGCGGTGGTTCGCGCGCATGGAGGAGGAGGGCGAGGCCGCGCCCGACGCGGCCACGATCACGGCGGTGCTCTCGGCGTGCGCCCACTCCGGGCTCGTGGACGCGGGCGTCGCGATCTTCGGGCGCGCGGCGCGCGGCGGGTACGCGTTCGGAGCGCCGACGGTGAGGCACTACGGGTGCGTGGTGGACATGCTGGGGCGCGCGGGGCGGGTGGCGGAGGCCGCTGCAGTGGTGCGGGGGATGCCGTGCGCGCCGAGTCCCGCGGTGTGGGGGGCGCTGCTGGGGGCGTGCCGGGCGTGCGGGGAGCCGCAGCTTGGCGCGGCAGCAGCGCGGGGGCTCGTGGAGTGCGAGCCGTGGCGGGCGGCGCACTACGTGGTGGCGGCGAATGCGGCGGCCGAGGCCGGGCGGTGGGGGGATGCGGCGGAGGCGTGGAGGGCGATCAGGGTGCAGGGGCGGCGGAAGGACGCCGCGTGGAGCCTTGCTGCTGCAGACTCTGATGCAGATGCCGACGAGGTCAACGTAAGTAATGTCTACAAGGACTCAGTGTTATAAAATGGTGATGTGAATTGATAAACAAATATGCAACTTCTAACTTTTGCCTGCCCCTACTTCTTCCGGAAGGATGAAGTTCGGAGCCTCACCGCTACCACTGGCCCCGTGGAGTCTGACGTGGACGAGGTGAATGTAAGTGATGTCTATTGAGAGGACAATTGTGTGGCATCATTTCCGATGCTATACAATAATTGTGCTGAATTGGTATGAAAATAAACAACTTTGGCTTGCTCCTGTCATTGTCTTGCGGAGCGCTGCACCACACCCCTGACCCCGCTACCAAATTTGGACACACAGGGCTCGAATTATTGGAATATCCTTCAGAGCTTCTCTTATCTGATATTCTGAAATGATGGTGATAATCGAATCGATCCAATGCTTCTACGGTGACAGCTTCAAGTATCATTTTAACTAATACGTGAAAATAAGTGATCCTCATAGGTGGGGGGATCGCCCGGGCCCAATCTGGTGTTGTTTTAAATAATACGTGAAAATAATAAGTGACGTCTCTTAGGTGGAGAATCGCATGGGCACAATCTGATGCTACAAAATGATGGTGAGAAGAAAACGAGCAGCTGTTAACACTCGCCCCCTACCTTTTTGGAATCATCCAAATTACAGCACCATGCTGCACAACCAAACTAGCTAGGCTTTAAAGGGTGAAAAAAAAAATGTCAAATGATGGTGGGGATCGCAGTGAAGAAACCATATGGCAGATGTTTCAACTGAAGTTTCAAATTATAAGGGAAGGAAAACTCTGCCTTCAGAATTTGAGCCCGCCAAACTATTAAAATTAGTATGCAGGAATAAGGTACTTTCAGACTAGACCTTACGAAATAAAGAGTGATAGATGTATACGGACTAAAATATGATGTACAAAAACAAGATCTCTATTTTTTCAGGAACTGTGTCTTTACCCGGTTCCTTCTGTTCCACGCGGAGAGTTTGAACGCCCTAGACGACTCTTCCGGCGACCCCCGCGATTTGTGGCTGAGCATCGCCAACACCTCATACTCTACGACGTGGGAGATTAACTTATCTATGTTGTCAGCAATCTGGTGGGTCGTTTGGACAGATCGAAACAACTATATCTTTCGGGAAAATCCACCTGACGCTTTAAGGGCCTTGGGTAGAGCTAAACTACTAGCGACCGCATGGATTGAGCTTGTTTGAGTTTTTATATTATTATTATTACCACTTATCCCTCCCCCCCCTTTTGTCTCTACTTTTTGCCGGAGGCCCTGGCTACTTCCACTTTGTATGTTTAGTTCATCTCACTTAATGAATGAAGCAGGTAGCACGCTACCTTTTCCTCAAAAAAAAAAAAAACAAGATCTCTATGAAAGTAAGTTTTCTTTGTGTAATTCATTATTGGGTTTGCATGTTTTCCTAAGATACTTCAAATTAGATTTTAGTCCAATTTATTAGAGTGAACAATGTAATTAGACCTATAATTTTGGGTTGGGACAAATCAATTATAGTTAAATCAGGTCAAATCAGATCAAATTGAGTGGAATAGATAATACTTTGGAATAAGTTACATGGGTTGAAAAGACAAAAGCTTGCTTTGTAACAGCTATTTCATTGAAATATATCTTTCAATCAAAATATTTTTATCTTATATATTGCTCTTAATGAGGTATTTATCATCTCGTGCGGCTTAATGGAATTGATCAGACACGAATCCTGTATGAAATGGAGCAATGCTATCATATCTCTTGTAGAGAAAACTTAGAAAAGTTTTAGTTGGCCTTTCAACAAGGATTTTGTTTGCGCAGAAGTAAAGATTGTTCAAAATTCACATGTGATGATTAGTTTTACAGGGACATAAAAACAAGTGACTTATGTTTAGATACAAGCAAAGACAACAGCTTAGTTGCCTTTTTTTTTTTTTGGTTAAAATGTACAAAACTTATCTGAACTATAGACCGTTGAGAATTAGCTACCCAACTATTCAAAAGTTTAATTTTACTATCCAACCTTTCAATTTATTTGATTTGACTTAGTCGACAATACTTTGACTTCAAATTTTAAGCTAATTATTTACTTTAATAATTCGTAGTTGCGAGAATTGCATGAAGTTTACTAAAAATAAACAATGCATTTATATTTTGAAGTCAAAATGCTGTTGATTGATTCAAATAAAATAAATTAAAAAATTGGATAGTAAAATCAAAATTTTAAAAGCTGGATATCAAACTCAAATTTGTCCATCGTTCTTATAAGTTTTATACATTTTGTATCTGTTTACGTTTTTAAACACTAATGTAATCTTTTATATATATTATATAAAAGAAATATTCAATGCATCATATTGTGTCACATGGCTCAACATAATAAAGTTATTATTATAAATTTTAAATATTGTGTTATATATAACAAAAACAAATAAATTATATAATCTTGATGTAAATAAATTATATTTGTTCTTTGATAATTATTTGATTTTTTATATTTGTAATTTAATTTTAAATAGTCATATTATTAAATATATTAAAATTTTAATTTTTATTCAAATTTAATTAGATAAATATCTATATTATTAAGAATAAATTTTTTTAACAACAGCATGCAAGGCATAGGTAAAAGACTAGATATATATAATTGTACATACCGACGGAATTACTTTTTTCCTTGTTGTTAAGATTTGTTAGCCTCTAATGCACGCTAACCAAATAATGGGTGACAACTAGGGCTGGAAATCTAGCTCGTGTTCGACTCGAAATAGGCTCAACATCGAATTGCCCATTTAATAATGTGACACCCCAGGTAGTCCTATATAAAAGATATAATAGGGCTAACCTCTCATCCCGGCTTAAGCATTTTGGGTGGTGGATAGGCCCAAGAGGTTGAGAGAGTTGAGCGTGCTGGGACGGGAGTAGTCCTAGGATGGGTGACCCCCTGGGAAGTCCGGGGCGTCACAGTTGGTATCAGAGCCAATTACCAGCCGGAAGTGTGAGATGACTCTCGGCTGAGCCATGTATAGTTATGGGTAGAGCATGGCTCCCCAGGGTTTATGGGTAGAGCGCGGCTCCCCCAATTTAGGCTAGCGAGATGAGTCTCACACCGCCTGGTACTTGTGAGTCGGAGCCTGACGTGGACGTCAGGGCTTAAAGGAGGGGAGATTGTGACACCCCAGGCAGTCCTATATAAAAGATATAATAGGACTAACCTCTCAACCCGGCTTAAGTATTTTTGGTGGTGGATAGGCCCAAGAGGTTGAGAGAGTTGAGCGTGCTGGGACGGGAGTAGTCCTAGGATGGGTGACTCCCTGGGAAGTCCGGGGCGTCACAAATAAATGAGCCGAATATTAGTTGTGGTCGCTCACTAATGTTCGGCTTGATATAGCTCGAATACATATAGTTCACCTAATATACTATTGATAGCATATGAATAGTTGATAGGTAAATACTATTTTCATACTTTCAATAGTATTCTAGTTCCTCTCTCTCTCTCTCTCTCTCTCTCTCTCTTTCTCTCTCTCTCTCTACACACACATACAAAAGAGAAGTTTTTAGTATTTAAATTTTGGCCCAACTCAAAGGTAAAGAGATTTATTTGTTTGTAGAATTTCAACAACTAAATCAAAATCTAAAGGATAGAATTTTAAAATTAATTTTATTCTCCCCTGGAGCCTTTCCTCTCTTTTGTGTCCCTCTGACCGTCATAACTGGAGTAACTTCCGTGATGCATTATCTTTTCCTTCCAAAACAGCCCCTCGGACTTTTTTTGGCTCACCCTCAATTTCATCGGTGTGCCTTATTCAAATTTCAAATTTCGAATGGATCTCCAGGTCTATCCTTCTTAGGATCCTTACTGAAGCAAGGGCCACCGAAACCTTCGGACTTACGGTATTCCCCACAACTTCTTTATCGGCAAGGGCCACCGAGGCCTTCCTTTATCGGCAATTTGGATTTCAGCATACTTTGCAACTCTTTTGTCGAAGCCTTATGGTCGAACGCACCTTGTCGCTACAAGATAGGTGTCGAACAGAATAATATTTTTACATGCATCAGAAAAATAAAGGTGAAATTGTATAGAGGTAAGTAAACTTTGAATAGTTTGGCAAAGACTACCCAACTTTTGAAAATTTTGATTTTACTATATGAACTTTCAAATAGTTTGATTTGCCTTTTGAAAAGTAATTGTTTGCACCTAGCATATCTAGATATTTGCTAACCATGTTTTTTTTTTTTCAAATGTATCTCATATTGCTAATTCAATTGCTCAAATTTTAAATAAAAAAAAACTATAATTCATTATGTGGTAGAGACCGAACATCGGATAAAGTAAATGACCCATAAAGATATGTTATACGAATATACAAGTGCACAAGGTGTAGGGCGAGTTTTCTAAAAAAAATAATAAACAACTACAATAAAGTAAAATAAAAGATTAAGTAGTACAATCATAATTTTTTAAAAATAAGTATTTGTTTTCAAATGATCCTGTTGTGCGCTATTTTTTCTGGACCGTTGACCGGGTCCAAACCCTCTCGATATGTGTGTGAAAAGGTAAAACAGCTTCCTGAAATGACCCTCGAATGCGCCACAATCATATCAAGCGATTCGGTTGAGGAGGAATCGGCTCAACCGGATTCTACCTCACTTCACTAATTAAAGCCGAAAATTCAGGATATTCGGCTGATCAAAGATTCGGTTGAATGAACCGAGTCATTGTATTGTGGGGAAGTCTGGGTTACAAGTACAATTAAGACTACTCCTAAGAAAAACTGTAAATGCTGGAAGGGTAAAGATTACATGTAGACTACTCCTAGAAAAACTGTAAATGCTGAAAGTAGAAGTATTGAAAATGCAGTGGTCTTCTCATTCGCAGAGAAGAGAAAGACCTCTATTACAGGCTTCGAAATTACTATTTATAGCCCACATTATTGGTCGGTTTTGGTAGTGGGGGTAGTGCTATAGCCATGATCGCGTAAGTTACGCCCCATGATCGCGTAAGTTACACCCTATGATCGCGTAAGTTACACCCCACTTCTCAACCGTTCCCGCCTAAAGTCTCTCCACCTTCAGGCGTCTTGTTGTCGGCTCCTGGTATACCACGTGTCCTTATTTTTTTGGCTCGTGCGTGGTCCAATCTGTCTATCTTATGGCGCGTTAATTTTTGGCATCAACAATGCCCCCCAATAGTCTTTCGAATGAATATTCGGATGACTATTGGTACCAAATCAACGGCCTAATGACAGCCGAGACCCGAGCTTTAGTCTTGCTGGTCATGGTCGGCTTAAAGAAAGCACATTTATATGGTTGTCGGCTCTTTACCATCTCAGGCGCATACACTTCGGCTTCATCAGTCGATTCTCACTTTTACTCGATTGGCTCGGCTCTTCTTGAACCGACCGTTTTTCTATCAAGGATTTCTCCTTGCCTTTACCATCTCAGCTGCATAAACTTCGGCTTCATCAGCCGATTCTTCATTTTCACTTGATTGGCTCGGCTCTTTTTGAACCGACTGTTCTACTATCAAGGATTTCTCCTTGCCTTTGCTCCATTTTTTATTTCGGCTCCATTGCGGCTGTCACGCCCCGTCGGGCCTTTAACACCAACTAGGTGGAAAGGATAACCGCACGGGCGCATGCCCCAGACCCGCCGAACGGATAGAGTCCCTTCTACCCGCCCAAGGCGTCACAACACAAGCTTATCCACGAGGTTCCAACTAGGAACGGAGTACAAGAGTTGCACAAGGAAAGCATCAACATAAAGAAGTTCTACTTCTATTACATCACATTGCACATTTATACATGCTCAAAATTTTCTTTTCATTCCATACACCATGTTCCAAAATTATGGAATACATAAGTTTCATATATGTAATGGAAATCCCCTATACTATCAAAGTCCAAGACTAGGGGTACAACTCTATGTATCACCAAAATGGAAGGGCCGCTATCTAGAGAGCTAAACCCTTGCCTCGCTCCGCCGCCTCACTCGCGGAAGGACCTGAAAAACGTGGGGTGAGAACTATAAACATAGTTCCCAGTGGGTAAGGCCACCCAAGAGAGAAGCTCGACCCACCAGGTCCAAAGAAACACCATATGCATAAGTTAGATCACAAATAACTATGAAACAATTATTTACATGCTTGTAAATAAACATAAAGGATGCAACCAAATGAAATATAACTTATCATTCTCTCCTAGGTTCATCCTATATTTCACATTGACTAAGTTCAATTACTTGTCATTTACTTATGGTTTCGGAATCGCCGTCTCACCATAAGGGTTCCAACATTCAAGGAGTGAACTCGTCACCTCCTAGTTCGAGTAGCGAACTCGTCGCATACTCGGGATAGCAAAATCGTCGCATACCCCATCTCAACACCGCCATCACATGGCATGGGTAGCGAACTCGTCGCATACCCGGGATAGCAACCTCGTCGCACATCCCATCTCGACACCGCCAACTCATGGCGTGGTAGCGAAATCATCGCATACCCGGGATAGCAAAATCGTCGCACATCCCGTGTCAACACCGCCAACTCATGGCATGGTAGCGAAATCGTCGCCTACCCGGGATAGCAAAATCGTCGCACATCCCGTTTCAACACCGCCAACTCATGGCATGGTAGCGAAATCGTCACCTACCCGGGATAGCAAAATCGTCGCACATCCCGTTGTTCACATTTTTCACTTGCCAACCTAAGTCTCATGACCTTAGGTTCAAGTCACTAAGTCTCACCTATGTTCAATGATACTAGGTTTACTTTCTCATTCTCAACCTAGGTTCCATGACTCTAGGTTCCAATCTCATGTCCAACCTATGTTCAATGACACTAGATTCCATTCTCACATGTTCCAACCTATGTTCAATAACACTAGGTTCTATTCTCACATGTTCCAACCTATGTTCAATAACACTAGGTTCTATTCTCACATGTTCCAACCTATGTTCAATAACACTAGGTTCTATTCTCACATGTTCCAACCTATGTTCAATAACACTAGGTTCTATTCTCACATGTTCCAACCTATGTTCAATAACACTAGGTTCCAATCGTACATGCAACCATACAACAAGTATCGATAATTGAATTATACTTGAATTCTATATCATGCAA
Source organism: Puya raimondii (assembly GCA_016920855.1). NCBI lineage: Eukaryota > Viridiplantae > Streptophyta > Magnoliopsida > Poales > Bromeliaceae > Puya > Puya raimondii. The sequence goes on along the minus strand of JABWPP010000050.1, from coordinate 121,986,406 downwards.
TAGGAGCTCATTGCTCTACCTATCATGATTTTACCTTTGCCAACATACAAGTTCTAGGGTTCACAACACATACTATTTTATCTTTAAATGGAGATTTACCCTAGACATGGAAGTGACCTAATCACTTCGGTAAACACAAACCCACCTCAAGAGCTTCCGAATTCTTGTATTCTTCAAGCCCCTAAGTGTCCAAGCCTTGAGTTCTTGCTTCAACCCAAGCTTCTGCAAGAAAACGGTTCGTTACTCGTCACGAACCCTTAACTCAACTCAATACATGAAATCAAGTGTTCTAACATGATTTCCTATGCCTCAATTGCAATTCCCGAAGGTCCAAATATTTTTAGAACCTCCCAAGGTAAAGCAATAAGCTTCCTTGCTTGTGACGTGGACACCATTGACGCAAAGAGCGAACTCTTGCAACCACGGTACACAAACTCTTTGTGCCCGGGTTCTCTAAACCTTACTATCCGGCTCTCACAATCGTGCACTGAAATTCAGTGTACTACACCCGAGAGTGTTGGAATGATTAGAGAAAAGTTGGGAGATTTTTGAGATACGATTGTATGTTGGAATATAATTATTCCGTAAGGGATAAACTATAATTCTCCAACTTGGGAAGTGTTCTTATGTGTGGAAGAGTTTCGGTTGTGTTAGATTTGATTTGGAGAGAAAACGAAATAAAAAACGGAGTTTTAGAGCGAAAATGAGAAGAAAATAAAAAGGCTGAAATCACTGTTCACAGTGTCCGGGTCCGGACACTGGGATTGGATTGGGTCATTTCATGTGGTAGGCTTATGAGGGAGGTTGGGGGTGGTCTCTCCTCATTTCTTCTTCGTCTTCCCGTCTTTCGCCCTTTCCTCATCCCTGCTCTCTACTTTTCTCTCTCTGACGACCTCTCCAAACTATGCGAGGACATGGAGGTGATGTATTGAGCTTGAAGGGACTTCCAAGCGTGGAAAGTGCTTCTTGCGAGCAAGAATAAGCTAGAGGAGCTTGGACAAAGTGGTGAAGTTCATGGATGATTGATTTGGGTTTAAATCTTGGAATGTTTTCTTATTTGAAGGTTTTTGGAAAAACCCTTGGCAAATCCTAGACACACAAATGGTTGCCGGATTGGCCATGTGATTTTGCCGGCCCCTTCTTACATGCATGCATGTAAACCCTATGGTCGAAAGAGGATTTCTGTTATGGAGGGGTCTTGAAAAATACGTTTAACCTTTTACGTAACTCCTAGTTGCGGGGCCGCCTAGCGTAATCATGTGGGACTTAACTCGACCTTGCCTCGGAGTAATTCCTAAGAGATGAAATTATTCTTGAGCCTTCGACTCAGCGCCCAGTATATCCGTACATCACTACCATGTATGATAGGCGCAAGGAAGCTTGAAGACACTAAGCCTCTGAAGCCAAGGATAAGCTGCCCTATCTTGCAAGTATCTACTTAGCAACTTAGGGACGCTTTGTGAGAGTGGGGTTTGCCGATATGCACCGAAGGTGCATTAGGGTAACTTTCATGTCTTAAGGCCGTAAACTAACAACCACGTGAAATTAAATGGCTGGTGTTATGTTATGAGACCCTAGAATGGAACATTGGTGCCATGCTCCGGCCGCAAAATGGTTTTATCCTAAGTAGCTTAATGCAGCTAATGAGCTCACCCTTCGCTTGCAATGTGGAAGTAGTAGAATCATATGTAGCATGCTTTAAATACCCATGGAAGAACCATTTGCATGGTCATGAACTAACTTGTGCTTACTAAGTGATAGAAAGGATTACCCTAGACAAGTACATGCACCATGAATTGCCCTGGCCATAATGCCCACAATATGCCTCATTGACCAGTATGCGTCCTGCTCCAATTGCTGATAACTTGCACAAAATGTGTGTAGATAGGTGCAATTGTGATCATATGACTATATCAAGTGTTGTTTGAACATAGGGTTGAACATGTGAATTGAACCTAGTGTCGAAGTTAGACACATAGGTTGGACACTGTGTATATGTGCTGAGTAGTGATTGGAACATAGGTGGACAATGTGATTTGTGAACCTCAGTGTCATTGACATAGTTGGACAATTGTGCATATGTGAAACTAGTGTCATAGGAAAATAGGTTGGAACTCGTAGTATGTTAAACCTAGTAGTCATTGAGACGCATAGGTTGAACGGATGATGATATAACTCTCAGTAGTTGTAACTGAAACATAGGTTGACAATGAATGATATATGAACGTCTAGTGAGTTGTTGAACATAGTGGTTAGGAGAAATGATCTCAAGTGAACTCTAGTGTCATTGAACATAGGTTGAAAATGATGTATGTAAACCTAGTGTTGTATGAACATGATAGGTGTGACAAGATGATATAAACACTAGTGTTGTTGAACATAGGTTGACAAGGATTGATGATATGAACCTAGTGTTGTTGAACATAGGTTGGAAAAAATATCTTGAACACTGAACCTAGTGTTGTTGAACATAGGTTGGAGGACTTGACACATGCAACCTTAGCCATGTCGTGTTCTTGAATGGCAATACGAGTTGGGGTAACTTTTGACATGAACCTGAGTGTTGTGAACATAGGTTGGCTATTTGACATTGATACCTAGTGGTTGTTGAACATTAGGTTTGGGAACTTTTGACGTCGTGGAACCTAGTGTGCATTGAGAACAATAGGATGAGATAGCTTATTGACATGTAGATCAACATGAAGTGTCATTTGGACATAGGTTGAGAAACATTACAAAAACAAAACAAAAATGGGTGGGTGATAAGGGGTGGATAAATAGCGGCGATTCGAAATCCCAATGGGCAAAGGAAAATAAAAATGGGATAGATGAATGTGGCTAGAACGTATTGCCTGAACCCCATGTTAATGTCGTGGCGGGTAAGTCGCACAAAGACACAATGGTTGGTGAAGTTGTCGGATTCGTCCGGCGGGACAAACCTAATGCCACACAATGGAAAGGTCAAAGATCGGATGGTTGGCAAGAACAGCGACGGTGCGATTATCAGTAAAACCATCGGACAACTAGACGCAAATGGATTCGCGCACAAAACAGATCATACTGAGTTGGGTAGAAGACTCGGCGGATCCGTCGCGGCAGCGATCGCAAGCGCCCAGCTATTAGGATCAAGACGACATGGAAATGACCGAGAAGTAAAATTGAAGGTGGAGTGGCGCGTGAACCAAATCTGCAGCACAATGGCCAAACAAGAAAGGCCGGGCAAGAAAGTCCCGTCAACACAAATGATGTAAACGGTTTGATGGCGCGCGGCGCATTCCGACACTGCCAATGCTACTGATTGATAAACATGTACTAATTGTAAAAATAGATTATATTATTACAATGAAGAAATGGACCGTAGTGAGAAATTGAATAATCGTCATTTAGATAGGTTTGGGCATTAAAGATATATCAGTTTACATGTCATAAATTTACCAAGAAGTCTTGTAAGGATGTACTAATTATGCATTGGTTATAATGTATTTACTAACCTATGCTTGTGTTGTTTTCTTTGGACCTGGTGGGTCGAGCTTCTCCCTTGGGTGGCCTTATCCACTGGGAACTATGTTTATAGTTCTCACCCCACCATATTTTCAGGTCCACACGTGAGCGCGCGGCGGTGCGAGGGAGGGGCGTAGCTTGATAGTTAGCGTCCTGCCATTGTGACCAGAGATAGATGTACCCTGGATCAGCGTAGCTTAAGGGTATATAAAAGAGAAAAATTGTAATAACAATTTGATTGTATTTGGAAAGAAAATGTAATACGTAATTTGAATGTGAGGAATGCTTGTAATAGCGTAGTTGTTTATGTTTATGATGCTTTCCTTATACAATCTGTGTATGAATTCTATTCCTATTTGGAATGTTTTGAATTGTACCAATTGTGACGCCTTGGGCGAATAAGTGGAAGGAGCCACGCACGGGCGCGTGCGCCAGACCCGCCGAACGGACAGAGTTTTCCCTGTTCGCCCAAGGCGTCACAATCGGTACAATTCAAAACATTTCAAACATGAATAGAATTCATACACAGATTGTATAAGGAAAGCATCATAAACATAAGTAACTACGCTATTACAAGCATTCCTCACATTCAGATTACATATTACATTTTCTTTCCAAATACAATCAAATTGTTATTACAAATTTTCTCTTTTATATACCCTTAAGCTACGCTGATCCAGGGTACATCTATCTCTGGTCACAATGGCAGGACGCTAACTATCAAGCTACGCCCCTCCCTCGCGCCGCCGCGCGCTCACGTGTGGACCTGAAAATATGGTGTGGTGAGAACTATAAACATAGTTCCCAGTGGGTAAGGCCACCCAAGGGAGAAGCTCGACCCACCAGGTCCAAAGAAAACAACACAAGCATAGGTTAGTAAATAAAAAATAACCATGCATAATTAAATTTACAAACTTGTAAATAAATATGAACAGATGCAACCTATTAAATGACATATTTTATTTTCTCCTAGGTCCACGTCACAGGGCGAAATTCTACCTCAAACTTTTGTTCTCAAACATTAACAAGTAATTAAAACTCCACTACTCCAAAATCTACAATAGGTCACTTTGCAGATTTCGATAATCTTGTTTCTCACCAAACAAGATCCTTGGTCTACTAGTAACATCAAATTTCGCATATGGCCTCCTGACACCAAGAAAGAGTTACCAGCTTCCGAGCAGTCTTCAGCCACCTTCACGCTCAACCAATGCTCAAGTGCTACTAATGAACCCTCTTTGATTGGCCACTCAATTTTTACCCCGCGAAGTACATTCTATCCTTGAGTATACTACGCATCGATTGAATCATCTTGTAGTCACTATCACGACGTAATCATGCCTTGGAACATTCTGCCACCTCAATGCACTTCAACATTCTGAGCCACGTTCATTTCAACGCAGGCTTAACTATTCTGATATCCATCGTACTAAAATCTACAGCAATTCGTGATTCGACTCTAAGGATTTCGAGGAACTATAAAATTAAAGAATAGCCTCATGCCGCATATCTCCTTATATTCTTTCACTATCACTGCAGTTGGATTCCATAACTTATGCTAGTCAATCACTAAGCACACGAGGTTGAAATCAATATCACATGGAGGAGTCCTCACAACCACCATAGACAAACTCCACTATCCTGGCTCACGAAAAATGGTGATCCTTTCTTTACCATTGTGCTCACCAGACACCTCGTGAGCCAACTTATACATAATGCCACATCTAATTATGCTATGCGTCTATAACAATAATCCCTATGACTCTTATTAACATTCCTCAAGATCATATTTTAACCATTCTCACATAATATGTATACCTTCATACCAACTGCCAAAATTTTTCATATGTAGACATGATGACAGTGTTCGACAAATTCTTATTAAATGCATCTTTCAATTCCATACCTTTAATCATGCTTATCCTCCGACAGTTTCTTGGCATCACAAAATTGATCAAGTAATGCATTGAATATTTCAGTCTCAACGTACCAGCACTCTTACCACCTGAGCTAATCTAGATCTTAGATTTCATATCTTATCGGTATCATAATTGGATTAAGTACTAATTCAATCTACCAAATTTTACAATCTTCTGTTCTAAAAATATTCAACAATAGAATCAAGCTAGCATGTAACTACTTCATACTCTAATTGCTAACCCAAACCAGCATGTTACTACAAGCCACATAGCCTTCTCCTTAGTTAACTAGGTAGAGGGAACAATTATGCAGAAGAAGCCTTGTCAACTCCGCTCTCGACTACCATGAATCACATCGGCCAACTATAGTATGGTCTCTACTTATCCAGTTGACTTATGGTGGTGTTTTTGCATCCATCACCCAACTATGCCAAGGCTAAAGCATCAACATCTACTTAGGAGTTATCATAACCCCAACGTATTACTAATCTTGGCACCAAGTCAGAACCCTCACCTATTCCTACATACCGATGATCATATAGTTCTCAGAAAGAACTCTGCATCCATGACAAGATTTAACCATAAACTTGGAGGTTATCTAGTCCTCCTTAGACACATGTCCCACAAGATAGCTAGGCAAGACTAACTTAGAAAACCACGCACAGGTGGCTAAATGAAGTATTTGAGTGAAGTTGGATATAATACATGTGGTTCCGACCCAATTAGGCGAAAGTTATTAGCAGGCACTTCTTCTCAACTTTTGACATCACGTTGTGTGCACCCAACATGACCGTCAAAAGAAGAGAAGTAGCAACACCTTTAATCGACTTCCAATATACCATTAGAACCATAACTCAACAGACTCGACCCAATTTATAATACTTTCGCCACGATTTATAAGTCATCGTTCTCTCACGGGCCTAAAATCCTTAAGTCCTTTACCATTCTTAGGGTTTATTAGGTCCATAACCTAAGAAACTCATGAATGCTCTGATACCACCTTAATCTGTCACGCCCCGGTTACATAGCGGAAGACCACGGGGACGTCAACAGACCCGCCGAACGGACAGAGTTTTCCCTGTCCGCACGAAGCGACCAATGAGACAGAAACAGTAACAAAGGAATCAAAGAGTCAACATTAACAATTCTAGAGTCCACAACTAAACACAAAGTATCAGAGCGATAATATATGTAAAACTAAACTAAACAACTATCACTATCCATACAAACATACAACCATACATTTCCAAAATAACAATATATAAGTATTGACCCTGGCCCCGCCAGTCCTGATGTACATGATACAATCTCAAAACCAACTAGCTGGTGGTCCTCTATATACACAGGTTGGAATTGCTATCTATGGCGTGATCCTCTTATCTCGATGATCCGTCAGTGTAGCTGTATCTGAAAAGAAAAGTAAACAACAAGCGGGCGTGAAAACTACTAAACAGTAGTTCCCAGTGGGTACGATCGGCGACAACCACGACCTTCCCACTAGGTCTACCAGAGGCATGAATAGAAAAAAGTGGTACAGTACATGATCAAATGAGCTACAGAGTATGATAAGGATAAACATACTTTTACTAACTATCATGCCTCTATACATGTATACTATATATCATGTTTCTATGCAAGTATACTGTCTATGATGTCTCTATGCATGGAACATGCAATAATGAAGCTGTCTGATATATGTATCAACTCTAATATTGATGAGTAGAAACGGTACACCACACAAAGTAAAGAACCATGTCATGTATCAACTAGGGTACTAATACTCAATGTAAGGTATCACCCACTCATACTCATGCAACCCAATCAACACACTGCGACCCAATCATAAACCGACCAACTCGTAGGTCACATATGTAAGGAATAGGAGACAAAGTGATTAGAATATGCATCAATGCTGATACTAATAAATAAATAAAATAATAGTACCCAATCGCAACGACCGACTCATAGGTCCGGTCAAGCCCGCGCCCGCCTAGTGCCTGGATCGCACTCCCGCAGTGCGCCTTTGACACCTAGGCTCTGCCCCCCAACCCGATCACCTGTAATGACCCAGCCCACTAGCAATAATAACTCGTTGGGCCCAATCAACAACCCAAAATGCTTAAGCCTAGTTATTGCTACTAGTGGCCCATTCCTATCCGATGTGGGACTATTGGGGTGTCAGAAACTCCCCCCCCCCCCCCCTTTTAGGCCCTGACGCCCTCGTCAGTCCTAAACACACACAGCCCAAGATCACCAGGCGATGTGAGACTCGTCTCGCTAGCCTAAACCGACTTTGTGGTGAGCCGCGCTCCACCCACAACAGTCAACAGTATGAGAGCCTCGCTCTCTCCGCTGTACAACCTGGCTCAGCCGAGACTCATCTCACACTTCCGGCTGGTGAACCGGCTCTGATACCAAATGTAACGACCCAGCCCACTAGTAATAATAACTCGTTGGGCCCAATCAACAACCCAAAATGCTTAAGCCAGTTATTGCTACTAGTGGACCATTCCTATCCGATGTGGGACTATTGGGGTGTCACATCACCACTCCCACAGGTGGGTCGTCATCCCAAGGGCACACACATATTTCTGCTATAGCTGGCCAGCATCCGGAGCGGCACTCGAAGGGGAACGACCCCTACCAAGTCTAATAGCACGTAACTCTGTCAAGCTCAATGTGGCTATGCAGGCTATGGTGTTAGTTGTATGCCCTAGAAGCCTATCAGGCTGACGCATTTTATTTTCTATGGGACATATCTTTGTACTTAATCTTTATAATTTATAAATTTGGGCCTTTTTATGCCATTCATGTTTAATGTGTCCGTGAATCGTCCTTTGAATTAATAAGATGATAATATGTATTCTCAAGAGTTGAGAATTTGAGATACATATTATTGGTGATTAAATTCATAAATGCTCTCAATCGGTGGATCATCATGGGGACGATGATTGATCCGGTAAGATTGATGTATGTGCCGCTTCCTTATGGGATGACGAGTCTCGAGTCATCAGTGTGGGGACACTGGAGCGAACATGCAGGTGGTTGTTAGAGAACAAGGGTACTGAGCGTGACCAACTACGAACGGTTACATGGATGTCTACTTATTCGTCAGTAACTGGTTCGATGTTGCAGTGGTACAACTGATCCTTAGACCTGCGACACCACGGCCATTCAATGTGAAGCTATTGTAGTTTGACTATGCAACAAACTCTGATCCTAGCCACGGGTCTTAGTAGTATATGTTGGCTGCAGTAGATTCATATTAGGAATGGGTGTGTGTTTATAGGGGATCTATCGCTCTCGGTAGAGAGATAATTAGTCCTATGCTATTTGTAAGACAAAGCTCAGAAATCCTCGGCCGGGGTAATATGGTGTATGGAAAGGTGTTTCCAAGAGTAACCATAAGAGCTTCTGTCCTATCAAATTTGTCATATGACGGGTGATGGGGTTTGACGAGTATTCCATGACCTCCACTCAGTTGGGACTATGCGATAGAAGGATTGTATTGTACGGTAACTGCACCTAGAGGTTCAGTCCGATATTCACTTCTGACTGGATTGCCACTATATGCTGCTAGGCGTCACTGGTGGATTGTGGGAACCAATAAGAATAATTATAAGCGAATAATTATTCTACTAGGGTAGAATCAAAAGTGTTTGATCCATCGAAAAGAGTTTCGATGATGATGTCGATGGGGATCGCATCATATCTCACTACCAGACAGAATTGGACCTATTAGGTCACACACATAAGAAATCGCGCATGATCGATATTAAGGTGACGATAAAAGAAGTTTATCGGATGGGTTAATTGCAATATAGTTAAATACTAAAGTTTACTAATTTATTAGTAAAAGGACTAATTTGCAATTGTTGTAAATTAAATGTATTTAAGTGCAAAAGTTGCATGGTATATTTACTAATTGTTAGTAAATAATATGAGGACTTATGTGCAAATGTTACACACGAACCGAATTAGGATTAGGATTCGGATTCGGATTCGGTTCAAAATAAAACCAACTTGAGGGTTAATGGATAATCCAATCGGATTAGGATTCGATAAGGATTAGGTTTAGGATTAGGGTTTTCTCATTATAAATATATGTCATATGACATATTAATGAGACAAGCAATACAAGAAAACCCTAGCCGTCAACCCTCTCCCTCTTCCTCAAGTCCTCCACAATTAATCTATCGTTTTCGATCTTCGGAAGATTGCTAGCACAATTAGAAGATTGAATCATCTTCCTCATATCGACGCAAAAATTAATTCGTGATCGGATCGCGGATTAAGGTGGTTGATTACTTCGATCAAAGGCGTGATTTCGTGTGGACGCGAGTAGAGGCCGGGCGCGTGCGCGGCTAGCGAGGATGAACAACTTTTACCAGCGATCGTCGACTTCGCGGTGATCTCGACCCGCGCAAGGTAAAAGTAAATCCTAATTGATAAGATCAATTAGATTAATTGTTAACGATCTAAAACGAAACACGAGGTGATCTTTGGTTTAGAAAATTTTAATTGTGTTATTTTCTTCCGCTGCGCCTACATGCTTAATTTTCTTACATATGGTCCATGCAATGATCAAAGAGATCACAAGTACCCAATCTGGCATCTTCAACATAATCATATACTATTCACCATCTCACAAGTGACAATCGTACCATCATATATCTAAATATCCAAAACATCTGTTTACTATCACCGCGCTAACCCACGGTCTCTATCACATTCCTCAGGGCATGTACTATGCAAATGAAAAATAAAAGACTCGTCACTATGCCCAAGATGTCAACCAATCCTTCTCGGCCTATCTAATATATAGCAAAGTGATATACTAATACAATCCAACATACTGTGACCATTACACTTATAATTTATACAATGCAACATAGATTAATATCCACATGCAACATGCTACAAATCATTTCTCTATTCAATGCCCTGCTAATATAGCCCTCTAATATTATTTATGACATCTACTTCTAAGCCAGATATCGTAATATAGTACCCAATATGATATATTAGCAGTAATTCACAATTTATTCATACACAATCCGGCGATCCCTCTTGGCCTAATCTAATCCATATAATACGAAGCAATAGTAGAAATACAACATGCTAAAGTAATGCGATCCATTGCTAGTGCAATTATCACAATTTTATTCTCATATGCAATTGTCATAATGTCCATCCTTCTATTAGTATCCAACTTTATCTTATGAACTAGAGCCCTTCTATTAGTATCCAACATGAACTTTACATATCTTACTAAATATGCAAATGATATCCAATAGCCCCTCCCGGCCTACTTTAATGTATGCAAAATATTACTCTGATTGATAATTTCTAAATCATGACAATTCAATTCCAAACTAACATAACTCTCCACCAACTTATGACCATATACGTGATAGAGCAAAATCAAAATCTGAATCAAAATCTGCAGGAAATACTAATGAATCTCATAGAAACCTAATCAAAGGGATTGGTTGATCAAAGGAATTGATTATGGAGAAATCTGATTACATGATTCTAGCATCAATCATTGTATAAGCTACTATAATTGTACATTCCTTCTACTGAAACATTCCTTCTACTGAAACATGTATCTTTGTGCTTATATATGTAAGAATCAAATGCTCTAATGCATAGAGAATTTTCTCTCTAATTCCACTTCCATTATTTTTGCTTCTTCATGATATCAGAGCAGGACCTCTGCATCTGAGACTGAAACGTTTTCTCAAGCATGGCGAAGAACAAGTCCGAGTTGACGATTCAGAGCTTTCATCAGATGACAAGTCTAGTATCAGTTAAACTCTCTTCCTCCAATTTTTTACTGTGGAAATCACAGATTTACCCCCTCATTCATAGTACACATCTTCTTCATCACATGGAAGAAGATGCACCTACAAAAATAATTTTAAAAGGAGATAAGGAGGAAGAAAATCCAGAATATGCAATCTGGATTAATAATGATGGACTCCTTACCAGTTGGCTCTTAGGGACTATGGCAGAGGAAGTTCTTGGCTTGGTTATTGGATGCAACAGTGTAAGAGAAATATGGAAATGTCTAGAAGAACATTTCCTTGCTTCTACCAAAGAGAAAGAAATGCATCTAAAGAACCAGCTAGCAGTTTTGAAGGGAAATCAACCTTTAGATGAATTTATTAGAAAATTCAAACACACATGTGATTGCCTTGCAGCAATACAACAACCCTTAGATGATGTTGATAAAGTTTTTCAATTATCGAGAGTCCTAGGATCTCGTTATAGAGCTTATAATTTAGCTGTTCTGTCAAAGCCACCATATCCTACCTTCAATGAATATATCATGGGGCTGCAAGGATTTGAACAGCAACTAGCTCTAGAAGATGAGGAGGAGAAAACAAAAGCACCAAATTATGCTCAAGCCTTCATTGCCCAAAGAGGAAGAGGAGGTCGTGGCAGAAACAATAGAGGACGCAATTTCAATTCGAGAGGAAGAGGATTTGTTCAATATGGAACCTATAATAACCAGGGCGGTCGAAACAATAAAAACTTCTTCACAAATACTACTCCACAATCTCAACAAGGAAATTTCCAAAGAAAAAATCAGCAACAACCCAATCAAGGTGAAGTTTCTTGCCAAATTTGTGGTATATCTGGTCATATTGCTCTCAAATGCTTCTACAGATTTGATCATGCATATCAAAGCGAAGATCTGCCACAAGCCTTTGCAGCAATGTCTTTGCCAAATGATAAAGACCCAACCTTTTATGCCGATACTGCAGCTACAGCTCATATGACATCAGACGCAGGTATTCTTCATTCTAAATATCCATATCATGGTAAAACAAAAGTCTATACTAGTGATGGAACTGCTCTTCCTATTACACATACTGGATCAACATCAATTGGATCTGTTAAATTGAATAATGTGTTAGTAGTACCTGAATAAAAGAAGAATTTGCTATCCGTTAGTCAATTTACTGAAGAAAATTCATGTGTTTTTGTATTCTCATCAACTGGTTTTATGATAAAGGATCCAGTAACACAAAAGGTTCTAGCTAAAGGAACTAAGAAAGAAAAGCTTTATGCACTGGAGGAAGGAGAAGAATATGCACTTGCAGTTCTCAAAGCAGGAAAGGCAGAAGATTCAATTTGGCACTCTCGATTAGGACATCCGCATTCTCGTATTCTACAAACTTTAGCTTCAAATAATGTAATAAAGGTTTCTTCGTGGACTAGATCAGTTGGTCTTTGCACTAGCTGTCAAATGGGGAAAAGTTGTAAACTTCCTTTTTCTCTTAAAAATGAAAAGTCTAAGTTTGCTTTTGAGATAATACATTACGACTTATGGGGTCCTTCGCCTATCCATTCTGTCCAAAATTTTCAATACTATGTTATCCTTGTGGATGATTTTAGTAGATTTACTTGGTTTTATCCACTCAAAAAGAAATCTGAATTCTTCAATTGCTTTCTGAAATTTCAACGGCTGATTGAGAATCAATTTGAAAGAACTATGAAAATCTTTCAATGTGATGGAGGAGGAGAGTTTGCTAAAGCTGAATTTCTTGAACATTTAGCCCAGTGTGGTATTTGCCAACAAATTTCTTGTCCAAGAACTCCGGAACAAAATGGCGTTGCCGAAAGAAAGCATCGCCATATTGTCGAAACAGGGCTAACGATGATGATTCATGCTAATATGCCACAAAGGTTCTGGGTTGAAACCTTTTCAACAGCAACTTACTTAATTAATAGGATGCCCACTCCGGTTCTAAACTCAAGCACACCTTTCCAACAATTATTTGGGAAAAAGCCAGATTACTCCTTTCTCAAGGTCTTTGGGTGTCGGTGTTTTTCGTATTTAAGAAATTATGCATCCAACAAGCTCCAACCTCGCTCACTGCCATGTGTTTTCATTGGTTATAGTCCACTACACAAAGGATATCGATGTTTACATCCGCCAACACAAAGGGTGTTCATTTCTAGACACGTCGTGTTTGATGAGTATTTTTTGCCATATACTGATCTCACCAATTTATCTAAAAGTGTTGATACACAGGGGGAGTTTAGTACATACCCAGATTGTGATGAGTGGATTCGTGCACCAAAGCAGCTGCAACCAACTTCTCTTAGTTCGATGCAACATTCAGAGATTATTCAACCTATTATAGCTACTCAGCCTTTGGGAGATTCTTCTGCAGTCACATCACACTCAACGCCTCTTAGATCATCCGAAGTCGTAGAAAGAACTAGTGAGTGTTCTATGACTGAGCCAACTGATTCTACTCAAGCTGAGGAAACTCCCTTGGAGCAATCTGGTGAATCTGATTCAACTACAAGCTCAACATCACCTACAATTCATAGTCCTCAAGCTGAAAATATATTTCCACTTGGAGTGCCACCACCTCCACATAATACTGTATCGATCTCGTCTCATCCAATGCAGACTCGCACTCGTGCTGGAACCCATACTGGACATGTTCAAACGACTTTTAGAAACAATCCTCAAGCTATGATTGCTGCTACTCAAGGTATTATAAGTTCCATTCAAGAACCAAAATCAGTCCGCAAGGCACTTCAAATTCCTCACTGGTATGCTGCTATGTATGAAGAATTAAATGCTTTACAGCAGAATAATACATGGGACTTAGTTCCTTGTCCACCAAATACTAATGTTGTAGGATCCAAATAGGTTTTTAAAACGAAACTTAATCCCGATGGTTCTGTGGAGCGATTTAAGGCTCGATTAGTTGCTAAAGGGTTTTCTCAAGTTCCCGGGGTTGATTTCGGTGAAACCTTTAGCCATGTTCTTAAGCCGACTACGCTTCGATTGGTACTTGCTTTAGCGACTACATTGTCTTGGCCACTTCGACAACTTGATGTCAAGAATGCGTTTATTCATGGACATCTCAAGGAAACTGTTTATATGTCACAGCCACCAGGTTTTGTCAATCCACAATATCCAGATTATGTTTGTCGTCTTCACCGTTCTATCTATGGCCTAAAACAAGCATCGAGAGCTTGGTTTGATCGGTTTACTCTTCATCTTCTATGCATAGGTTTTTGTTGCAGTCGAGCTGATTCTTCTTTGTTTATTTTTCATAGCTCTCAGGGAACTATCTTACTCTTACTTTATGTTGACGACATTGTTCTTACAGCTAGTAATGCGACACTTATGCAGAATATCATTGATCGTCTTAGTATGGACTTTGCAATCAAGGATTTGGGTACTCTACATTATTTTCTTGGCATCGAGGTTACTCCCTTTTCTGGAGGTATTTTTCTTTCTCAAATGAAATATGCCAAAGACATTCTTCTTCGTGCTTCAATGTTGGAGGCTTCTTCTATTTCTACTCCTTCAGCTATTAAAGAGAATAACACCTCTGTTGATGGTAATCTTGTTGATGCCACTGCATATAGAAGTATTGTAGGCGCTTTACAATATCTTACCGTCACAAGAATTGATATTACTCATGCTGTGAATCGTGTTTGTCAATTTATGCACACCCCTACCGTTGCTCATCTTCGACAAGTCAAGCGAATACTACGATATATTAAGGGAACTCTTGATTATGGTCTTCGATTTCTTTCCACTAGCCCACTTTCTCTTTCTGCCTTTTGTGATGCTGATTGGGCAGGATGTTCTCTCACACGACGAAGCACCACTGGTTTTTGCATTTTTTTTAGGTGCCAATTGTATTTCCTGGGCCTCTAAGAAACAATCTACTGTTGCTCGGTCCACTGCAGAGGCTGAATACCGTGCTATGGCATCCACCACAGCTGAATTAACAAGGATTACCTATTTATTGCGAGATATTGGGCTATCTCTTCCTCAGCCTCCTCAATTATTTTGTGACAATATGAGTGCTCTTCATATGTCGATTAATCCGGTCTTTCATGCTCGAACAAAACACATTGAATTAGATTATCATTTTGTTCGGGAAAAAGTTGCCATTGGTACTCTCGTGACTCGTTATGTTCCAAGCCAAGATCAGATTGCTGACATATTTACTAAGCCTTTGCCACGCGTTAACTTTCAAGTGCTCAGGTTCAAGCTGGGAGTTCACAAAGTTCCGCTCTCCAGCTTGAGGGGGAATGATAGAGCAAAATCAAAATCTGAATCAAAATCTGCAGGAAATACTAATGAATCTCATAGAAACCTAATCAAAGGGATTGGTTGATCAAAGGAATTGATTATGGAGAAATCTGATTACATGATTCTAGCATCAATCATTGTATAAGCTACTATAATTGTACATTCCTTCTACTGAAACATTCCTTCTACTGAAACATGTATCTTTGTGCTTATATATGTAAGAATCAAATGCTCTAATGCATAGAGAATTTTCTCTCTAATTCCACTTCCATTATTTTTGCTTCTTCAATACGTACACCTACATATGCACCATAGACATATATATAACCTATTGCCCAATTAATCAAACCTCGACTAGTGTTCACATGCAACATCCCATTTTCACATGCAACATCCCATCATAACCTCAAAACATGCAAGTTGCACACATAGATAACAGATACATGTACACTTATATGCAAAATAGACGTAGAAGGAAGTTCGCCGTTTTCGGCGACACGGAACCCACCTCGGATGCGAAATCAAGGGTAAAAATGATCGTTAGAAGGCCAAGTTGCTCGCTGCTGCTATCTCTGGTTGCATGGCAGCCACCGCACTCCAAAATGGTTGGAAAAACCACTCGTCGAAAATCGCGCGATTTCGGCTCCTAAATCGCATAGAAATCAGTTTAAAAATTCCAATTTCTCCAAAAATCCATCAAAACTTCTTTCTCTACATTATACTATCAATAATCCATCAAAATAATTGAAGAGAAAAGATAGTCAAATTATAATACCAACCCGAGTGCCGAAATGCTAAAAATCACGCGCGCGGCGTTTCGATCGGCTCGTCAAACGGCACCAAAAACCCATTCCTTTTCTTCTTCTTCTCCTTCTCTTTCTTTTCCCTTTCTCTCTCTATGCATGCAGGCTGAAGAGAAGGGAGCTTCAGGAAGGCTCCTTAAGACTTAGTGGAATTCCACTAACTTGTGATAAATTGCTAAAAAGCCCGTTAACTTCAAGTATTATGACATTAGTCCAATTTTAATTTGATACGGCTAATCGGAGCCCTTCTAATTGTCGGTTTATACTCAAATTTGATAATCAAACTCAATTAAAGGTAATGATCAGTAGTAGTTTACTTCACTTTTCAGTTTTTGATCATTTTTTGTCACCGAAAACTCTGCCGACTAAGATCTTTAACATATTACACGTTTTCATTGCTCGGGCATCCGAATGTCACGAAACTTTAAATCTAGCATCAAAAAAATAGTTTTGACAAACTTTCAAATTTTCAGAATTTTTTGCCACTATTAATTTTCAGCTGCAGTGTAAGCCCTGTTCTTAAAAGAAATTTTAAAGCTCTGATTTTCATTCCAATTCCACAGTAAACCATTTTTAAATTATCGCCCCTCTTTTCTTTTTCACTCTGCCTGAGTAAAATAGGAGCTTCTGCCCCGAGCTTCCTTCTTGCTTCCGCTCGAACCAGCTATCCTGCAAGGGAAACGAAACTAGCGTGCTACCAAAAGGCGAGTATAATTTGCATGGTTCGTTCACTCTCCCATTCTTCTCCTTACTTTCCATCTTTCTCTACCCTTCTCTTTTTTTTTCTCTCTCTCTAAGCCACCTTCTTCATCTCTCTTGATTTCTTTCTTATCCTCTAAGATATATTTCTTTGCCAGCATATATAGATGAACCCTCCTCTACGCTCCCTGGTAGTTTCTAGGGTTTTGATTCTTTTCTAATTATTTTGGGGGCCAGGAAAGATCAGGGGTAGTGTCCCTTTATTTATATTAATATGTATAATTTACTTGAATATTTAAATGATGCAAGCTGTAAGTGCAAGTACGTTGAGTTTTTTTTATTTGTCTTACATACTTGTTATTTTAATTGGACTTATTATTTAAAGATAGTTTATTCAATATTTTAATTAGTATATTGCTTATTCTGTTACAGTCAATATTAGTAGATTATATCTCATAGAGTCTTTTTGTTGATTTTTTCAAAATCTGGATTCTTGCTAGTATCCCAAGGTTAAAGAATACTATTGTTTTGTTATATTTTATTTGCAATACTAAAGTAAGATGCTTGTCTCTATTTTGGTTAGCTTTCAATCAGTTTTAATTTATCTTGAAACATTTTCATGTAGAAAAATGGACAATGCAGATGATTCTAATTCATACAATTCAGTTGACGGAGATGATGAAAGTGCTAAGGAACAAAATACAATGGTGGTAGACTGCTTACAAGTTGGAGTTGAACATTTACAAGTTAACTTAGAAGATGTAGGTTGCTCACTATTTGAAAATTGCCGACATGACCAGGATGGTTCAGTGCAGCATGGTAGAGGCAATGGATCATCCAATGAGGAGCCACATGTAGGTAAAGAGTTCAAAGATGTAGAAGAAGCATATAATTTTTATAATGTATATGCATACAAAAATGGTTTTAGTATAAGAAAAGCAAGCCATTACAAAGCACGAAAGAAAGAAAATATGGTCACAGCATTACAACTAACTTGTTCTAGAGCAGGTCATTTCAAACCGCGAGGTGGAGGTCAAGCAGGTAGTAAGGGTACACCACAAAAAGAGATGCAATATACAAGGACGGGTTGCAAGGCGCAAATGCGAGTTAAAATGATAGAAAAAAAAACCATAGAGGAAGTGTGCACAACATGGAAAAAGAATCTGCACTTTTTGGGAACTCAGCATGAATGAACAACAGAGTTGCAACAGTAAATTTCAAAACTAATAGAAATATGCAAGACATAGTTCACTTCTAAACTTCAGCAGGATTGACTATCTGTTGTTACTAAGTACACAACATCCATATTCCTACAAGTACATATTGCCCATCCTCATCAAATACTCTAGCTGAATCACAATTTACATACACACCTTTGCATATAATATAGCCAACAATATACACAACACAAACAAATATACCCTAATTTCCATAAGCCGTTTTTTATTTCGAGTTTCATCTCTTTTATCTCATCCCCTGGCAATTGGATATTTGTATTGTTCAAAGAAACATCTAGTGGTTGGACATTTGTATTGTTCGAAAAAACATCTGTTTGCGTCCCAATGGATGAACTTCCATAAGATATTGCCTCAGAATATTCCATATTATTTGGTTTTGCCTGACATCACCTGAAGAATTGGCAATAGTTGCTTCTAAAGTTCACATCTCCTCTCTTTCCATAATTAGCACAACCGTAGAAGAGTCTGCCGGGATTTGCGGATGTACGAGATGCCTTAATCACTGCTTGTTTGCCACAGTTGCATAAAACTATATGTGATTGTCCATTTTCTGTACTCATTTTTCTTGACCAAAAAGATGACCTGCAATTCAAGACGAGTAATTTATTAGTTTTCTACTTTGATGGCAGCTAATGTAGAACATTATCATAAATATAAAATAATTCTGTATACTAGAATTAGCTTGACAACTTCTACCAGTGTAATTAATAAGCTTTAAGATATGTAATAGTTTGGATAATATTATAAAATTTCTACCCAAATAAGCTTTTACCCTAAAAAAATATAAAATGCTTACCCAAAGAAATATAAAATGTGCAAATATTTCTACCCAAAATAAGATTTTACCCTAAAGAAATATAAAATACCTACCCAAAGAAATATAAAATGTGCAAATAAAAGTTTGAGAGATAATTTCAATCAAACCATAAAATCTTATTGCAATGAAACCCTAGACATAAATAGGGCATTGATGGAAATCCTGAGGTCTCATGTGCATGCTAGAGAGCAAGAGAGCAAGGCATGGTTGGAAATCATAAGGTGGCATACACATTCTAGAGAGCGAGCGAGCGAGAGAAAGAAAGTGAGCGAGAGAAAGCGAGCGAGCAAGAGAAAGGTCTGAGACGAGGGTTTTCTCCTGTTCGTGAAGAGAGAAAGACCCTGTGTGCTTTCTTCTTTTCTTTTTGGATGGGGTAGAAAACAGAGGAGTTGACGTCCGTTCAAATAAATGTAAATGCCCCGTTAAGTCCCGCTTCTGGTTGCACCAATCTTGATGCGATCGTGCGGTAGAAAACGTGGAAGTATCAACTGGCTGATACTTCTAAAAGTATCCCAGCTAAACTCATATATATATATATATATATATATATATATATATATATATATATATTTATTTATTTATAGGTTGGGGGAAGTGCAAGTTTGAATGCTTATAATTACTCAGATTATGATAATAATCCTAGAGGTATGTGAAAAGAAATATTGGTTTGAATCTCACCGTTGGATATTATTGATCCGAAATTGATAAAATTGATATCTACAAAGTTGAAAATATTCTCCGAGCTCAAATCAAAGAGCACTTTATTGTGCTGTAGCATTTAGGATTAATTGCATATATATCCTTATGAAATAATGAAATTAAATATTAACTCTTACAAAATTTTAGTTATCAAATACATCTCTCGAAAATTGCATAGGTTTACAAATATACCTTTTTCGTTACTCTAGCGATTGAAATTGACCTTTTTATCTACAAAATTATCGTTTTATCATCAAATAAATATTTTGGCCTTTTTGCATAAAAGAATCCACCAGTTTTGCGTTTTTACAAAAACGGGCCATCATTTTGGATTTTATAGATTCGTTCCGAATTTTTAGTAAACTGACCAAAATAATCTTATTCCCTTTTCTCTCTTCTTTTTTTTTTCTTGTTCTTTTTCTCCTTCCACTCCCGATTCGTCTCCCTCCTTCTCACTATTTCTTCCTTTTCTTCTCTTCTCACTTCCTCCTCTTCAGATCGGCCGATATTCATCACCTGTCTCGCTTCTACCGTAGTAACGTCACCCCTACTACACTTTTTCCTACGGAGCAAAAAGCATAATTCGGTCATCTTCCCTAGCTTTTTTACGACGGTTGCATTCCTACGGAGCACAACAATTCCACGCAGTCACCCTTGTAGAACCCCTGCTTTGCGACGATGATCTTCCACTCGGCGTTGCTCTTGAGCACTGCCCCGAGCGTCCTGTCCCACTGGGTGAGCGTCACGCCGATCTCACGGTCCCCCAGCCACACCTCCAGCCCACCGTGCATCCGCCCGACCTTCGTCTGCTTTCTCTTACGATCACCACTGTCATCGGTACTGGAGCTTCTTTTATCGTACTTCTTGCACTTCTTGGTCATGAGAAAGAGGAGGTTGGTGTCTCGCTGCTCATTGAGGGAGAGGAAGGGGAGGAGGCGTTCGCGAACATCGGCGATGGGAATAAGAAAGCAGTTCTACTGCGTTTCAAGGTCAGTCTGTTGCAGGATTTTCTTGGTCACCAGCTGTAATCCAGGAGAGCTCCTTGATTAATTACTAGAGCTTATGCATTAACTATCATACTATTATCCATGTATATATATAGTTACGGGTTACGGTGAGTGCAACGTTAAATGTTTATAATTATTCAGATTACTATATACTAATCCTAGTGGTATTTGGAAGGAAATATTGCTTTGAATCTACTGTTAGATATTATTAATCCGAAATTCATAAAATTGATATCCACAATATGAAAATGCTATCCGAGTCCAAATCCACATGGACTATTCTAATGTTGTAGTATTTAGGATTATTTGCATCTATATCCCTATAACATAATGAAATTAAATATTAACTCTTACAAAATTTTATTTATTAAATACATCTCTTCAAAGTTGCATAGGTTTGCAATTATATTCTTTTTTGTTAGTTGATTGGTTAAATGTGATATTTTTATCTACAAAGTAACTATTTTATCTTTTAAAAAATATTTTATAATATTTATTATTTTTAATATTTTTATTTTACATTTCATGTCATTATTTATATTATGAAAAAATTAATAATAATATTTTATAAGGGCATAATTCAAAGAGTTAAAGGTTAGCAGTTGACTAATGGTAGTTGTCATGTAGGAAAAATTTGCATATTTTAAAACTTCAAAAAGGATATATATACATATACTTGATAATTCGAATTTTCGAGGGATAATTCACGAGTTCAAAACTTTGCGGTGATTATCCATAGAATTTATATTCTATAAACTAATTGATAGTAGTGATTTGTGATAGTATATTTGTATGATATATATTATTTTTTAAAGTAAATGTACAATAAACTCTACTAATATTTTTAAGAATTTATTAAATAATATATAAAATTTTAATTTTTAAATTTATTTTTGCAAACTTATCAAATAGCTCACTTTTTGTCAGAAAAATCACTAATTATATAAGCAATCTCGTCATTTGTCTTATAAGTATTTGTATTCTGATATTCAAATTTACTTGGCCTTCAAATTTTCAATCTATAGATTCATACAAATCTCTAAGTTTTAACATTTTCTAATAAAATTTTTACGAGTTGAATATTATCGACTATAGATCAAATTGTAATAAAATGATTCATATGTAATATTTTCAGCAATAAATCTTTAAAATTGTGCCCAGGCTCTGTTTTATCGAGCGAGCATGAGGTATCACCTTGAGCACAATTTCAAACCCACTCCTTGGCTTCGATACCATTTGTTGTATTATGGGAGTTACTCACAAATCTAAAAGCTCAAGCTGTTAAAAAAAATTACTAATTCACTTAAAGTGAACAAATACACAATGCTCATGGCTTCGATTATGACTCGGCCCAACCTGGCCTCTGTCGCGAGGCAGGACGCTACATGATTCCACGATTTTATTTTTAGCCCGTTTCAATAGATATTATTTGAAGAATAGCAGAGTAACGGCAGAGTATCGGCCGTGAGGAGACGATGAGTGGTGGAGGAGGGGGCGGTGGAGAAAGGGGTGATAGAGAGGGGCCCGAAAGAGAGAGAGGTAGCAAAAGAGGTACTGATCGATAGGGGGCTCGACGGACGAAGGAGCGGCGACGAGACGGCGGTAGAGGAGGCAGCTATGGATGGGATCTTGCAAAGAGGGGGCCCCACAGAGGACAGGGCGGTGGAGCATGTTGGAGAGGTGGCCAGCGGAGAGGAGATGAACGGATTATGGGCTTGGGTTGGGGGAGAAGGGAGAGAGACAAAATAGATAGGTTGGGGAGGAAGCGAGGAAGAAAATTCAATTCTAGAGCTTTAAGTGAATTTTATTTTAACTCTAACTTTGCCCATAAATTAATTAATCTCTACTTTTTAAGTGCCATTTTAAGTCATTCAAGCACCTCATAATAAAAATTTTCAGTAGTATAGCATAATTATATTATTTTTTTATGATGTATTTAAAATGAAATCTAAATATTAAAATTAAAAGTGTGATATAAAATATGCATCAAAGGAAAAAAAGTAATGACATTTATTTTTAGATTTAGAGCACTAAGTTAGGATTTTTTAAATAACGTGACAAGTTTTTTTTTACATAATGGGTATTTTGATAAAAATATCCAATTGAATTGACTTAAAAGGGTTAGTGCCTCAAGAAATTTAACTAAAAGATTAAGAATATTATTATAATTGTAAAAATGCAACTTGTATGGGACTTATAGGAGTATAAATTTTACACCCTTGCATCTAATAAGGGTTTAAAAATCTTTTTAAGATTTTAGTAAAAAAATTTAGACCAAATAAAATCTATGGTGCAAATTTATATATGTTATAAGCATATCGGTAGTATTGCACATTGCAATAATTAGAAGGTGAGAAATTCAATTGAAACTTATATAAAATTAGTGTAGGAACCCGTGCGATGCGACAAATAAAAACTTTTTAGTAAAAATGTATAGATTTTTTAAAAAAGATATAGAACATAAAAAAAAGAAGAATATAATCATATTTGATTGAATTTAATATTATGAAAGATACAGTAAAATTTTTAGAATGAAATTTTAATTCAATAAAAGACAAAAAGAACTATAGGAGAAGAAAAATTATTACATAGATATCGGATCCTTTTGCACCTTATTTAGAGCATACTCTCTGCCGACGCTGATGATTTCTTGAGATACCACAGCGCCTTCAATCCCTTTCTGGCGACTCTGTATTCTAGCCAAGAATTCTCATCATCGGGGCCATTCACATAACTATATGATATAAATTTAAATACAAACATTACACATTTTTCATATAATATTAAACGAACGAAAATTATATAAAAAGGAAAAAAAATACTAACTTAGAGAGAAGGAATAAACATCATCAAATTCTTAATTAACCATTAAATAAAAAAAGATTTTGGTAAAGAAGAAGAGATGGCATCTAATTGGTGTGGCCATTGAGATTAATTAAGGCCTTTTTGCATAAAAAATCCACTAATTTTGGGCTTTTGTAAAATTGGGCCGCATTTTTCGATTTTGCAGATTCGGTCCGGATTTTCAGCAAACTGACCAAAATACCCTTCTTACTTTTTCTCACTCCTCTTTTTTTCTCTCTCCTCTTTTTTTTCTCTCTCCTCTTTTTTTTCTCTCGCTTTTTTTTTTTTCTCTCCGAACGGCGGAGGCGGAGGTGGAAACGGCCCGCCTCTCGCCCTCGCCAGCGCACCCCCACCCTCCTCGCCTCCAACACCGCCGAGGCCGCGCCTCGCCGCGACTCTTTTTTTTTTCCTCTCCGATCTTCCTCCACCCGCCGTCCACGCCGCCACCACCGGCGACGAAGAAGAAGTGCTTCTTGGGGCCGAGAAGCACGCCGGCGAGGGAGGGAAAAAATATAGTTACACTCCGGCGAGGGCGATGGGTCGTGACAAAAAAAATTATAAAAAATAAAATAAAAAATAAAAATTATTTCTGAAAATAACAAAAAATAGAGAAAAATAAAGAAGATGATGAAATTGCACTGTTAAAAAAAATTACACTGTTTTAAAAAATATTTACACTGTTTTAATAAATATTGCACTATTTAAAAAAAAAAATTACACTCTTTGAGATAAATTTACACTCTTTAGACCAAATTACACTATTTAGAATAATGTTGCACCATTTTTTTCTCTACTTCTTTCTTGTTCCTCCACTCTCCATCCTCATCCCCCTTCTCTCTCTCTTTTCTCACACTCCAAAATAATTTTTTGAACCGATGCGGTCGAAGCCGGAGGAGGAGGAGCGGCCATAGTCGTGGGGGTCGAAGAAAACGGAGAGGAGGAAGAGGGAGGAGTCGGAGGTGGCGCGCGGGGCGGTGGTGGGCGCGCGCAGAGGGCGCGGCGAGCGCAGGGGCGCGGGCGCGGGGGGGAGCGCAGGCGCGGTCCCCCTGCGCCCCATCTCCCCCCAAGACGCGCCCCCTAGGGGCGCGTGCGCGGGCGCAGGGGGCGCAGGGGGCGCCCCCTGCGCCCCCTGGGGGCGCGTGCGCAGGGGGCGCATGGAGCGCCCCCTGCGCCCACCGGGGGGGGGGGCGGGGGCCCGTCCCGGGGGGAGAGGGGGCGCAGGGGGACCGCGCCTGCGCTCTCACCCGCGCCCGCGCCCCCTGCGCTCGCCTCGCCCTCTGCGCGCGCCCACCACCGCCCCGCGCGCCCACCACCGCCCCGCGCGGATTCCGTCCTCCTCCTCCTCCTTTGAGGCTTCCTCCTCGTCGTCGTGCTCCTCCTCCCCGCCTCCCCCGAATTCCGAGTGCTTCCTCGAGATCCGCCGCGCGCCGCGCGGCCCGGAGAGGGAGGTGACCGGATCGAGTTTGGTTGTGAAGAAAGAGTGCAAAGAAATAGTGCAACGGAAAGAAATGGTGCAACGAGGAAGAAGAAGAGAAAAAGAAATGCCAAATAGTGTAATTTTAGTCTAAAAAGTGTAATTTTCATCTCAAAGAGTGTAATTTCTGTCTCAAAGTTATTTAAAACAGTATAAATTTTTTTAAAACAGTGCAACATTATTTTAACAGTGCAATTTTATCTTTTACTTTCTTCTTTTATGATTTTTGATTTTTTCTGTAGGAAAAAATATTATTTATTATTATTATTTTATTTTTTTCTCTTTAAAATTTTTTTTGGTCACGACCCACCGCCCTCGCCGGTGTGTAACTATTTTTTTCCCCTCCCTCGCCGGCGTGCTTCTTGGCCCCAAGAAACACTTCTTCGTCGCCGGCGGCGGCGGTGGGGACGGCGGGTGGAGGAGGGTCGGAGAGGTTAAAAAAAAAAAAAAAGAGTCGCGACGCGGTGCGGCCTCGGCGGGGTCGGAGGTGAGGAGGGCGAGGGTTCGCGTGCGAGGGCGATGGCGTGAGGGGCAGAGGCGAGGTGGGCCGTTTCCGCCTCCGCCTCCGCCTCCGCCTCCGCCGTTCGGAGAGAAAAAAAAAAAGAGCGACAAAAAAAAACGAGGAGAGAGAAAAAAAGATGAGAGAGAAAAAAAAGAGGAGAGAGAAAAAGTAAGAAGGGTATTTTGGTCAGTTTGCTGAAAATCCGGACTGAATCTGCAAAATCAAAAATAGCGATCCAATTTTGCAAAAAACCCAAAACTAGTGAATTTATTATGCAAAAAGGCCATTAATTAACTAAGAAGAAAAAAATTCTAAATTGATAAGGTTGGAGAAGGTGCAGAGATGGGTGTTACAAAAAATAAATGCGAGTAAATACAACCGATAATGAAGAGTCATTTGAAAAATCAAGAAGGAATTTCTATATAGGATTTAGACATGAAAATTCAGGATGAAGTGGAGATGGGTGTTACAAAAAATAAATGCGAGTAAATACAATCGATAATGAAGAGTCATTTAGAAAACAAAATAAATGTTGCTTTTAGAGAAGAGAAGAAATAACTTAGAACCCCATCTTTCTCAAATCAAGAAGGTACTTCCGCATAGGATTTAGGCAAGAAAATTCATATATAGGTATAGATGTGGCCTTTTTGCATAAAAAATTCACTAATTTTGGGCTTTTGCAAAATTGGGCCGTATTTTTCGATTTTGCAGATTCGGTCCGGATTTTCAGCAAACTGACCAAAATACCCTTCTTACTTTTTCTCACTCCTCTTTTTTTCTCTCTCCTCTTTTTTTTTCTCTCTCTTTTTTTTTTCTCTCGCTCTTTTTTTTTTCTCTCCGAACGGCGGAGGCAGAGGTGGAAACGGCCCGCCTCTCGCCCTCGCCCGCGCACCCCCACCCTCCTCGCCTCCGACCCCGCCAAGGCCGCGGCTTGCCGCGACTTTTTTTTTTCCTCCCCGATCCTCCTCCACCCGCCGTCCACGCCGCCACCACCGGCGACGAAGAAGAAGTGCTTCTTGGGGCCGAGAAGCACGCCGGCGAGGGAGGGAAAAAATATAGTTATACTCCGGCGAGGGCGATGGGTCGTGACAAAAAAAATTGTAAAAAAAAAAATAAAAAAAAAAAAATAAAAATTGTTTCTGGAAAGAACAAAAAATAGAAAAAAATAAAGAAGATGATGAAATTGCACTGTTAAAAAAATTACACTGTTTTAAAAAATATTTACACTGTTTTAATGAATGTTGCACTATTTAAAAAGTTACACTCTTTTGAGATGAATTTACACTCTTTAGACCAAATTGCACTATTTAGAATAATGTTGCACCATTTTTTTCTCTACTTCTTCCTTGTTCCTCCACTATCCATCCTCATCCCCCTTCTCTCTTTCTTTTCTTACACTCCAAAATATTTTTTTGAACCGATACGGTCGAAGCCGGAGGAGGAGGAGCAGCCATAGTCGTGGGGGTCGAAGAGGTAAACGGAGAGGAGGGAGAGGGAGGCGTCGGAGGTGGCGCGGGGGGCGGTGGTGGGCGCACGCAGAGGGCGCGGCGAGCGCAGGGGGCGCGGGCGCCGGTGGGAGCGCAGGCGCGGTCCCCCTGCGGCCTCCCCCCCCCCCGGGAAGCGCCCTCTAGGGGCGCGTGCCCTATGCGCCCCCTGCGCCCACCGGGGGGGGGTGCGGGGGCCCAGGCCCGGGCCCGGGCGGGGGCGGGCGCAGGGGGGGGCGCGTCCCCTGCGCCCCCCTGCGCCCCGCGCTCGCGCCTCCAGGGGACGCGGGGGGCGCGTCCCCTGCGCCCCCCGCGCGCCGCGCCCTCGCCGCCGACGCCCTGCGCCCAACGCGCCACGCGCCACGCGCCCGCGCCCCGCCGCGCCCTCGCCGTCGTCGCGCTGCTCCCCTCCTCCCCTCTCCCTTCTTCCCGTTTATCTCTTCACCCCGCCGCGCCCTCGCCGCCGACGCCCTACTCCCGCTCGCCTTCGAGGTCCTTACCCGCGAAAAGATGGACGAAAATTAAAAGTACAACGAATATGTAAAATAGTGCAATTAAGGTGCAAAATGATGACAAATAGTGTAACGAAGATCAAAATAGTGCAACTAAGGTGTAAAATAGTGCAACTAATGTGTAAAATGGTGCAACTAAGCTCGGCCGCTGCGTTGCACTATTTTAACCTTAATTGCACCATTTTGACCTTCGTTGCACTATTTTTCATTTTTTAACACCTTTATTGCACCATTTTACACATTCGTTGTATTTTTATTTTTCGTCCATCTTTTCGTGGGCAGGGATCTCGAAGGCGAGCGGGAGTAGGGTGTCGGCGGCGAGAGCAGCGCGTCGGCGGCGAGGGCGCAGCGGGGCGCGGGGCGAGGGCGCGACGGGGCGCGGGGGGCGCGGGCGCGAGGCGCGAGGCGCGGGGCGGGGGCCGCCCTCGCGCTGGAGCCGCAGGGCGTCGGCGGTGAGGGCGTCGGCGGCGAGGGCGCGGCGGGGCGCGGGGCGCAGGGGGCGCAGGGGACGCGCCCCCCCGCCCCGCCCGCCCGCCCGGGCCCGGGCCCCCGCCCCTGCGCCCGCCCGCCCAGGCTCGGGCCTGGGCCCCCGCACGCCCCCTCGGTCACCGCCCCGCGCCCCCTGCGCCCGCGCACGCGCCCCTCACCGCCCCGCGCGGATTCCGTCCTCCTCCTCCTCCTTTGAGGCTTCCTCCTCGTCGTCGTGCTCCTCCTCCCCGCCTCCCCCGGATTCCGAGTGCTTCCTCGAGATCCGCCGCACGCCGCGCGGCCCGGAGAGGGAGGTGACATGATCGAGTTTGGTTGGAAAGAAAGAGTGCAAAGAAATAGTGCAACGGGGAGAAATGGTGCAACGAGGAAGAAGAAGAGAAAAAGAAATGGTGTAATTTTCATCCAAATAGTGTAATTTTAGTCTAAAAAGTGTAATTTTTATCTCAAAGAGTGTAATTTCTGTCTCAAAGTTATTTAAAACAGTGTAAATTTTTTTTAAAACAGTGCAACATTATTTTAACAGTGCAATTTTATCTTTTACTTTCTTCTTCTATGATTTTTGATCTTTCCTGTAGGAAAAAATATTGTTTATTATTATTATTTTATTTTTTTTTCTCTTTATAATTTTTTTTGGTCACGACCCACCGCTCTCGCCGGAGTGTAACTATTTTTTTCCCCTCCCTCGCCGGCGTGCTTCTTGGCCCCAAGAAACACTTCTTCGTCGCCGGCGGCGGCGGTGGGGACGACGGGGTCGGAGGCGAGGAGGGCGAGGGTTCGCGTGCGAGGGCGAGGGCGTGAGGGGCAGAGGCGAGGTGGGCCGTTTCCGCCTCCGCCGTTCGGAGAGAAAAAAAAAGAGCGAGAGAAAAAAAAAAGAGGAGAGAGAAAAAAAAAGAGGAGAGAGAAAAAAAAGAGGAGTGAGAAAAAGTAAGAAGGGTATTTTGATCAGTTTGCTGAAAATTCGGACCGAATCTGCAAAATCGAAAAATACGGCCCAATTTTACAAAAGCCCAAAATTAGTGGATTTTTTATGCAAAAAGGCCTATAGATGTTAGGAACTCAGTTGCAACAGAAAAGAAAGGTTAGGATAATTTGCTCTTTATATTGAGCTCTCTGCTCTTCCTTCCAAGCAAATCCCCGCACTCCATCCCTAGCAGCAGGCAGCAGACTGGATAAGGCAAAGAGAGGAAACAAATGCCGGCAGCTCTCTTCTCCTCCTCCCTCTCCTCCTCTCTCCTCAGTCTTCCCCCTGTCCTCTCTCTCCAAAAACCCACCCCCTTCTCCTCCTCCTCCTCATCATCATGCTCGCTGCTCAAGCTCTCCTCTCGTTCTCCTCCTGCCTCTAACATCACCTCCTCACGACGCTCTTGCGCTTCCCGACGCTTCTACAGCCCACAGGGAGACCGTCGTCCTTTACCCTTCCCTCCTGTAACAGGAGATCCTGAAGCGAAGGGCGACGCTTGGGATCCGTCACAGCACGAGGCCCTTCTCAAGGGGGGCGAGCAGGTCGTCTCCCTGCTTCAGGAGATGCTCAAACTGGTATGCTTCCCCGGAGCCGACCGAACACTTTCCATGTAGTTTCCAAAATTTTACTCAGTTTATGAGTTCTTGGGGTTTTTTTTTTTAATGGTAAAACTGTGTAGAACTTACTCAACTATGGGCTGTTTTGTTCGATTACTCAATCTTTAAAAACTTTGATTTTTGTACCCAGCTTGATTTAAGTCATTTATGATTCTTCCGATAAAAAAATTAGGCTCATCGTTTATTTATAGTCATATGAATTACATGAAATATGCAAATCAAGCCCGTAAAGTCATACAACTCATTCAAATTTTGAAGTGGAAGAGTCATTTATGGCCTCATATCAGATGATGAATTATAAGAGGTCGGGTAGCAAAATCAGAAGTTTTAAAGGTTAGTCATATAAAAATGAGTCGTAGTTTGGGTAAGTTCTATTCATTTTTACCTTCTTTTATAGGATTTCATACTGTCAGGCATTTTTACCTTTAGGCACTGTCTTGATGCATGGACATCT
The DNA here is from genome assembly GCA_016920855.1 of Puya raimondii. NCBI lineage: Eukaryota > Viridiplantae > Streptophyta > Magnoliopsida > Poales > Bromeliaceae > Puya > Puya raimondii. Next base: position 121,956,302 of record JABWPP010000050.1, on the reverse strand, counting down.
TTTTTCATATAGTTTTTTGATTTACTCAAATTTTTTTGTTTGATATAGTTCCTTGATTTACTTAATTTTTTTTTTCAAAATAATATAGATTATCTCGTAAGTGACACGAATGTCAAGTGTTAAATAATTTGGAACAACCATTTACATCTTAAAGCTTAAGCTACCCGAGAACAGTATTTTTAACATGTATATTCAACACTCCCCATCACGTATGGACTTGAGACTTTTTGATTGGCTCAAAACGTGGGCTTGAATTAAATAGGAGAGTGTTAAATGAGACTAAGGGCTTAGTGGGACTCGAATTTAGGACCTCCTGCTTTAATATAATGTTAAATCATCTGAAACCACCGTTTATTCAAAAGTTTAAGCTACCAAAGAACGACACTTTTCATATTTATATACAACATCAAGGAGCTAAAATCAAGCTACTAGCTTGCAATCATATAAGAAAATCCTCATAATGCATAAGTTATCATAACTTATTCCGACATCCGTACAAGACCTTAACCTTTTTTTTTCAACATGTTCACTTCTTTATACATCATATACACGTCTCTTTATTTTGATTTTATCCTTTGAAAGGATAAAGATATACTTTAGAGAAAAAGAAAACCCTCTAGTAGAATAGCTATTGAAAGGATTTATTTTGAGGGATAAATTTTAAAATTTAGGAATTATATGAAAAGATAAAAAGTTAGATATTTCTAATTGTCGTCAAAGTGAAGGACCTATATAGAAATTTTTGTACCTTTCTCTCTTTTTTCTTAAATGACTACTTGGCGTGTCGTTCTTACCTTTTTTTTGTTGAGAATTTTCTCTATATCTATGTAAAGTAGTAAAATTGCAGGTATTTTCCTCAAAATTTTTTTAATGATAGAATAATTTTTTTTAATGCCTTTCTATTTGTTGACCGGTTAAAATTGACAATTTTCTATTAAAACTTTTACTTTTGAATTCACATTTTTTTAATATTTTTACTGTTATTTTTTATTTCTAATGTCCCGGTTCTGTCTCTTGTATTATGTTATGTTAATCCTAAATTCTGCATGCTTTAAAAATTAAGATAATTTTTTTAAGGGCATAATGGCCATAGATGTAATTAGTGGCTGTCAATTAGCAACAACAAAATTAAAACTCTGTAACAACATATCCGTGATTTCCAGACTTCGTAGGGATATATATATGCAATCTGCCCTTTTTTTTGGGGAGAAATGATGATGGTATGGTGGTCGGTATTGCAGTTGGAGGACATGGAGATGGACGAGGCATCAGAGCCGATGGCGGTGGAGATAGTAGCACAGGGGGTTATCGGGAAGAGGGTGGACGAGATGGAGTCTGGGTTTATGATGGCTCTCGACTACATGATCCAGATTGCTGATAAGGATCATGACGAGCAGGTGCTCGATAAATGCTTGGATGAATCTCATATATAATTTCACTCCGTATTTTATTTTATTTTTTCTTCTCTTTATGATAAACTTGTTGTGTTTGCTTCAAGCTCCATGATTGAGTTAATGAAATAATTACTATACAATAGAATAGGCTAGTGGCGATGAATTGTTTGCAATATATGCACCTATTAGTTATGCTAGGCACCGCAAAATAAAAACTTAGTTGTAACTTGTGCTTCCTTATTTTTTCTAAGAAAATGCCTTTATGCATCTAGTAGGGGCGCATTGGAAGCTAACCGACAATAATAAGAAAAAGGGGGTTACACAAGTTTGTTTGACAACACATTCAATCACATGGAATAAAAGATTGACAAACAGAAAACAGAAGCGGTGCAAGAAATTTAGCGGCTAGGTGATGAACTTTGAAAGAATAAATTTCAATATCTAATGATCTACCACCTATACATAAGCTTTTATACTTTCGAAGTAAATAAATTGTTGCAGAATTAATAATGAAAGAAAACATAAATCTTAGCTCTTCTTGCTTTGCATAATTATATCTTAGGTCTCTACACCATGTTATATCAAAGCTTGAAACAATTAAAATCAAGAAAAATGAATGACATGAATTGCAGTGAGGGTGAAAGAATCCCTCGAATAGGAAGAATTTGAATCGAGTGAAGACGATTTCTTCACTAACATTATGTTTAGTAGAGATTTGATAGAGGTTGGATAATGGGAAATTGCGCATGAGAGGGCTTCTGAAATATGTTAGCTTTCCCTTATAGGAGCTTGGCCCTCCTAATCTTAACTCTTATCTCCTATTTACTTACATAGGTTACCTAGCTTTACAGTGGAAAAGTATAATGGAAAGCGTTTCATGACAAAAAAGTCTTTTGGGGTGCACATCACGTTTAGGCCATCTGGGAAAGTGTGCTAAACTAACAGAAAAGGAAGAAAAGATGCCATCAGGAAAAACTCTTTTGGCCCTGTTTTTTTTAACATTTCCTGATAAAACCAAATCAATACAGATTGGTTTTGTCAATTTCGGGCAATATTGAAAAGCTGAGTTATGCAGGTGACTTAGGTTAGGTGTCATTACACTTACTGGCAACACCTATCGCACCAATACCTGATTTATCTTATTCAGTAGTCCCTAATGTAACACTTGTTACCATGCTTATCGTGTAAGATACAAATTTCCTTATAGGAAGCATTTGGATTAATGTAATTGCAATTTGGTCACCCATAAATTAAGTTTAGTGAGAGTAGAAATATTAGTCTCACTGTTGATCACGATGATGCCGAGTAGACCCACTGCCTAGTCTTGAGCCATATGTTGTATCTTTTCACGAAAGATAACTTAGGATTTTTCAGAGAAATAGTTTCAAGGAAATGAGTCCATGGCTTGATGGCAGATCTCCTTAGCATTGTCATGATCAGTGTTAGAACTAGTATATCTACTCTTGCTAAACTTGATTTACAGCCAAGTTTAAATTAAATCCAAAGACCTCATTGTAACATATACATGCATAGTTTGCTTGAATACTATATTATATGTTGTTCACTTTGAATTCCTTATGATGCCAGCGCAAGTCCATTCTAGAGGTGATCAAGCAAACAGTTTTAGATCATCTCACAAAGAAGTGCCCTCCACACGTAAGTCTTACTCTTAAGATATTAAACTATGCAAATTAAAATTGTTAAATGTGATGAAAATTTTCAATACAACATTATATTGGACTTTGGTGACTATTTGAATAGATTTGGAGCAGGTTCAAGTGATTGGTCTTCTATGCCAAACTCCTCAAAAAGAAAGCAGACATGAATTACTACGGAGAGTGGCTGCAGGTGGAGGCGTATTTAAAAGTGAGAAAGGCCTTAAAGTTCAACTTCCGGGAGCAAATCTTAATGACATTGCTGACCAGGCTGATGATTTGCTGGAGGTAAGTTCAGAATGTTTGAAGAGGATGGTATTTTTCAAAATAAGATTCATAAAGAAAAGTCAGAATATTTTAGTTGTTTATCTATAGTATGTGTGTCAGAGATATCGAAAAACACAGATGTTTTGCATTATTTGGTTATAGAAACTAGCAAGGAATGCCTTGCTGGTCAGCATGGGGGGCATCTGCCGACTGTGTCGATATGCCTATGTTGACCCTGTTCATGTGCCTGTACATAACAGGGGCTCCATACGGGGCCTGTGCTGACTGTGCCAAGTTTCAACATGTAAAGTGCTGTGGCACGTGCTTTGCCAATGGCTTACCAGCCTGGCCAGTACTAGTCGAGCATCAATCCTTGGTTCATAGGTTATAGAATAGACTAAGCAATCAAAAGACAAAATGAGCATGGTGAATATTTCAATTACTATACGACTAAAGTCCCTTCGATTCTTTGGGCCAAGCCCGCATGTATATACAGTGATATTTAGCGAGCCATCTGGACTCCAAATTTCAGTTGTCTAAAAGTCGAATGTTTTGATGGCCCATCTAAAATTGCTTGTAGATGAAGTTCAGGTTACTACTTGATTTTATCAAGGTGCACTAATCCAACACTATTCCGATTTGAGATGCATACTGTGGTGTTATAATCCTGTACATTTGGCCATCATAAATTTCTTAGTCCACATACAATACGTGGAACATTCATAAGGTCCTTCTATCATAAAATGCAATCCATTTGGTTTATCCGACCATCCTTGTGGTGCATGTTAAATTGCTCTTGAGTCGTAACTTCTCATGCTCATCTGGAATTCTGTGGAGTCTATAAATTTGACAATTGAAACCAAAAAAGGCTATTGGTCTTCAAGGAAACATGCCTTTTCTTCTTAAATGTTTTTTGTAACTGTTAATCAAGTATAAAATGCAATGTATTCTGGATGTCTAACATATTATTTTGCTTCTATACTAGCATTTCATGTTTCATTTTAGCATTGTATGTTTTTATACTTTGATTATATTTGCTGTTACAAAGATAGGCACGCTTTGGATTTTAGAAACATAACACCAATTTTTTACTATTGCAAGGTTAACGACCAAATGCAATTGTAGTGAACTAAACATTTCATGTTGCGTACACTGTATTTATCTGAAAAACGGCACGATTTGTAGACTAATAACCACTAATAATTTCTTTTTAGTTTTTTTTCCTTCTCTTTAATGCGCAAAACCTTTTAATTTTTTTTTCCTTTTGTTTTCAAGAATATGGAATCACGACCTACTATTCCTGATCGAAAGCTGCTGGCAAGACTTGTTTTAATCCGAGAGGAAACTCGAAATATGATGGCGGGTGGGCTATTGGATGAAAGAAATGATCGTGGTCTTAGTACACTCCCTGAAGCAGAGGTATGTTCCGGCCTTGTTTGTTTTAATATTCTTTATGTTGAAATAACTACAAATTGTGACCTTGGACTGCTAATTTTAACAAAACTACTACCTTTTTCTGCCACAGTATGCTTGAGGACTATTAATCTTTAAAAAAAAATACATATTTGACATACTTCAGATATCGTATTTAGTTCCCTTGCAAGCTATATTTCATCTCCTCCTTGCAATGTTTTCACAGGTTTCTTTTCTGTTCTCAACATAGACCAAGAAATTTTCCAAGCATATATGCTCTGTGATCTTTAAAATTAAAGAACTTTCTAAAGCTATTCCGTGTAGCTTTAGTAACATCGGAAAAATCAGAAAGTTGACTGTATTCTGTGCCTTTTCTCATCATGCATGGGAAATGGGCAAAAGATGGTTTTTGTAGTAAGTACTGTTGATCTGAAAATCTCTCCAACACTCCTTGCTTCGAAGAATATTTTCATCCAGATTCTCTAAATTTCATATCACTGCCCTTTTCGTTGCCACAACCTCAATTGCAAATACTTTCAATGCTTCATTAAGTGGTATAATAAGGCAAGCCATTTGTCCTGCCCAAAAGGATAGCATAGAAGATGCCTAGCAAGCCACACATAATATAAAGGAATTATCTTCTCACCTTGAATAAGGCCTCAATTATTTAGATAAGCAGCCAAATCCTACTGAACTTGTTGGCCTTTAATCCTCCACAGGTTCTAGGTGTGCAGAAACCGATATTGACTCAATATTTAATGTTCTAAGAAGGCCCGTAAACCTTAACATAGTTTACAAATATTGTTTCAATTCAACCCAAGACAAGCATTTTAAGCCCATTAACTAAATGAAGTAAATAGAAACATAATTGAAGAAGAAAATAAGAAAATCCTAGCATTTGGTCAAAAGGTCTAGTAATCCGCATGAGATAGGGACATCGCCTCATCACGTTAGTTCCTTTATAGCCACCATGAGTTGTTGCTGCCTTTTGCCATATTGAGTGCCCCTTGTAGCCGCTCAAAACAAAAGGAGCATTCTCAAAACTAGAGAAACACCAAAGATTAATCCTAAATCCTGTCATTCTGATTTCTGAAGCTAATGAGGAAAAAGGCCGTCAGAGAGCCCTTGTAGGGGCAGAAATTATATAAGGACCATCCCCGGCCTCGTTTCTTTGGTCCCAGGTCATCTGTACACCTTGTGGCCCTTCATATATCGTGAGGTAGCAACATGTCAAAATGACTGCCCCCAAAAAAAAAGACCAAACAGTACATTGTTTTACTTCACTAGCAAAAATGCACATGTGATGCACGCTACATAAAATGATATCAATATGTCAATCTTTAAAAATAATTTAATAACGTAATTAAGTATATGTTTGAATTTTCTAATATTGGTGATAAACTTAAATGTAGTTATTTTATATAATCAGATGAGAAATAAAAAAGTCAATTTAGTATGAATATAGCTAATGCATTACTCATGTCTAATGAGTATTTTTTAACTAAAATTGGGTGATTGAATTTTGATTGGAGAATAATGGAATTGGAGAGCAGTCCGTTATGTTGTACGCAAGCACTAGATGCAGTCAGCAACTTGTCTGCTAGTAAAACAGAGGAAAACAATTAAACTCAATTAGAAATAATAACAGTAATAAAATAATTAGTACTATGTTTTACATAAATTTAAATATTTGAATATATTGCATAGGAGGAGGGAAAGTTAAAAATTATTAAGTTGCACATAATGTGCATTTGTTGAAAATGATTTAAATCATATGAGATCTAATATCTAGTCAATTAGAAAATTAATCTATAGGAAAGAGAGCCAATAATTTTGGCGTTATATGTACAAAATCTAAACAGACGTACACAAAGTGCGTGAAAGGACTGTAAGATAGGCAAAGAGCAAAGCCCCTTAGGGTTTCATTGATGTGTATATATAATTACAAGAGATGTATATATGGTAACCATCGTTACCATATAACCTTATAATATTACCATATAACCTTATAGTATATTTGGAATATACTATATAGGTTCCACTATATACGTAATGTAATATATACATGCTAAATATATCCTAAGATGCTAAATATATCCTAACATCCCCCCGCAAGTGGAGCATCATTCGGACGGATGCGAAGATTGGTTCGCAAGGTTAAAAACCAAGAGGTGGATAAGGGTTTGGTGAAGATATCAGCAAGTTGCTTTTCAGACGAGATATGGACTAAATCCAAGTCATCGGACTGAACTTTCTCCCGCAGAAAATGATGATCAAGCTCAATGTGCTTCGTACGAGCATGTAAGACAGGATTGGCAGCAAGATATGTGGTGCTAAGATTGTCGCAATAGATACAAATAGATCACCAGAGAGAAACTCCAAGATCACGAAGAAGACGCCGGATCTAAAGTCTCAGCAAGCGCGTATGCCACAGAGCGATACTCCGCCTCAGAGCTAGAACGAGAAATAGTAGGTTGCTTTTTGGCCGTGAGATAAGATTAGGTCCAAGAAATATACAATATCCAGAGGTAGACCGGCGTGTATCTGGGCAACTAGCCCAATCAGCGTCAGAGAAGGCAATGAGCGAGGGATTATCACAGCGAGAGATAGGAATACCATACGATAGTGTCCCACGAACATAACGAAGGAGACGTTTGACAGCTTGCATGTGAGGCTCGCGAGGTGCATGAAGATACTGAGCAACGGTATTGACAACATAGGAGATGTCTGGCCGTGTGAAAGTAAGATATTGTAACACACCAACAATCTGACGATGGATCATCAAGAGGGCGCCCCTCATGAGACGAGAGGCGAGCGGTAGGAGAAAGAGGAGTAGAAACCGGCTTACTAGCAAGAAAACCATGACGCTCAAGGAGCTGGTGCGCATATTTCTGTTGAGTCAGATAAAGACCAGAAGAATAGTACGTGACTTCAACTCCCAAAAAATAATGCAAAGGACCTTAATCCTTCATCGCAAACTCGCGCTGTAGAGAACGAATAATAGACGCAACAAGAGAAGAAGAGCTCCCAGTAACAATAATATCATCGACATATAGAAAGAGAATGAGAGTCCCAGAAGGTGAGCGGCAAGTGAACATCGAGGAATCTGCAGTGCTGCCGACAAAACCAATCTCTGAAAGGAAGGAAGTAAACCGCTGAAACCAAGCCCGAGGTGCCTGCTTGAGTCCATTGATTGCCTTCTTCAGTCGACAGACATGATTAGAAAATGATGGATGTATAAAGCAGGCGGTTGTTTCATATAAACTTCCTCAGAAAGAGAGCCATGAAGAAATGCATTCTTCACATCAAGCTGTCGAAGTGTCCATCCAGAAGAGAAGGCGACCGAAAGAACAGTACGAATAGTAGTTGGCTTAACAACCGGAGAAAATGTCTCATCAAAGTCAACAACCGGAGAAAATGTCGGATCGTTGGCGCTAACCATTAATCCCAAAAGCTCGAGCTGTTAGAAATACGCAACCAATTCACTTAAAGCGTACAGACACAGTGCCCATGGGTCTCGATTGTGACTCGGCCCAACCAGCCTCACGCCACTTCGAACATGACTCGACCCAACCCAGCCTCACGCCATTTCGAACATGACTCGGCCCATCATGGCCTCCCGCCACAGGGCAGGATGCTGGCCCATTTAAGCCAACAATCCCCTCTCCAGCACCTGCACACATTCGCAGCATGCGGGAATCGAACCCGTAACCTCTGGCTCTGATACCATGTGAAACAACCGTTGTACTCTAAAAGCTTAAGCTGTTAGAGAACGGTGTTTATATATTTTTATATTTAACACTCCCCCTCACGTCTGGGCTCGAGACTTTTTGCAAGACCTATAACGTGAACTTGAAATAAATGGGAGGAAATTAATAATGCTAGGAGCCTGGCGTGACTCGAACTCAGGACCTCCTGCTCTGATACCACGTGAAACAACCGTTGTACTCTAAAAGCTTAAGCTGTTAGAGAACGGTGTTTATATATTTTTATATTTAACAAGGACGCAAGGAAGAAGTTGATTGTTGCACCCGGTGTATCTCTACATCTCATACTGTAATTTTTATTTGATGCTCATTGTTTTAGATCAAAATTTAATCCATTGAATGTGAGTGTTTGTTACTTTTTCGAGAAAGCTGACAAACGGCAAATAATATAGTGGTTGATTGTGATGGTGTTACGTCAAAGTAACATTAGTAGTGGCAAGCGGATAAGGAATTATCATCGACACGAGAAGAGAGGGAGAGAGGTCTAGTGGGTTAAGAGAGAGGTCTTGTGGGTTGAGAGAGAGGGAGAGAGGGAGATACGAGTGGTGGGGAGGCAATATGGGGGGAGGGGGTAGGGGGGAGGGTGGAGAGAGAGAGAGAGAGAGAGAGAGAGAGAGATTTAGAAGGGAGTTAAGTTGGGTAGGGTAGAATTTACTGGGTGGTTGTGCAGCGCTCCCACAGAGGGAAGAGAGATCAGGGGAGGAGCGTTACACGCGAATGGTTGTGGGTTGGGACAAGTGGGAGATGGATTAAAAAGAATATGTTAGGAAGAACAATCGACAGAAATGTAAATGCAATTAGTTTGTTTAAGATGTTATTGTGAATATGACATATCAATGATTTAATCACGGGTAATTAATGATTGATATAATCGAAATAAATAAAGGGTAAAATAGGATGAGGCCAATATTTTGAAACTCATTTTGATTATAGTTATATAGATATATATGAGAGATTATTAGTATCTAATACACTTGATGTGTTTTATGACATTTAGAAGGTCTATTTATCAAAAATCATAAATTTCAAATGTCTATTTCTTACGAATCTAATGAGATCCTCTTTTATATTATTTGTTTTGGGGACTACGTGATGCCTAGGTAATAGATTTTCAAATGTTATTACCTTTTTAGTAAAAATGTATAGAACTTACTTCAACTGACACCCATTTTGATCTGATAACCTATTCTTAAAAAATTTAATTTTACTTCCTAACCTTTTGATTTATTTGGTTTGAGCAGATTAATGACTCTTTAACTTCAAAATTTGAATGTGTCGTTTATCTTTACAAGTTTAATTAGCATATTTCATGCAAATTTATGTAACTATAAATTCATTAAAGTAAACAATTAGCTTGAATTTTGTATCAGAAGGGCCAGCAAATGATTTAATTCAAACAAATTAAAAAGGTTGGGTGGTGAAGTCAAATTATTTGAAAGGTTGGATGGTCGAATCAAAATGGTCTATAGTTTAGGTGAGTTCTATACATTTTTTCCTCAAAATTTTGAAAGGTTGGATGGTCTAATCAAAATGGTCTATAGTTTAGGCGAGTTCTATACATTTTTACCTACTTTGTATTATAGGTTCATTAGATGTTGACAATCACATTTTTTGCATTATACTTTAATTTTAAAACATAAACATCATATATTGGAGTTTCTTATAGGAGATTTACAGATATACTGAGTGTGCACAATAATTTCTCATTGTACGGGGGAGTGAAATGCGCAAGTTTTTAATTTACTTGTTCTATCTTGTGATATGTGATAGGCCACAAGTTGGCTAGTTTCTTGAGTCTTAATAGGCGAGATTAGGGAAGGTCATTCCCCACCTGGTAGACTGTCCTCAAGCTGCCTCCACTCTGCTATAAAAATTGGGCTGCGACCCAGAATTCCAGCGAGGTGACAGGGGTCGTTGCTGGCCCCAAAGTAGGGGGAAGAACTGCATTGGATGCGCTAGGAGAAACTATATTTCATAGGATAAGTGAAGAAAGTACAATAATATAGTTTCCTTCATAAACCTACGATTAGGTATGAGTGCTCTAACAAAACAATCGTACGAACAAGATAAGGAAAGGTGAAATCCCCTCCTATTTAGCCCCTAAGAGCCAATAGAGGGTGGAAGAAATGAGATGGAAGGGCTGCTAAAGTAGCTAAGAAATGGACCGTATAAAAAGAATACTAAGTCTCTTGCAAGGTAGTGCAGAGTATGCAAGAGTTAACTTCATTGAGGGAATAGAAAGAACGTAGGGGAAACTAAGGGAATAACGTACTTGATAGTTACAATAATATGTGAGAAGTTGGGAATTATTAGAATTGTCCTGCATGCACTATTAACAAAGATGCACGGAGCAAAGAGTACCGCACGATAAAATAGAATAAATGCAGAAAGAACAGATCAAAATTTACGTAGTTTAGTAATTGCCTATGTCCATAAAGAGAGAGAGAGATGTACTCTGTTATACAAAGAAACAAAAATACAACCCTTCATCTTTATGCTTTCTCCAAACCAAATACCAAGTGACTTATGCCCACTGTTCTCTTGCTTCACGGAAAGTTGTGAAAATAATACTAGAATAAAACTTTTCATAATCTTAATTAGAGAAGAAATAATTAAAAGAATAAACCTTTATGCCAAAGTTACTCCACCAGAGCCCTAATTGCTTGCACCTTATTGGGTTACTCCTGATGGTCGCATCATACACCTGCACGAGAAGAACACCTCCATGCGAAGACCACTCTAATTAATTTTGCTACGTATACCTTCGCCTAATTCACCATTGTTGGCTTAAAAGAGCCAACATTCCGCCCTGTGGCAGAGGCCGTGGTGGGCTGAGTCACAATGGAAGCCTGCAGAAAATTGCGTGGCGGAGGCTACGGCGGGCTGAGTCACAATCGAGACCTGTCGGGCGCTGTGTCTATATGCGTTAAGTGAATTATTTGCATTTCTCTAACAACTTGAGATTTTGGAATTAATGGTTAGTGCCAATGATTCGACAAGTGGTACTAGAGCAAGTCATGGATTCAATTCCTGCATGCTGCAAACTTGTGCAGGTGCTGGAGTGGTTGTTGGCGTAAAGGGGTCAGCATCTTGCCCTATGGTGGAGGCCAGGGTGGGCCGAGTTGCAATGAAAACCCTGCAAGCTGCGTAGCGGGGGGGGGGGGGTTGGGGGATAAGCGCTGTGTGTACGCCTTAAGTGAATTGGTTGCATCTTTCTAATAGCTCGAGAATTTGGAGTTAATAGTTCGCGCCAACAATCCGACAACCATGCATATATAGTAGTTTCCATAACTCGGTGTAAAATTCCTTTTGTGAAACCATCAATTCTTTGGGAACTAATTAAATTACTATAATGCCCTTAAGTCCAAAAGAAGGCATATTTTAACATTCTCCACCTTGGCTTTTTTTTTTTAGTACTTCACCGCTCTCCTTCATCTTGTCACCCCCTCTCCCTGAAGCTTATAGTCATTAGCAATCTTGCAAATTAGCCACGTTTAGGCAGTGTTTAAACTTCTTCGTCATCATAGGCAATGTTGTTATAAAGGTTTTTTCTTCTAAATTCGTCTTGACTAACTAAGGTTTAGAAAAGTACTATTTTTGTATTCTTTTTGGGGCTTTTCATGGAACAAGAGAGGGTGGGTTTCACTAGGAGGCCTTTGGTTATGGGTTTGGAGTATTTTTGGTTCTTCATATGGTAGAATGCATCTCTCATATATCCTTTGGCTGTAGGCAATTGCTGAACCATGTAAATATTCTTGTTGGAAAAGAAAGTAGTATATATTATAGAGAGGTATTCCGGCAAAGTAAACTAAAAGCTTTATTAATTATTCTTGGCTTAATTTGGGTGGTGGATTATTTTCCACACATCTACAGCAACCTACATATAGGCATAAAGCAAAAATCCTAATAGCAATCACTTAACAAGATTTGAACTTATCTCTAATGTCTAACCAACTAATATTAAAAGATAAATCTGACGGAAATAAATTTAAATTACTAATATGACTAAATCTAGTAGTTTCCATAACTCGGTGTAAAATTCCTTTTGTGAAACCATCAATTCTTTGGGAACTAATTAAATTACTATAATGCCCTTAAGTCCAAAAGAAGGCATATTTTAACATTCTCCACCTTGGCTTTTTTTTTTTGGTACTTCACCGCTCTCCTTCATCTTGTCACCCCCTCTCCCTGAAGCTTATAGTCATTAGCAATCTTGCAAATTAGCCACGTTTAGGCAGTGTTTAAACTTCTTCGTCATCATAGGCAATGTTGTTATAAAGGTTTTTTCTTCTAAATTCGTCTTGACTAACTAAGGTTTAGAAAAGTACTATTTTTGTATTCTTTTTGGGGCTTTTCATGGAACAAGAGAGGGTGGGTTTCACTAGGAGGCCTTTGGTTATGGGTTTGGAGTATTTTTGGTTCTTCATATGGTAGAATGCATCTCTCATATATCCTTTGGCTGTAGGCAATTGCTGAACCATGTAAATATTCTTGTTGGAAAAGAAAGTAGTATATATTATAGAGAGGTATTCCGGCAAAGTAAACTAAAAGCTTTATTAATTATTCTTGGCTTAATTTGGGTGGTGGATTATTTTCCACACATCTACAGCAACCTACATATAGGCATAAAGCAAAAATCCTAATAGCAATCACTTAACAAGATTTGAACTTATCTCTAATGTCTAACCAACTAATATTAAAAGATAAATCTGACGGAAATAAATTTAAATTACTAATACGACTAAATCTAAACTTATCAAAAATATTGGGTTACTTATCAACATCCTCCCTTAACCCAATTTCTCGCATTCCGAGTAGCTTTTGTAGTTTCACAAAATTTTCCGATGTCAGCGGCTTAGTAAATATATCGGTGACTTGATTCTCACTTCTGCAAAAGTGTAGCTCGGATCTTGTTCTTCTTCACAAGTTCTCGAATATAATGATAACAGACTTCAATATGCTTACACCTTCCATGAAAAACTGGATTTCTCACGATTGCTATAGCCGAGCTATTATCACAAAATATTTTTATAGTTGCCTTTTGATCTCACCAAATTCTTCAAGAACTCTTCTAAGCCAAATTATTTGTGTAGCGCTTGCTGATGCCGCTACGAATTCGGCTTCTGCTGTCGAGATAGCTACGATATCCTGTTTCTTCGATGACCATGTGAACGAGCTGCTTCCAAGTACGTTGCCCGATGTGCTTTTCCATTCTTCTAAGTCGCTGGCCCAATCGCTATCGGTGAATCCGATGAGTTCGGATTTGCCACCGTAAGCGTAGAAAATATCGTAGTTGACCGTTCCTTTTATATAGCGCAAAATACGCTTAGCTGCTTGTAGGTACATCTGAGTCGGCTTTTCCACGTATCTGCTGATCAACCCAACACCATAGTCTATGTCGGGTCTAGTTGCGGTTAAATGCAGACTTCCCACCAACTGTTTGAAATATGTGGGATTAATAGGCTTTCCGTCTCCTTTCTTGTTGAGCTTTAATCCGATCTCTACTGGGGTAACGACCGGCTTATAATCCGCAATCTGAAAATTTTCAAGTATTTTTCCTGCATATTTCTTTTGAGAAATAAAAATACCTTCATCTCTTTGTGAAACTTTGATGCCCAGATAATAAGCCATATGGCTCATATCGGTCATCTCGAACTCATTAATCATGCTCTTTTTAAATTCTTCAATCATAACTGAATTATTTCTCGTAAAGATAAGATCGTCAACATAGAGGGAAACAAATAAAGCATCACCAGCAAAATTATTTTTAATGTAAAGAGCATATTCACAGGGGCACTTACGAAATTCGACTTTTGGAAGTCTAGATCTATACGTGTGTACAAGGAACGCGGAGCTTGCTTCAAGTCGTACAATGCCTTTTTCAATTTGTAAACTTTGTCTTCACCTTTTTGTATAAATCCTGGCGGTTGCTCTATGTATACTTCTTCATCAAGAAAGCCATTGAGGAAGGCGGATTTGACGTCCATCTGATGGATCTTCCATTGTTTTTCCGCTGCTAAAGCAATTAGGAGCCTCGCAGACTCCAATCTGGCAACGGGAGCAAACACCTCGTGAAAATCGACACTGGGTTTTCTGCTTGTAGCCCTTTACAACGAGTCTTGCTTTGTGGCGATCGATCAACCCCTCTTGCTTGTATTTGGTTTTGTATACCTACTTTACGCCAATTGTTCTTTGGCCTTCTGGAAGTTTTGTAAACTCCTAAGTTTTGTTCTTCTCGATCGCCTCAATTTCATCACACATGGCTTTACGCCACTTTTCTTCTTTCGCTGCTTCATCAAACCTGAGAGGATCACAACTTAAAAATATGATATAGTGGGTTAAATCACTATCATCATCATTGTCAGTATCATTAAGAACATAATCTTTCAATTTTACGGGCACTATAATATTTCGTGGAGGGTTTCTTCGAACACCTTCCTTCGGAGAAGAAGGCGAAGAACCTGATGACGACAAGGGAGGTGATGGTAATGCAGTAGGAGGAATCGATGCACCCTGTTCTTGATTCTCGGAATTATCTTCAAATTGAATGCTAATGCCATTATTTATTTTTTCTTTTTCTTTCCAATCCCATGATTTAATTTCATCAAATTTCACATCTCTACTGATTATGATGTTGTCTGCGATTGGATCATATAATTTATAAGCTTTCATATTTTCTACATAGCTGATAAAAACACACCTGAATCCTTTATCATCCAATTTCTTTCCCGTTTGCTTTGGAACATGTGCATATGCCATGTATCCGAAAACATGTAGATGCGCTACTATAGGTTTTCTTCCATTCCATGCTTTTTCAGGTGTTTTATCCGCCACATTACTTGTCGGACATCTGTTTAATACATAAACCGCACATGAAACAGCTTCAGCCCAAAAATTTTTTGGTATACCTTTTTCAGTAATCATGCTTGTCATCTCCACAATGGTGCGCTTTTTTTTTTCTGCCACGCCGTTCTGTTGCGGTGAATAGGCCATGGTACTTTGATGCTCAATTCCACGTGCCCTGCAAAACTCATTAAATTCTGTAGAAAAATATGCTCCTCCACCATTAGACTGTAGAACTTTCAAATAATTGCCACTTTGTTTTTCAGAAAGTGCTTTAAACTGTTGGAATGAAATAAAAGGTTCTGATTTTTTTCTCATAAAATAAACCCAAATTTTTTTGCTAAAATCATCAATGAAACTATGAAAGTCATATAATATTTATTGTTTCCAATGGAGCGTCTATCCATCTCACATAAATCTGTATGAACCACTTGTAGAGGTTTTGTGGCTCTAACATAATTTTCCTTCCGGAAACGGATCTCTATGTTGCTTTCCCAAAATACAACCTTCACAAATTTGGTTTGGATAATTTATGTAGGGTAACCCCTTCACTACATTTTTGCTAGCCAATTTTTTCAAAGATTCAAAATTTAAATGACCAAACCGTAAATGCCATAACCAAGATTCCTCATGCACAATTTTATTGAAATAGGGCAAAGTATCATTATCATTTTCAAAAGAAATATGCGATTTCTAGTCATTGGCACTCTAGCAATTAATCTGTTATCTTTTTCCTTCAATTCGCAAATTTCTTTTGCAATATGCACAATGTGACCCTTTTCTTGAAATTGGCCAATACTTAATAGATTACATTCTAATCCAGACACATAATAACATCAGATATTATAATATGATCACCATTACGTGCTCGAATTAAAATGTCATCTTTTCCTTGAACAACAATCTTTCTTTCATCTCCCAGTTTTGCCATTGTATTTACTTTATCATCTAAATTTATAAACATCTCCCTTTTACCGCACGTGGTTACTACAACCTGAATCTAAATACGAAATATTATTTTTTGGGGTTTCAACAATATTGCAAACGAGAAGCATAGGTGCATATTTTCATCCTTAGATTTAAAATCTTCATCCTTATTTTCAACAAAATTTTTGTTAATATTATTCTACTCATCAGTTTGTTTTCTTCTGCATTCAGATTGATAGTGCCCGTCTTTATTGCAATATTAACATTGAATTCGAGATTTGTCATACCTTTGCTGATTGTGGTAATTACCTCTCCCTCTTGCTCTTCTGTTTGAATTTGATCCATCTGTATCACCAACGACTGTTTCGTTTTGGCCCAGCCTCTACCGCGGCCACGACTACGTCCGTCACCACGACCGTGTCCTCTGCTGCCTCTGTTTCCTCCCTGAGTTTTGTCGCTGATTGTCAGTTGGGCTTTGAGAGCTTGTTCAAGCGTGCGCTGCGCTCTCAGTTTCACATGCTGTTCGTAGGCTTGGAACGATCCCAGGAAATCTTCTACTGTTAGCTTGTCTATGTCTTTGGCCACCTCAATTGAAGAAACAACATGATCATATTTGCTAGTAACTGATCTCATAATTTTTTCAACAATTAATTTGTCGGGCCAGTCTTCTCCATTCATCCGTATTTGATTTGATACAGATACTACCCGACTAAAATAGTCGTCGATTGATTCACCTTCATTCATCTGTAAAGATTCAAATTCACCTTTAAAAGTTTGGAGTCGTACCCTTTTTACTTTATCTGCGCCTCGGTAACTCCTCTCGAGCATGTCCCAAGCCTCTTTCGCTGTCTTGGCATTCGATAGCCTCTCAAGAATAACTTCATCCATTTCCTGATACAGAAAGAATAACGCCTTTCTGTCTTTCTTTCGGCAATCTTTGAGCGCTTCCTTCTTTACAGTAGTGAGCGTTTCGAACTCACTGTCGGTGACATCTGTGAAGCCATCCTTCACAATATCCCATAACTCTTGGGATGAGAATAAGCATTGTATCTGGATACTCCAGTAATCGAAGTTCTTTCCCATAAACTTTGGAAGCTGTGGTTGAATCATCCTATTTAGGGTCATGATCAACTATCGATGTCGATGTCGATGGAGAGCGCGATGCCGGCACGTTCTACGTCCTCGATCACAAAGCTGACGATCTTTTTCTTCATTGTAAGGCTTCTTCAACTTGGCTTTGATACCACTTGTTGGAAAGGAGAGGAGTATATATTGTAGAGAGGTATTGCGGCAAAGTAAACTAAAAGCTTTATTAATTAATCTTAGACTGAATTTGGGTGGTGGATTATTTTCCACACTTCTACAGCAGCCTAATTCATAAAGCAAAAATCCTAATAACAATCACTTAACAAGATTTGAACTTATCTCTAATGTCTAACCAACTAATATTAAGAGATAAATTTGACGGAAATAAATTTAAAATTACTAATACGACTATATCTAAACTTATCAAAAATATTGGGTTACTTATCAACAATTCTTAGTATCTTCTTTCGACATTTTTTTCATTGATCATTTGGTATTCTCTGATTCGCGCATATGTTAGTAGCGCATGTAGGACTGTTTTAATAGTTCCCTACAAGAAGAACATGGATGACTATAATGATGAAGAAGATTGCTACTCTTAGGAATAAAAATACTTTTCGAGTGGTTTCAACCAAGGAATTAAGTATCGCCCCGTGCTATACTGGCGATACGTACCATGCCCCCTATTAGAGTGATACACAGAGGGTATCGCGGCACGTGCCACTGGGTGCCCACACAGGCATGCAGTGGTTTTTTTTTTTTTTAATAATACTTTTGCCTCCTTTTTTTGTTTCTCCTATAGACCTTAATCCCTTCTTCTTCTCTTTTCTTCTCTTCACTTCTACCTTTTCTTGTCTTCTATTCTCTCTTTCCTTTCTTCTCACATCTCTTCCTTTATTTTTTTTCCTTTCTATTTTTTCCTCCCTTTTTTCCTCATAATTTTTTCTCTAATTTCTTCTTTCAATCCCTTTTTTTTAATTTAATCACTTCGATCTTAAAAGAAAAGGAAAAGAAATAGCAAAATCGAAGATCTACTTATTAGATAAGTCAACAAATTTACAACCTAATTTTTGTTTTCATACATTTAGAATATATTTATCTTGTAAAGTTTCTTTTGTGAAGAAATATGAAATTATGCAAATTTTTATTTACAATTTACAAAAATCTGAAAATAGATCCACTTGATTTAGTCATTATATGGTTCGATTTTTAATTTTCTTGGATGGATTTAGCATTTTGTATGAGATTTACAATATTTTTAAGTTTGAAAATTCTATTATTGGATTTAGAAACATGAAAATTCTAATAATATCAAAAACGAAATTGAAGCAATTGATATTTAAATTTGCTTTATGTATTTGTCATATGGCTTATTGTTAAATTTTCATAAATAGATCTCACAATTTTTCTTAAAAATTAAGGAAAAGTAACTTTTTATGATGAATCTTGCAAACTTACAAAAGAATTTTAAGAAAAAGATAATCTTCTCTAATTTTTATTTTATACTTTTTAGAATTCCAAAAAAATAAAGATAAGTCCAAAAAAATTTAGATGTTAATCAATTTTTATCGTAAACTCGCTTATTTTATTCATCATATGGTTTATTATTAAATTTTCATGGATAGATTTTATCCTTTTTTATATTTTTAGAAAAAATAATTTCTTCAAATTTTTTTCATAAATATTTTTTTAAAAATTTGAAAATGGAAAGGAACTATCGGCGCACTTGCGGTCCTATTCTAGTTAGTCTAGTCATCATACGGTCCCTCATCGAATCAATGCGGATGGATTTTGCAAATTTTCATAAAAATGTAAAGAAAAAATAATTTTCTCTATGAGCTATAGTTATATTTTTCTTCATATATAAAGAAGACTACCACTATATTAAGTTATTAACTAGTAAGTGTAGGAAGCTATTATTGCCAATAGATCGAGACAAATTAATACATAGCCAAAATTTATAATTATTACACTAAACTTTCAAAATAACATTATAGGGCCTTAATTGGACCCCAAAAAAAAATTCTGTGCCTATAACGACCCGACCCACTAGCAATAATAACTCGTTGGACCCACACCACCGGCCCAAAATGCTTAAGCCCAGTTATTATACAGACTGTTCAAATCCAGACCATAGACATGTAGATCAGAATTACCAGGCGATGTGAGATTCTAGAGGTGGCTCCTACGGGTTCAAGAGGTGGCTCCTACCAAACTCGTTAGGATAGCACTTTGCCCCGCATAGCACTTAGCTCTCACACTTTCGGTTGGTATTCGGCTCTGATACCAATTATAACGACCCGACCCGCTAGTAATAATAACTCGTTGGACCCAAACAACCGACCCAAAATGCTTAAGCCCTGTTATTATTACTAGCGTGGAGGCCTCATATATTATAATCAGAATCATTTTTCCATCCGATGTGGGACTATTGGGGCGTTACAGTGCCAAAGCATGCCGGTAGACGCTGCGTGCCCGTCGGCACGCAAGAGTGCCATGTGTCGGCACACAAGCATGCCGATGCCGTACCGTGCCAGGCAACAGCCTGAACGCCCCCGTGCCACGGCACTTTAATCCTTGTTTCAACTTTCAAGGCTAAGAGATAAACCGAAGGACCAAACAACAAGCTTTTTAGTCCAATATCTAAAGCTTACTCCGTCCAAAGAAGATGAAGCCAAAATACCATGAGCCAGTTAGTGCTATACTTCGCAATTTAATGCAATGCGTTTGTTCATTTACTCTCTAGTTATATTCCTACCTCTGCTCAACTATTATTTTTCCCCACAGTCTGTCCACATTTCTATGGAAATCTGAAGCTGTTGTATATTTGCAATTACACAGTGATGGACTTCTGCTGCTAATATATCTTTCTCATTATGCTCTAGTAATGGTAGAAAATGCAGAAGGAACATTCTGCTGCAATGAAGAATTCCATTGCTTGTTTCTTTTTCTCTTTCCTTGGAGGGTTTTCGTTATGAGGGTCTGAACAAGATCTAGCAATGATCTCCTGTTTTTCTGCACTATTGGGGTGCTTTGGACCAAGGATTTAAGTGCCCATCGGCATGGGCCGTATCTGCTGTGCCGTATCGTGCCAACAAGATATCGGCACGACACAGCCCCCGTGCCGATGGCACAACTCAAAACCCTCTATTCTTTAAATTAATAAGTAATTTTCTCAATAAAGTTCAAAAGATTAGATAAAAATACATAATAAACAGTTAGAATATTTTGTTGCTAAAGAAAATAAATATTTCATACTATTATGTTGTGTCAGCACACATGAATTTTTTGTGACCGGCACACATCGGCACGGCCCAGCACGCATCGTGCCGTACTGTGCCGGCAAGTTTTCGGCACGACCCCGTGCTACGGCACTTAAATCCTTGCTTTGGACCTTTATTTCACATCAGCAATGTTAAATGACATTCTTTGTCTGTATTATTACAGTCAGAATCAGCTGGAAATGTTTTCTCTATTCAGATTTGCAGTCTACGTATTGTTGTTTCAGATTTCATTAACTCATTTAGATTTGGTGGTTTCAGAAAGATAAATGAAGGATATATTCATGTTTCTTCCCCCACCACCGTCTTTCAGTTGACAGCATAACGATGGTTGATTCAAGCATACATATTTATTTTGTTTGGCATTGTTCTCTCTTTTTTTTTAACACATTTTATTTAATTGGATATGCTGACAGATGGCGTTACCTATTCTTATTATAGTTGTTTAGCTTTGTTAAATATAAACATACAAAAATACCGTTTTCTACCGGCTTAAGCTTTTGGAGAATAATGGTGGTTTCACTTTATTTAACATAGTATCGGAGCAAGAAGTCATGAGTTCGAGTCCTGTTAGACTTCTATCATAATTGATTTTCTTCTATTTAATTTAAGTCTACCTCATTAGCCTATCAAAAAGTCTCGAGCTCAGATGTGAGGGGGAGTGTGTTAAATATAGAAATATAAAAACACTGTTCTCTAACAGCTTAAGCTTCTGGGGAATAACGGTTGTTACGGTTTATTTAACAAGCTGAAATACACTCCAGCTGGATAAGGGATGACAACATAAAAAATATTTTAAAAAAAAAGTCACTTCGTCGTTTTGGTTTTTGTTGCCAAACGGAAAACTTTGAATGCATTCTACCATCCAATCCTACAGTCTTGCATATAGAAATTCTATTTAATGCCGAATAAATATCAACAATACCAAACAAGGCCTTAGTTAATGACTAATTATTTCTTTCATCAGGCTTCATTAGTGAACTTTTGTAATGTGTTGTTGCGTAATCATCACCAAATGATTCCAGGTGAACTTCTTGAGCAAACTAGTTGCTCTGAGACCAGGAAAAACTGTCCAAAAAATGATTAGTGACGTGATGCATGGGAAAGACGAAGGTACTGATAACCTGGAAACTGAGGATAATGAAGTTTCTGATGGCAGACAAAAGAATCTAAGCGGAATAGCTGGAAGGGTGAGACTTACTTTGCTTAGGCCCTCTTTGGTCACCTGGTTCTTCTGCAAAAGTGTTATTTGAAGAAGCGCTAATGGCTTCTTCGTTAAAATCTTTTCTATACATTTTTGCTGCAGAAACAGAATCTTCACGTTGCATCTTCTGTTCCAAAAGCTTTATTAAGCTTTCCGTTACAGCAGAAGCTCGGACTATATTTTAGCCAAGCTTAGCTTTCGGTTTCTAGAGCACAGGAGCTACTCTGACAGCCTGGCCAAAAACGGCCATTTATTGCTTTAAATCTTGAGTAGTTTTGTAAATCATGTAAAAGAAGGTAGCCCATGTAGCTATGACTGGTGACATAGTCTTGGTGTTTTTCAGGGAAGTGTAACAGGCCGTAGGCCACGCCCTGTTCGACCTGGTATGTTCCTTGAGACAGTTTCCAAGGTACTAATTCTTCAGTCATCCCTATTTTCTTTAAATATGTACATAGTACTGATTCTGATGGTCTGGATTACTTAAAAAGGATTTTAATGGCTTCTCTCTTTCTGGCTAGGTCTTGGGTGGGATATATGCAGGAAATGTATCTGGAATCACTGCACAACATCTAGAATGGGTAGCTAATACTACTTTCTTCCTACTCTTAACTCTTGTGATGCGTTAAGCATATATAATTAACGATTCTTTCTCTTCTTTTTTTTTTCTTCTTCTTTTTTTAATGCCCTTTCAGGTGCATCAAAAGACACTTCAAATTCTTCAAGAAATGGCCTACTGACTTCATGAAAATGATCCTTAGCCTATGTCCCCATTGCATCCCATCTTCGTGGGTTGAGAGAAACTTCACAGATTTCAAGATATTTGATCCAGTGGTTTCAAGATGAAATGCTTTTGCATGGAGAAAACATTCCAGATGTCTAGAACCTGGACGAGAAGCCGGGCACGTGTTTGGTTTTATCGCTTTATCGACAGCTTTTACTGGTACCACGAGAACTCATCAGTGTCATCGTGGACCCACTTATCGGTGGTGAAAGTTGATCATGCGAATGCTGACCTAAACAGATGCCTTTCATCGTCATATGTAAATCGAAATGGTAGTACTCCAGTAGTATCCCTTTCTGGTTGGAAAGAAGACTGACTACTTTGGATTGTAAGTTATCCGCTGGTCATGTAATGCAGGTGTGACTGATAATGTAATGGATAGGATAAGACTTGTTGTAACTTTATATTGGGCGAAATGAATGTCAAATTCGTTTTTGTTGTCAATGAGCTGCATCTGAAATTTTGTTCGTGTTACAAGAAAAACCAAACAAATCCTAGTTTGTCCGGTGCGAAATGCCGAAGAAAATTGAGAAATTGAAAAGGAAATAAATTACACAAGTAATATCCCTGTTGATTTACCCCTGAAGGACCAACATATTTTTTTTGATTTTTAAAAATTCTTGCAAATATCCCTATTTCCCCTAGGGTAATATTATTTTGATAATTTTAGGATAAATTCGAGAATTTTGAATAGCAGTAAGGGGTAAATAAGTGAAAGCCCTTGTAATTTTCTTATAGACGGAGGGACAAAGGATACAAAGACCCCACAGATACAGAAACTTAAAATTTCACTAAAAATAAAGAATTTTGTATGGCTAGGTTTGAGGAGAAGGGTTCTCGCAGCAGATAATCTACTTAAGAGGGAGTGGATCAGAGACCAAAGATATGTGTTATGCGGATCTGAAGACGAATCAGTAGACCACTTATTCTCGCGATGCGCCTACTTTTGGGCCGTGTTCAGTCGATGGGGTACTGATATGGGCATTGACCTTAATTTCCTGGCGAAGGGAGAGACGCATGAGGTAGGTAGCTGGCTCTGGTATAACATAAATATTTATGTCATTAGTCCCTTGCATTACTTACAGAGCCAAACTTCAATAGACAAATAGAATGTACATTTTGAACGAAGTTTATTCTTTCATCCAAAAAAAAAAAAAAAAAAAAATACTATCGTGAGTTTATCTTATACATGTACGTAAACTAATATGACATTTAGACTAAACATAATTGTTATGATCTTTTTATCGCCAAATAGGATTTGCTAAGCAAAATAGAATGAGACGAAAAAGTATTTTTATGCAACAAAGAGATCATTAACAAAAAGAGAGTAAGTGCAACTACATCGAGAATGTGCCAAAACACACCCAGAATTAGAAAATATGCGGTCCTAATTAAATTTGTCCATATATATCGGTACAAGCCCTTCAGTGCCGTAACTTTAAGAAAATTTTCCAGTCTAGTTCTGGTCTAAAAATTTTTGGCCTAGCTGCATCACAAAACGGGTCAGATACCAGAATTTGAGGCACATCTGACAGTTTAGGATGACAATTAAATGACATCCTGACTAAGTAAATTTGCTGAGGAAGAATGCTGCTGAAATTTTATGGGATGGCAAGAGATATAGTTGAAGCATCCAATTGTTCAGAAAATATTGTCAGATACCACTATTACTGTCTATGGTGGTGTCTACATATGTTGCAGCAAAATTATCTGCCATTAGCATATAGTAGCTTATCCAAGTGAATGGTCTTTTCCCACCATTTATTTTTAGGATTATTAAAGTTGAAGATGCTTCTCATAGGGAAGAAGTAATCCAGCTAATTATACATGCTATTCTTGTTAAATATCACCTTAAACTTGCAACAATAAAGCACTGTAACATACATCTTTGAAGTTTCAGATGTAATCGAAGTTCTCAGTAAATATTTGCAGCTTTTGTGTCTCCTAAATCGCGTAGGGTTGTTTCAGAAGATCCTAACATCAATACCAACATTAAGATGTATCAGATAGTTTCTTGTACTCTATAACAAGTAGAAATTGTGTTCAAGATCACAATTTTATGTCGATACAATGCAAATTGTCCTGATCAACAAATTCTGATCTTACTGTAGTATAAATTTTGAAGTTGAAATCCTAGCACCAATAAACTTTTTAAGTAGTAGAAAGCCTCTGATCCAAATCTAGTGAACTTGGCCTTGAATGGCCCTTCATTGCTTTTTCCATTCAAGACATACATAGACTCCTCTTGGTTTTCACTTCTATACAAAGAGCATCATATATAGTTTCATACCTCATATCACATCGAATTTTGTAGGGTTAATTAGTCCTTATAAGCTGTCTTATGAGAGATGATGATGATGGTGATGATCAAATTCCATCAAATATAGTAGTTCATACCAACTTGTAACAAGTTCTTGTTGGGTATCTGCAGGTCTGCAAACCCTTGCCTGCAATTCCTCCTCAAGAAGTCATAGACATGATCCACTACAATTCTCTTCAACACCCCCGAGTCCTCGCTAGCCTTCACCTCGCTATGACCCAAGAGGTAGATCACCCCCGCTGCCCTTGACCTCTCCAAGAACCCGATCTCCTCCGCCGCCGCCTCGCTCACCTTCCCTTCTGCTTCCCAATTCTCCGATCGAATGAAGGACTTGAGATGCTCCATAAGTAGCCCTTCAAACTCCTCGCTCCCGACCCTTCTGTCTCGATAACCGTACCGTGCGATGCACCGATACATCTTGTAGTCTTTAGGCCCAACCCGGCGCAGAAAAAACCGCTCTTCGGGGAGTACTTTGTTGACAGGCAAGTATTTGACCGAAACAAAGACTAGAACCGAATGGATGGCAGGAAGGTTGGTGAGGAAGTGGGGGAAAATTGCCGGTATCCCTTGAGTGAGCTCAGTGTAAAGAAGCCCTACTCCGGGAACCCGTGAGATACCCAGATTTGAGCCGAGACTACTCACATACTCCGTCGAGACTTTCCTTTCGACTTCGAAGGCGTGGCGTTTCTTTTGTACATAGTGCCACACATACATCACGAAGAAGAGGACGGCGGCGAAGGAGAGAGGGAGATAGCCTCCTTTAGTGAACTTGTAAAGGACCGAGGAGAAGTACAAGAGCTCAAAGGAGTAGAAGACGAGAACGAAGAGTGCGACGAGGATAAGGCTAGTTTGCCAAATCATAAGCATTATTAGGATGAGCAGAGACGAGGTGACGATCATCACCGCTACCACCGCAATCCCTATCAATAACGAAAGGAACAGTTAGTCCTTGAACAAGGCGAAGAGAGTTAATCAATTTGTAGTGCCGGCCTGTTTAGTCTGATGTTTGGAACAACAACACTCCAACCATTTAGCAGATAAAAGGTCCAGAGGTTCTGGACCTTAGAAGCAAAAGATTTAATTTTGAAGATTTTAACAAGAAATAATATTACTATTATTCTGAACAGCTCTACACAAATAGCACTTCTACAAAAGTTTCAGTCATGCCACGCAGGCGCATAATGATGTAAAGAGAGTAGTTAGAAGGTGATAAATTACCGTAGGCGTTTCCGATCTTCGTCGTCTCCTTGAAAGAGGCAGTAACCAACACACAAGCCAACATGAGAAGGAAGTTGATCTCAGGGATGTAGACTTGGCCTTCATGCTTGTTGGAGGTGTGTATTACTCGGACTCGCGGGAAGCAGCCGAGAGCCACGGACTGCTTGATGATCGCGAACGTCGCAGAGATCATCGCTTGGCTCGCAATGATCGACGCGAGGACGGCAATCACAAACATAGGCCAGTACACCAATTCTGAAACGCAATGAAATAGTTGCAGCAGAAAGAGTTAAAAATGCCGATTTTTGGTAAAAATTTTAACCATGATTTTGAAAAAGTAAATTGTGCGATGTTAGATTTACCAGGAGTTGATTTGTAGAAGGCGTCAGCGACGTCGCGAGGGTAGTATGAGAGATATGCAGCTTGTCCCACATAAGCACAGATTAAGCAAGGATATACCAATCCAGTGAAAGCAATCTAGAGAATAAGAACTGTTAGCAATATTTTCAAGAAAAACTTTCGAAGATATTCGAGTTAATACATGCGAAGGAAAAAGTAACAAACCTGAATTGATCTTACTGAGAAGTGACCAAGGTCAGCAAACATAGCTTCAGTTCCTGTTCCATTTAAAGAATCAGTTTTTTCTAAGCATAAGAATTTGCTGGTAAAAAAAGAAAAAGAAAAAAGGTCAATTGCAAGTTTGGTCCTCGAACTACTAGTCCGTTGACATTTTGGTCCTTAAACTTTAATTTGCAGTAATTCTTGGCTTAAATTTTCAAAATTATTGTAACCAGATCCCACAACCCAATTTAATTGGCTAAATGTTGAAGGAGAGTTTTTTCCTCCAATGTCGGAGCGCCGAATAGGCTCTCTAACTTCGGAGACCGATTGGATGAAGGGCGCCCACATCCCAAACTGTGGGCCCCCCCATTAACCGCAATCGCCAATTCGGCGAGCTAAATAATTATTATAACTCAAATGTTGATGCATTATTGATATAACAGTAAGATGATATTTTAATTATTGGCGCGTTATCAATCACAACACTGCTACATCACTTTTACTTTAGCGATTCATTAATATGTAACCAACTAAATTGAATTATAGGACTTGATTATAATAATTCTGAAAGTTAAAGCCGGATATTGCAACAAATTAAAGTTTGAGGACCAAAGTGTCAGACGCCTCATAGTTTGAGGACCAAACATGCAATTTATCCACAAAAAGAAAAAAAAGAGAGGGTAGTTTACCTGTCATGCAGAGCACAACGCCTCCCAGGCTGATCCAGGCCTCCTTGGCGTTATGCCTGAAGTAGGAGACTATGTAGAGGGGATTGAAGGCCTTCAGAACGGAGGAGTCGTGGCGAACGAGATTGGCGAGGCCGATGACGCCGATGAACACGTACCACACGAGGATCGCCGGGGCGAAGGTGTAACCAACCTTGTCGGTGCCGAACCTCTGAATCGAGAACAGCACCACCAGAATCGCCACCGATATCATCGCAATCACATCTGCCGAAGAGTAGAAGCGCTTTTAAATTGCTTTTAAACTTTCTCAACCTTTACAAACTACAAAAATGGTGCTTCTCTTGTTACCATACTACAACTTAAGTAGACATACTGTACGTTGAGAGAATCTTTCTAAGATGATTCTCACAACTGCTTCCCATAGAATAAGACACAAAAGTTTTAAATTAAAGTTTCTGTTTGTAAGCTAGTCTCGTAAATCTCATTTCTTCCACAGCAGCAAAAATTTTTAGTTTTTTTTTTTTTTGTTTTATAAACAATTCAACAAAGTGATAGTATATATATATCAGAAAAGTGAGGCTAAACTAACACTAATAATCCTGTTTGGCCATATAAAATAGTGTTGTTTGATCAAGTTCTATCAAATAGTGCCGATCCAAATTACTATTGTGGTAACACCGAAGACACAGAAATAAAACTTTTGCTTTCCAAGTTTAAAATATTATTTATACTATTTTAAGAAGAGTATTCATTTTTTTTTTTTCCTGTGTCTAGTACTGAAAGTTAAAACAAAAGCGGGACCAAACAAATAGAAAGATTTGGCTTAAGTTTTTTTTTGTTTTTTTTTTTAAAATCTTTACCTTTCCTACAGAAGCTTTAGATATGTTTTTTCTTGGCAAAGAATTTTAGAAATGTTGCTTTTTTGCTAACAACCAGAGTCTACATTTGGCATTGTAAGTGCTTCTTTTATCCTTCTCTTTTTTTTTTTTTTTTTTTTAAACCCCCTTACCTTTGCTTATTCCTGCATCAATTTTCCTCACACCTTCCACAGCAGATAGGACAGAGATACAGGGAGTGAGGATGCCATCACCAATGACCATGCAGGTCCCAAGAAGTGCTAGTGAGAGAAGCCCATTCTTGGCCCACCTCCTTCTCTCCAAGGCCTCTTTGACCTTCTCAGCCCTTTTAAGATGCTTATTGGGTATCTGCAGCTTATAACTGGACAGATCCATTAAGGCTTCTGTTTGCTGGTTGGGGATTGCATTCACATTTGCATGCCTACATATCAGTGAGTACATTGCAAATGTTCCACCTGTGATAAAAAATAACAAAAAATATAAATATATATATATATTAGTTAACTTACTATTATACTTGATATTTTCTGCTCTCACTAAGGGTCCGTTTTGTTCAACGTAAGACTGTGAAGAATAATTTTTCCTGAAAAAAAATTTCAGTGAAATTTTTTTTTTTTTACGTTTTGTAGTGTTTTGTTTGTAGGAAAAAAAAAAGAAGTGATTTTTCATCCACATTTATTTAGTTGAAAGAAAAAAATTCGCATTTATTTGGTTCTGTGGAAAAAAAATGAATGGATTTCTTTTTACGTAGTTTGAGTTTTTGTTTTCTGCCGAAAAACTGCAGAAAACGAAAACTTCAAATTTTTTTCAAATCCGTAACAATACTTTACAGCAAAATATTTTTTCGTCGAAACAAAAAATGGAAATTTTTTTTTCATACCGAAAGTAATTTTTCGGTTGATTTTACGCCGAACCAAACGCCTTCTAGATCATATTATTTTAGAATAATTTTCTATTAGATCGATCTTTTGAATTACATTAATTATATTAAAGTCAGTACTATAACCTCCCCATTTTAAGAGGTCTTGATTTCAATTCCAACATCTGTCATTTTATGGTATAGTCAGTGCACATTATATGATTTACATGATATTAGTCGTACACGTGAGGATATGATTTATCTAATATCTACCGAGTGTATGAGTGAAGGGTGTTAAGATCGATTCAAAATCATTTCTCACTAGATCAATTTTTTGGGAAACAGAATTCACAATTTCCATCACCCAAAAAAAAAAAAAATCATTGAGAATTAGTAAAATTTGAAGGAAATTACCAATACATTTTAAAATAATTATCTTTTATATTGGTGAAAATAATTTGAATGAAACAAGATTAAAGTTGAGGGGCCTAATTCAAAGTTGGCTATAATATGGGGCTTCTTTGTAAATTTGTACCAAACAAAGATGAGTAACTCACCATCTCCATTATCATTTGCCCAGAGGACAATGAACACATACTTGACGAGGGGGAAGAGGGTGAGGGAGTAGATGATGAGAGACAGGGCTCCGACGACGTCGTCCCGGGTCGGGACCCGATCGGCGAACGTGCTCGCGAACACGTACAACGGCGACGTGCCGATGTCGCCATACACCACCCCAATACTCTGGAAAGCCAGTTGCAGCACAGCAGCGATTGGCAAAACCTGGTTGCAAAGTTGCAGCAACAGAGTGCATGCATAGGATTAGTATACCTTATATATACTGCATGTCTAGTAAATAAATGGCATATATAATACTAAGTAACATTCAACGTACGTAAACATGAAATTTTTTTGACAAAATAAATTAAAGATGATCCAAATGACTAGAAGAACAGAAGTTGTGTAGAATTGTATTTGTATCATTATATGTTTCTTTTTGAGAAGTATGTGTATCTCTATATATAGGTTAATATTCATACTGTGAACTTCAAAAATAATAATAATAATAATAATAATAAACTACTTGCAAATGAGAGATCTTTACTTGAAAGTTTAAGTTGTCAAAAAACACAGCACTAGTACTAGTTGTATGTATTTAACGCCCGTATTTGTGAGAGAAAAAAAAGATGTATGTAGAAAACATAGAAGAGATCAATGGTTAATCACCTTACAAAGAATATATAGAAGTGAAATGTAAAATAACCGAAAAAAGCTCAAACAAGCGGAGAACATTGTTTTCTAGTATTTAGTATTGTATATTCGAGGAACAAAAAGAGTTATTTCTTTTAATTTTTAAGAGAAATGTTGCATATCATCCGCTTCGTTCATTTCTTTAAAAAATAAATTTAATTGAAAATATGAAAAAATTAAGTTTCGAACTTAAGACCTCAAGTACCGACCATCAAACTCTTTGTTACTTGCGCTAGGAACGGTAAGCACAAAAAGAGTGCGTAGAGAGAGAAGAGACGTGCATATATGGTTGATTACCTTTGAAGCAGAATGCATTCCAGAGACATGGTTGGCTTCCTTCTCTAGTGAGTCGATCCTGCTGAAGTGCTTTTTAACAGGAAGCTCTTTCTCCACCTCTTCTTGCTCATCACATCCTTCCTCTCTCCCATCAATGGCTTCAACATTTTTATTCTTCTTCTTCTTCTCTTCCTCGGCCGCCATCATCTCTATGTTCAACACCACCCCTTCTACCACTTCTTCTCCTTCCCCCATGATAGAAATAGAGAGAGAAAGAAGAGGATAGAGAAGAAAAGCTAGAGAGAGAAAATAGAGAGAGGTGGCCTCTGCTTCTTCTTCTGCTCCTGCTCCTGCTTTCGAGGGGAGGGTGTGGGCTTTTATAGGAGAGAGAGAGAGAGGGAAGAGAGAACGGCAGTAAATTTTGAAAAAGTCTTCTCTACTACAGTTATTTTATATAAGAACAACAATTATCAATTAAAAATCTTCATATTGATCAAAAGTAGAAAAATTAAATATTTTAAAAAATATCACTTTAACATGAAAAATATTATATCCTCTTGACTAAATTTTTCGTTTTTTACATAATTCAATAATATTGGTTTGAGATATATTCTGTATAGTACAACTGAGCTGTTTTGAAATTGTCTATTTAATTCTAATTTTTCAGGCCGACATCGATCTAGTAGCTCTCGACTTTCTAAAATTATAAATTATTCTAAACACTTTAGTCAAAAAGTTCTTTTAAATGTAACGAAACTATAAGCCGTTAGTCCTTTTATTCGCCGCAAAATGATTAAAATAAAAATTAAATATTAGGGATCTGTTTGCAAACGGCCGATAGGTGAGGGGTTCTCCAGACACTTTTTACCCTTGAAGTTTGACTCGCCGAGGCGGCCATGCGGCACGTGCGGAGCTGCTGAGGTGGGACGTCGGCTAACTGACACGTGTCGGGGAAGCGAGGGGGAAGGCTCCTACGAGGGGAGGCTGTGAGCCACTGCACGACTCTGGTTGTGCCCTTCCTTATTTATCTCACCATTTATAATTAAATATATAGAATAAATAAGACTATTACAGGTCCTACAAAAAAAAAAAAAAAAACTATTTTTAGGAACGAAGCTGTAATACTTCTAAAAACATGATGATTATAATATTATAATATTTTAGTTCTTGGACTCACTCTTTTAACTATTGAATTAAAGATCAACGATGGTGGTTATTTTGAGGCCCACTATTTTTTTGCATGATTCGAGAACCGTTAGAACTGATCCAATAGCTAAAAAGACTATAATTAATACTAATTAACACTTTCATTCTTTTAAAAACATTCCACCAGAATCTCTATTCATACACTTTATTATAGAGTGTATATTTTATACCCCATGATCGTTTATTTTATTTATTTATTTTTAGGCTAAATTACAGAAAATTCTCTTGTCAATATCCGTTTTTTTTACTTTCCCCCTCTGTCATTCAAAAACCTACGCTTTGCCCCTTAAAAAATGAAAAATATTCACTTCGCCTCCCTCCGTCAGTATTCCGTTAGGGTTCTGTTTATATCTTATTTTTTATACCAAAAATACTCCTGAAATCCTCATCCATGTCCACACATATGCCCTCGGCCGCCGCCTCGTCCTCCGCTGTCGCCTCGCCCTCCGCCGCCTCGCCTTCGTACGAAGTCGGAGTTGGGGTCATGAGAGGCATGGGCGAGGGTGCGGGATGCGGGATGAGCAAGATTGGGGAGGAGGAGATGAAGAAGATGAGGGCATTTTGATCATTTTGTCACACCGTACCCCCCTATGAACATTTTTTATTTTTTAAGAGGGCAAAATATAGGTTTTTGAATGACAGAAAAAAAAAGTGAAAAAGCCGGTATTGACAGGAAAATTTTATGTAATTTAGCCTTATTTTTATTATAGTCTTTGAAATTTTTTTTGATAATACAAGTGGAAAAATCTGAGTCTTAGAAAGTCGAGAAAGTATGATACATATGCCTCTTTATAGGTGTGCTTATAGCATTGCTCTTTATTGAAAAGCATACTATGTATACATTCTATTATAGTGTATACATCTTACACGTTATCATCCAATAATTTAACATTTTTTAAAAATATTTAATATTTGAAAATAAAATTGATAAGATGAGTAAATTAATCTAAGACTTTGAGATCCTAGGGTGTGAGATTTACATCTATATTATAAATATACAGATAGTATTGGCCCTTGAACTCTAAATATTTTTATGGTCTCACCTTCCACTTCTGTTTCTTAATGAGACAAATATTTAACGTGACATGTCGAGTCGTTGGTCCTAACTTTGCTATTAAATACTTGCATATCAAGAATCTTTTTGACTTACATGATTAGTGTATATTGAAGAATGTGAAATAATTATATCTTTTTAAAATTTTGAGTTTCATGAGGATGATACGACCTCCTGCTTTGACATTAAATTTTTTAAACATAAAATAATTATTTATCTCTAAAAGCTTAATTTTTAAAATAAAGATAAACTTCAATTTGCCCTCGTATTCTTTTACTTCGGCGTTACGTAGTTTAAAAAGTTACACCTAACTATCTTATAGTTTTATTTTTGTTTAAAGACAAAATATTATAGTTAAATAGGATTATAAAATAAAATTATTTGAAAATTATAGGATGATACCTTTTTTAACAATAGATCCTTACAGGAGCGGAGTCATATGTAGAGTGCGGGTGGCCATGACCTCCCTTAACTTTTAAAAATTACACTTTAGGTCCCTGCATTGCTTTAACTTACAAGATAATAAGTTCTAGCAAAATAAATATAATTACAATTGTGGCCTATATGAAAAGTTCTTTAGTGTAAAATTAGATCACGAGGCACAACATAATAGGCAGAGAAAAAGTCTTTGGAATTTTGCATGCGCCTGATACATCATATTCTACACTTTATGACATTCAGATTATTTATATATTAAAAACTAAAATCTATCTTGCAGATGTAATCTGCATCATTTGAATGGTTGAAGTATGAAAAAGTTATAAATTTTGAGTATGTATTACTTTAAGCATCTAGTATAGTTCTGAAACCAATAGTATAGAAAATGATATAACACATTATAAAATATAAATGTTTCGAAATTACAACTTTTATATAGTATACATGTATTCTAAATGAATTAATATACTTAACAAATTAAATTTTAATTTTGAGTTATTATAATTGTATAGCATTTGGGTCTTCTAGAATTGAATTTTGGCTTTGTCTCTGGATCCTCATAGTAAAATAAAAAATAAAACTACAGAATAATTGAACATAATATTTTGAATCGTGAGATGACAAAGTATATATATATAAAAAAAATCGCTATACCACAGGGGAAAAGTTAAAATTTATTTTTTAAAAATAATCTAATATAGGTTTAATCAAAAAAGTAAGTAGAACAAAAGGCCAAGTCCCAATGTAATTAAGATAGTAATGAATCTTATCCATTAAACTAATAAATTGGCACCTAATACTAGTGAACTTCGAGACTAGAGCAATGATTCACTATACTTAAATAGTTATATAATACCCGACACTTTGTCTTGTTTAATTTTAAATAATTTAAGAGGTCGTACGTAGGCTACGTAGGCTTCATTTTAACGGTTAGATGTCCCACGTACAGCTGTTATATAATTATAAACTGATAAACATGTGGTTAAGTAATACGCACGTACGTAAACTCTACACACACGAAAAATAAAAGGAAATTAAGGGCAAAAATACTTTCATTTCTAAAAATTTTGAGGTAAAATTTTAGTCCCTAAACGCAAAGAAAAATTATAATTTTTACTTAAAATAGCCTGTTTAATATAGCTGGGATCAAACTGAAATAAGATAGGCGATTTTACAGATTGGAATATACTCCTCATTTTATTGAAAAGTTAGATTTTTTTTTCTTTTTTTGTGAAATGGGACTAAAAATATAATAGGTATGAAAATTTAGGAACTAAATTGTACAATTATAATGTGTAGTGACCAACTTACAATATCGGGACTGTAGAGGGACAATCTTAAATTTACTCAGAAAGAAAATGAGAGATACTTTAAAAATCTCCGGAGAATCATCCTCTTCTCTCGTTTTTGGAGTCTGTACGAGAAAAAGTCTAGAATGTATCTGTTATATTACTGACACGTGGTATCTCCAACCAATGAAATTGTTTCCCTTGGATCACCGGTCCCATCATAGTTAATAGAAAAATATTGCTGACGTGGTTAATAGAAAAATATGGTTAATAGAAAAAGTTTAGAATGCACAAGTTATATTACTGACGTGACGTTCCCAACCAATGGGATTGTCCCCTTTGGGTTCACCCGTCCCATCATAGTTAACATAAAAATATTTTTGCTGTATTTGAGATCTGATTGTCTTGTTACTGATGATGTGGTGCAAGTGTGACACTGTAGACTTCCTTCTGTATGGGACACTTCTTTTAGGAAAAAGATGGGATCGCAGTTTTTTATTTGGGCTGCAATTTTTTTTGTTGCAATTGTATTCTAACTTTATTTAAGGCTTTTTTGCAAAAAAAATCTCTTATTTTGACTTTATATAAATGGACTATTTTTTATTTTTATTTTTATAGATTCAGACCAAAATTATTGAGAATGGAGCAAAACATTTTCGTACCTTAAAAATCTGATCTCTCCTTCCTCCGGTCCCTCCTCACAAGCCATGTTTCCACTGTCGGTGCTAATCTCGTGCGCTCATCCCAACTCTGCCGCCTCCACACCAACTATTCCGTTGCGTTCGCGTAGCGAATGCCTTTCGAGCGAGAGGAACACGGCAAACTTGAGCCGACACGGCGCTTTGCTGGAAACGAATACGGAGACGAAGGTGGCAAAGACGGAGGGTGACGATCGCTGGTTGAGAATTCTTCCAAGGTATGTTTGTGGCTAGTTTGCCTGATGGCGACTGTAGTACCCCTGGAGCCTAACAGGCGAAATAACTGCAATAGACGGGAAAACGGACTCGGAGCACCAAAATCAGCTAAAACTGAAGTTCTGCCAGTTTAGGGCGCGCAGAAGTTGAGTTTAGGGCGCCCAAATTCTGAGTGCTGTTTCAGTATATACTGAGTCATTTCGGATCCAGTTTCGGGCGCCCAGAAGTGGATCCGAAAGTTCACCTCGTGAGTATCGAACGTGCTGACACGTGTGCGTGGTAGGTCAGCTCCGTCGGACCACGTTAGGGTGCACCAGACCGCTGGACGAAGAATCCGAAGTTTTGGGCTGAGTGCTGGCTGGAGAATCTGGGCGCCCAGTTTTGGGATCTGGGCGCCCAGTTTTGGGATCTGGGCGCCCGAATCTCAGATTTCCAGCAGAGCTATAGGTTAGCAGCAGTTGTTCATGGGGCTTATTTTATCCAAACAATGCTTCTATAAAAGAATGGGGACGACCCCCTGAGACACTTTTCTTCCCTCCTTCATAGTGAACTCAGATTTGAGCTTGGGAAACCCTCCAATTCTCCAAAATCCCAAATTTGCACCTTGAGAACTTGGAATTTCAGCAGGATTTCAGCAGCAACTTCTGGAGTTTTAGCTCGTGTGCAACCTAGAAGCGTCCAAATTCTGTGAAACTTGGTTTGGAGGATTGTGGACTCGTGGGGGAGTGTGTTGAATCTTTCCAACAGCAATTTGATTAGGTATGTAAGCTTGAATTGCTGTTTTTCCTGAAATTTTGGTGTCCTTGAGCTGAAATTGAGGTTTTCTTGATTTTTATGGATCCAAATCTTGTTGGAGCTGGCTTTTTGAAGTGAAATCTGGTTTTCCATCATCCTCTACTGGTTTAGAAGCTTTTCCCTCCTGAATTCGAGATTTGAGAGGTTAGTTTAGCTCAGATTTTGGATAATTAAGCTTAAATGCTTATTTTTGAGGTATTGATGGATTTCTTGGGACTTTTGATCCAGATTTCGTTGGAGAGCTTAGTGATGGATTTGGTTTGATTCCTCACTCTTATTGGAAGATTTGTGACCCTACCTAGGTAGTCCTATTTATAAGATATAATAGGGTTAAACTCTTAACCCGGCTTAAGCATTTTGAGTGGTGGCTAGGTCCAAGAGATTGAGAGAGTTAAGCGTGCTAGGACGGGAGTAGTCCTAGGATGGGTGACTCCCTGGAAAGTCGGGGCGTCACAGTTGGTATCGGAGCAAATTACTAGTCGAAAGTGTGAGATGAGTCTCGGCTGAGCCAGGTTATACAGCGGGGAGAGCGAGGCTCTCTTGCTGTAGGCTAGCGAGACGAGTCTCACAACGCCAGGTACTTGTGAGTCTGAGCCTGACGAGGACGTCAGGGCTTAAAGTGGGGGGGGGGATTGTGAGACCCCAGATAGTTCTATATATAAGATATAATAGGGATAAAATCTCTTAACCCGGCTTAAGCATTTTGGGCGGTGGCAAGACCCAAGAGGTTAAGAGAGTTAAGCGTGCTAGGACGGGAGTAGTCCTAGGATGGGTGACCCCCTGGGAAGTTGGGGCGTCACAGTTGGTATCAGAGCCAATTACCAGCCGGAAGTGTGAGATGAGTCTTGGCTGAGCTAGGGTCGGAATGACAAGGCTAGCAAAACGAGTCTCACATCGCCTGGTACTTGTGAGTCTGAGCCTGACAAGGACGTCAGGGCTTAAAGAGAGGGAGAATGTGAGACCCCAAATAGTCCTATATATAAGATATAATAGGGCTAAACTCTTAACTCGACTTCCCAGGGGGTCACCCATCCTAGGACTACTCCCGTGCTAGCACACTTAACTCTCTCAACCTCTTGGGCCTAGCCACTACCCAAAATGCTTAAGCTGGGTTAAGAGTTAGCCCTATTATATCTTATATATAGGACTACTTAGGGTCTCACATTCTCCCCCCCTTTAAGCCCTGACGTTCTCGTCAGGCTCAGACTCACAAGTATCAGGCGATGTGAGACTCGTTTTGCTAGCCTTGTCATCCCGACCCTGGCTCAGCCAAGACTCATCTCACACTTTCGGCTGGTAATTGGCTCTGATACCAACTGTGACGCCCCAACTTCCTAGGGGGTCACTCATCCTAGGACTACTCCCGTCCTAGCACGCTTAACTCTCTTAACCTCTTGGGCCTTGCCACCGCCCAAAATGCTTAAGCCGGGTTAAGAAATTTTAGCCCTATTATATCTTATATATAGGATTATCTGGGGTCTCACAATCTCCCCCACTTTAAGCCCTGACGTCCTCGTCAGGCTCAGACTCAAAAGTATCAGGCGTTGTGAGACTCGTCTCGCTAGCCTATAGCAAGAGAGCCTCGCTTTCCCCGCTGTATAACCTGGCTCAGCCGAGACTCATCTCACACTTCTGGCTGGTAATTGGCTCTGATACCAACTGTGACGCCCCGACTTCCCAGGGGGTCACCCATCCTAGGACTACTCCCGTCCTAACACGCTTAACTCTCTCAACCTCTTGGGCCTAGCCACCACAAGGGCTAAACTCTTAATCCGGCTTAAGCATTTTGGGTGGTAGCTAGGCCCAAGAGGTTGAGAGAGTTAAGCGTGCTAGGACGGAAGTAGTCCTAGGATGGGTGACCCCCTGGGAAGTCGGGGCGTCACATGGAATTCACTGTTTTGAGTTAGAACAAGTGTTTTGCTTAAGTGCTGAAGTTCTGGATGCAGAACCTGGGCACCCAGAAGTGGATCCGAATATGGTTGGAGCCCTTTTGGTGATCGAATTGAGCTCAATTTTGGCTAGGAAGCTGGGGAATTATTCTTAAGCATTTAGAGGTGAGTTGGGTGAAGTTTCACTACATTTGGACTTGGGAATTTGGTCAAATTCTATTTTGAACTCATATAGGTTAAAGCTGCCAGGCTGCAGTTCTGGGCTCAGGTTCTGGGCGCCCAGAAGTGCTGCAGAGTGGATCCGAATCCTATTTTTTCAGCTGGTTTGATTTTGGTTGAGGCTGATTTTGTGCGGGGCTTCTCCTATCGACTTCTGACCGTTGTTGGACTAGCGTTTAAGGTGGGTTAATGTCGACCGAAGTCTTCGAAATTCCTCCTAAGTTATAGAGATTTTTCAGCATACTTATTTACATCATATTTTCATGTTAGTAACTCAAATTCATGATCTTGCATGTTTTTATATTAAATCTGAATTTGGAGCATAATTTAATAATTTTAGACAAGTATTTCATGCTGAATTGAAAATTGACTTAGGAGAAAACTCGTTAAACCTACACCTGTCACTTTTCGAAACACTTATCAGATTTAGCTCCAGGAGCCGTTTTTATTAATATATCGCCGCTGTTAGTGCGAGGTGGATATCTAGATCAGAGTAGGTCGAGTTTACGCTCGTGCTGAGATGCAGAGCTCATTGTTACAGCAGAGTTCAGGCTATTCCGGACTTTCAAGTGCCGTCGGGGCTGACGGTGGACTCAGATTTCTTCTGTTTGCATCAGATTGTGCCGTGGGCACGTGAGCCTTGGTTGTTAGACCAACTTGACCCTTTTATCTCGATTTTAGCCTGTAGTTACTTGATTGAGCTGTCAGATTCGCATATACACTCAGCTGGGTCGCGCCTACGAGTGCCACTCCGGAGTTGGACTTTTGTGCGTCGCAGTAGTCCCTATTGGGTACTGCCCTACACCGAAAACCCTCGTGGGTGAAGTACGGTGCAGCTTAGGGTACATGCGGGACTGGTCTGTTGAGGTCCCTATAGACTCGGGTCAACATGGGCGGTTTATTCATAGTGAGAGTTGCATTTGCTTCAGTGATTGTTGTGCATAGTGGTAGGATAGTGACATTACAGCTGTAGAGTTTATTCCAGCATACTTTACTATTTCATTACCTACCAGCTATACTGTTAGTCTCGTAAACTTAGTGGGTGGGTCGTTGAGGTCGGTGACGGTACATACTGAGGACTACTTTATTTTATAGTAGTTTTCACACCCATTGTTATCATTTCTTCTTGCGGAGCTTTCGACTGTTGCTGCTGCTACTGTTCCTTCTGATCGAGATAAGGGAGTCGCGAGCTAGATCCCTGACTACCCCGGTCGCTACTCTAGAGGAGGACCCCTTTTGGAGATAGTTTCTGTTTGGGAGATGCCATGTACATACAAATGTGTTTATTTTGTGTACAGTGGGATGGACTTGTACCTTATAGTTATGGCCGGTCGGTGTTTTTTTTTTTTGAGATCTTGTATGTACAGTTGGCTTATCTGTATCGAGTTATGTTCCTTATTCCAGCTCTATATCTCTTATAGTTGCGTGTATGTATTTTACAGGTACAACTATCGCTTCGTATACACGGGGAATACCTATGTATACGGCGGATCTTTGGCGAGCCCGAAAAATTGTATAATCCGGGGCGTGATAGCGACGAGGTGATAGCGATAACGAGAGGAAAAAAAAATATGGCCGACGACGTGATATTGCGGTATTTATTAAAAAGTTACACTATTCGAACATATATTGCACTATTTAGCAAGAAAGTTACACTATTTTACAGTTTAATAGATGCATCAAATAGTGCAACTTTCTTACTAAATAGTGCAACATATGTTCGATAGTATAATTTTGTAAAGTATAGTGTAACATTACGTCGCCGGCCAGATTTTTCCTTTTTACTACTGCCACCACCTCGTCGACGTCGGCCATGATCGTGAAACCCACTTCCGAATCTGTTTCAAGAGCATCCTTGACCAGCGATAATCGTCTTTTTCCTTCACCACTGCTGTCTCCATCTCTGGCGATGCTCTGAGCAGTGCCACCCTCGTCTTTACTGTGGTGACCTCGTCGGAGAATGCCGAGAATGGCCACGGTCACAGCCACGAGCGAGTCAAGCTTTTTCATCGTCCTTTCCCTCGTACACGATATAAGAGAGCAGCGCGACAGCCATATGGGGCGGTGGAAGAGGAGTGAGAGGAAACGAGAGGAGAAAGAGAGTAAGGAGAGAGAGAATAGAAGTATTTTCATCATTTAAAAAAATTTAGATTGAATCTGTAAAAAAATGTGGCCCAATTTTGCAAAATTACAAAACCAAATTTTTTATGCAAAAGTCCTTATTTCAATTATTAAAATCAAAACGACGAAAAATAAATTTTAAAAAATAATTAATGCAGGAAAAAAAGAGAAACAGAAATAATACACCAAAATTTATGGATTCGACTACCGGCCTACGTCCACAGACGAAAACGGAGCAAAAACTTTTATTAATGTTGAAAACGAAGTACAAAAGATGATCTTTTTTTGAAAAAATACGAAGCACCATACACGCGATGTGCGCCAAAAAGAAAACCAAAATTGCGTCCGTAAGAAACTCCAATGCCGGCTCTCTCTGATCTATACGGACAGTCATGGGCTTAATTAGTGCTACTGCTCCTCTCACCTGGTTAATTAATTTGCATGGCTTAATTAGAGCCCGAGGTTGCAATTTATAATGTATAGCTTCTAACATAGAGTTTGATTAGAACTCTAATCTAATAGACTTCTAATTAAACTCTATTCACAACATATCTAAAATTCATCTTATCCTAATTTAATTAGGATTTGTCTCTGATTTAGATAAATACAAATCTAAACTAAAATTTAATAATTTCTATCCTGATTTGATTTGTAGTCTTTAACTGCTACATCGAAGTCGTCATAAAACTTCACCTTGATTTGATTTATATTCGATGCTTCTTAACGCTCCTTAGTACTCTATCTTCTCCAAACACCCCGTAGGGCCTCAAGTGTTGTCAACCGCCACCAAGTCTAAACAATGCCTGAACTTGGCAATAGTAAGAGACTTAGTAAGTATATCCGCGAATTGTCCTTAGTATCAACCTTCTTAATAGTGACTGTGCACTTCCCAATCACATCTCGAACAAACTGAAACTTTACATCAATGTATTTTGTCCTCTCATGAAACATCTGATCCTTAGATAAATGAATAGCATGCACTTTGACTGTCCGAATAAGCAACTGTCGGCTCCCAAAAGAGGTAAGTTCTACAAATAAGCCTCGTAGCTACATAAATTCCTTCACATCCTCTGTCATAGCAATATACTCTGTCTCGTTTGCAGACAAAACAACAATTGATTGTAATGGAGCTTTCCAACTAACTGCACATCTACCAATAGATCTCAAAGTGATCTCCCCTTGTCCAAATTACCCGTAAAATCCGAATCAATATATCCAACCACACTATCCTTACACCTCCCAAACTTCAGACAAGTGCTAGTGGTACATCGTAAGTATCTCAAAATCCGCTTAACAGCCTGCCAATGAGTCTTTCCAAGATTGGTCATATATCTGCTAACCATACTCACTGCATAGGAGATGTCCGACGGTGTGCAGCCATGGCGTGCGTAATGCTCCCGATAACACTAGAATAGGGATCATGTGACATGTACTCCCGCTCCATGTAGATCAGTTGGTTGGTGTACGACTGACAGATTGTCATGGTATATATATGCGATCATAGAGGTAATTCCTAGGTAGTATCAGTGAGAATGAATAACGAACGCTTGATGATTCATATCGGATAACTTATGACCAAACTATTCTAAAGTGGCTGGTGTTCGGAGATGTGTGATATGGATGAGATGGTGCATGGTGCCATGTCTAGTTAAGTAGGTCAGTCTATTTTAGTGGCATTCGAGGTGTTGAGATATTTTATTCTGAGCACAGTGATTTAGCATGGCTCATTGAGAGCATATCCCAGAGCATCTTGGGGTATATAGTTTGTTACATGTACATTGCTAGTTATTAACTTTTTAAATTTATATCCTAATCACTTATATTTTAACTAAAAATTAAAGTTAAAAAATTTAATTTAATTTGACTATAAAACATAGTTGAGATATTTTCGGAACAAGTATTCATTTAGCCTGGATTCAACTTTCAATTTGGCCTCCTAGGCTGAATTGAAAAAGGGGGGAATTGGAGAATTCCCATTCCACTGGAAATCAAAATTGGAATCAGAATGAGATTCCCGTATTCCAAACACCCACAAACGACATCGTCCATTTCGATTTCAATTTCTGGGTGAAAAAATGGTGGACCAAATATGCCTTTGCAGTTGAATTATATAGAGATGCGGCGGTTGCGACTCGAAACGGGAGGTGGTTTGGGTAGTAACACTAGTATGCTAGTGGTAAGGTACCTAGTGGTTGTTAATGATATACCCTAGAGCCAATCGGTGATGTCGGCTTGTGGATACATTTTGTAACTTTTATTAATTAATAAAGGGCAAGTTTTATTCATGCTTAATGTTAGAAATACAATTTATTTACATGAATCGTCTGTTGAATTTTTATTGACAAAACATATTCCTAAAAGTTAGGAACTTGATATATATATTTCTTTATATAAGATTCTTAAACGCTTCTAACCATAGAAATATCATAAGGACGGTGATATTCCGGATAGATCGGTGCATACTATACTTCTACGTTCAGGTGACAAATCTCAAGTCATTAGTATAAGGACACTAAAGCAAGCAGACATGTACTTGTCAATGAACAAGTACACTTAGCGTAACCATTTAGTTGAATAGTCATATTGTTCCATACTCGCCAGTGACTAATTTTTTGTTACAGTTGTGTGAAGTACTCTTCGGACCTGAGGGATTATAGTTGCTTCATGTATAGATTGCTACCGTTTGGTTGTACTAATACTTAGACTTTAATCATTAGTCTACGTCTGATACTAATTGACTGTAGTAGTTTATATGAGGAGACATGTGAGTACGCAATAAGAAATTCAACACTCTCGATGTTGAGAGGGAACAATCTATGTAGACTATTGAACTCAACTCAGAAAACCCCTTAACTAGGGTACGTGGTGTGTGAAGAATCGTGCGGCTTTATTAGTGTGCCGCGTGAAGATAACGTGGGAGAAATTCATGTTATTCTCTCTCTCTCTCTCTCTCTCTCTCTACACGATGTAGTACCTCTGGGGCCTAACTGACGAAATGACTGCAGTATCCTAGACTGTTCGACACTTCTGAAGAATGTCGGGATGAGTCGGAGTCGTTTTGGCGCAAAAATAGACACGAAAACAGACTCGGAGCACCGAAATAAGCCAAAACTGAAGTTTTGAAGG
Source organism: Puya raimondii (assembly GCA_016920855.1). Classification (NCBI taxonomy): domain Eukaryota; kingdom Viridiplantae; phylum Streptophyta; class Magnoliopsida; order Poales; family Bromeliaceae; genus Puya; species Puya raimondii. The sequence continues at coordinate 121,912,605 of JABWPP010000050.1, read as the reverse complement.
TTTGGCAGTTTAGGGCGCCCGAAAGTTGGGTTTAGGGCGCCCGAATCTTAGTGCTGTTACTGAGTCATTTCGGATCCAGTTTTAGGGTGCCCGAAAAGTGAGTCTGAATGTTTACCTCGTGAATATCGATCTTTTTGACACGTGTGAGGTGGTAGGTGAGTTCCGCCGGACCACGTTAGGGCACACCAGACCGCGAGGCGGAGAATTCGAGGGCTGTTCTGTGCAGGCTGGAAGATCTGGGAATGTTGGATTTTCAGCAAGTTGCAGGTTAGCAACAGTTGTTCTTGAGGCTTATTTTATCCAACCTATACTTCTATAAAAGATTGGGGACGACCCCCTGAGGCTATTTTCTCCCCTCCTTCACAGTGAACTCAGATCTAAGCTTGGGAAACCCTCCAATTCTCCAAAATCCCAGATTTGCATATTCCCCCTTTGAAGGCTTTGGATTCCTGCAGAATAGCAGTGTCGACCTGTGGCGTTTCTGCTCGTGTACAGTGTAGGAGTGTTCAAATTTCACGAAACTTAATTTGTTGGATTGTGGACTCGTAGAGAAAGGTGTGGGATCTTTCTAATCGCAATTCGGATAGGTATGTATGCTGCAGTTACTATTTTACCGGACCCCTTGTGTTCTTGAACTGAAATTTGGGTTTTCCTTTGATCTTATGGATGCAAATCTCTATGGAGCTGGATGTTTGAAGTGAGGATTTGTTTTCCCTCATCCCCTGCTGGTTTGGAAGTTCTTTCCACCTGGTTTTGAGAGTTCAAAGGTGAGTTTTAGCTCAGATTTAGAGATTTAAGCTTAAGTGCTGAAATTGTGGGTTTTTGATGAGTTTCTTGGATTTTTGAATCCAGATCTTTGTTGGAAGCTTTGGGGAAGATTTGGATTGATTCATCCCTGTATTTAGGAGGTTTCTGACCCTATTCCCTGGGCTAGACTTGTTGGAATTCCCGGAATTAAGCTTGATGTGCTTTTTGCCATGTTGCTGAACTTCTGGATGTAGAATCTAGGCATCCAGAAGTGGGTCTGACTGCTTGTGAAGGCTTTTTAGTGATCGAATCGAACTCCGTTTTGGTTGAAAATTGGTGGGATTATTCTTGAACCTCTCCTAGTGAGTTGGGTGAATTTTTACTATATTTGAACCTTGGAATCGGATTTTATCGTATGTTGAATCCCTGCATGTTGTGCTGCCAGGCTGCAGCTCTGGGCTCAGCTTCTAGGCGCCCAGAAGTGCTGCAGGGTGGATCTGAATCCTGATTTTGGCTGGTTTGAGCCCGATTTCAGCTGGTTTTGTTTGGAGGTCTTCCACTCGACTTCTAGCCGTAGTTGGATAGCTTTAGAGGTGGGTTGATGTTGCCGAAAGTTTCGGAATTCCTCCTAAGTTGTAGAGAGTGCAGCATGTTGTTTTATTATCAGATTTTTCATGTTAGTAGCTCGAATTCATAAATTTGCATGTATTTATATAAAATCTGAATTTGGAGCATAAATTAATAATTTATAGTCATGATTTATATGTTGAACTGAGATTTGACTTAGGAGAAAACTCGTGAACCTACAACCGTCACTTTTCGAAACTGTTATCAGATTTAGCTCTAGGAGTCGTTTCTATTCTTATATCACCGCTGTTACTGCGAGGTGGATACTTAGATTGTTGTAGGACGAGTTTACGCTCGTGCTGAGATGCCGAGCTTGTATATACAGTAGGGTTAGACTGTTTTGTATTGCCGGGTGCCGTCGGGATTGACGGTGGACCCAGATTTTTATTTTAATATCAGTTTGTACTGAAGGCACGTGAGCTTGGAGTCTTTGACCCATTTGACCCCCTTTTATTTGATTATAGCATGCCGGAGCCTGATTGTGCTCGACAGAGATACGCTTATTAACTCGGTTGGGTAGCTCCCCCGAGTGCTGCTCCGGAGTGAGGCCTCTCATGCGTTGATGTCGCTGTAGATTAGTGGATATGATTCTTAAACCGGCTACCTTTTGGTAGTGTGCGGTGTGGCTAGGCTTTTGGCTGGACGAGCCTTTTTGGACGGTTCCGTTAGATGGGGTCAGGAGTGATTATTCACATTAGTGATGCATATACTTTGAGAGTATGACTTGGATAGTGGTAGGGTAGTGGCATTACAGCTGTAGAGTTTATTCCAGCTTACTTTATTGTTTCTTTACCTACCAGCTATAATGTTAGTCTCGTAGACTTAGTGGGTGAACCGTTGAGGTCGGTAGTGGTACCCACTGAGAACTACTTCTTTTGATAGTAGTTCTCACACCCATTGTTGCCACCTTTTCTTGCAGAGCCTTCGACTGTTGCGGCTGCTGCTTCTGTTCCTGCAGATCGAGGTAAGGGAGTCGCGAGTTAGATCTCTACCATTCCTAATTTTTTCTATAGGAGGACCCTACTGGAGATAGTTTTATTTTGGATTGTGTCATGTACATATAGTGTGAACTTGTTGTTCCTGTGAGCTAGAGATGGATTTGTGTCTATTTTGGCTTTGGAGGAACTGTTGTATTTTGGATCCTATATGTACAGGTGGCTTTTGTTCTATTAGTATGGTCTTATTTCAGCTCTATATCTCTTGTAGTTGCTTGTATGCTTTGTTTACAGGTTAGCTATCGCTTCGTATACATAGAAAATTCTATGTATACGGCGGATCTGTTGGCGAGTCCGAAGAAACGAGTAATCCGAGGCGTGACACACGGTTTCTCTTAAAGTTCTGAGTGTTTGAATAAACATTTCGTATATCTATATATCTATTGAATAATTTTGTATTATTCAAGAGTGTCTCATCAAAAGAAATGTGAACATCAGAGGAACTACTAGCACCGTCTTTGTGATCTATGGCTCAACTATTCCGTGCGACAGACGGTGTTGGTACTGCACCAATTCCGTATGGATACGCGTAGAGGCCGGACACGTACGTGGCTACGTCGAAACCTTAGTTCGTCGTATTCACTTTCAGCCTTACAGTAATCAAGAGATCTTAACTGGTTTAAGGTGATGTATTCTAAATATTAAGTCTGTTTAGTTTAGATTATTTTTACATTGTAATATCAAAATGATCGGTCGGCATTGAACTGATTTTTATTTTTCAGATTTTCATATGTGATATGAATTTTGGCTTCCGAAAAATTTAAAATATGTAATATTAATTTTCTGTTGCATGCGTTTTTCTCTTGTACCGGTAATTTCTTTCGGTGGCAAATCATGAGATTGGAGTTCTCATATCGCCGTACATAAGCTAAAATTTAGGCCTTGGATCCTGGGTTAAGTCATTCTGTCGGGGGTGTGAAGCCTGCGAGCAGTGTTAAAGAAAAAACAGGAAAAAAGAAAAAGAAAAAAAAGCTATTCAAACTGCTGGTGAAGTAAAACACAGAAAAAAAGAAAAGAAAAAAAAGGCTATAAAAAAAGGCTATTCAAACTGCTAGTGAAATTGGCTTTTTGCTTCTTGAGGTCTTTTAAATTACAGTTTTAGTCCCTTATTATGTAATTATATATGTTGCTTCCAAGAGCTTTTATATTCTCTCACTTGGTTTAGTGAGGTGCTCATTTGGCTTGCTCTGAGACTAGTTTGCAACTCCTTAATAAGAAAAATTAGTTGCTTCTCTATGAGTTAAAGTTAGAGATTCCTTGTGTTGGCATTCGGTTAAACCGAATTGGATGCGCCCATAATCTGACTCGATCTGATGGATATTATGTTGTCTGATTAGGTTAGAATTAATTTCGCTTTTAAATTGGAAAGCTAATTAGAGATAAATCCTAGTCAGATTATGATAACGTAATATAAACCGATTTGGCCTTATTTTTACTTGCCCAATAGAATTTTAGAATTTCTTATAAATATACGGGCTATCTCTCATATGATATGTGACAAGAAAAATAGAGAGAAATCACATCCTCCATTAACCTATTGTTCTAGAGGGTCTTGAGCGGTGGATTAGAGATCGTGCTCGTTTGTAGTTAGATCCACCGCGAGTTTGGAGCGATTGAAGACTTTCGAGGACGATCCAAGGACACGTGAATCAACCTCTTCGATTCAGGCTCATCGCGTTCTAGCGCGAATCGCTTCCGCAAAATGTACGAACCATACTTCCGCTGCGTTCTACACCTTAGAATAAAAAATAAAAAAAAAGAAAACAAAAATTACTGTAGCCCCTGAAGCCCGGGATTCCATCCAGTTGCATCCATTTTTACTTCAAACTAAAATTGCGGGGCCCTTTGGTTTGATGTAACAGTAAGGCTCCGTTTGAAATTGAGGGTTATTTGATGTTATTGATTAAAGCAAGTTACAAAAAAAAAGAGTATACCTATTTTGTTACTGTAGCGCATGCTCTCCGCATATTGCAAACGAAGCCTAAGTGCGGTATAATGGAAAATCTATGAAATTAGACATGTAATGACTTATTTAGATTTATTCAATTTGGACATATATACTCGATACTGTTATATATATATATATATATATATATATATATATATATATATATATATATATATATATATATAACTTGGTGATTGCAGGTTTTTCATCGTTAGATCTATCTTTTTGACCAATTCCAACTCTAAAATTATGCTATTTTACAAACCACTCATTCAAATTTACGAAATCATTATTATCTTAACTCTACAAATCTGTATCTAAAGGCCGAAAATTCATAAGCGCTAATGAATTAGTGCTTTTAAAAAAAATAGGAGCTCAATTATATATATATATATATATAGAATCCAGCTACTATCCTTTTAGGAGGATGGGAGCCTTCGTCCTCCTAAATTTTCTACCGTTCGGATGAAAAGATGTGTGGTTAGGATGAGAGTGGTTACGGTTAGGTTGATAGTGGGCCCCCTAGGGTTGAGTGGGTTGTTGGTTGAATAGTATAATCTAACGGTTGAAAATGATTAAAGTTAGATCTAACGGCCAACAATTTGATAGGACAAAGGCTTCTATCCTCTTAAAGGATAGTAGCCGGACTCTATATATATATATATATATATATATATATATATATATATATATATATATATATATATATGGAGCTAGTCTCCTATACTATCTATAGTACCGGGGCTCCGGTACTATAGTCGCTTTTTTGATTTTAGGATGTTCAAATCAACGATCCACACCGTTGAAACTGATCTAGAATATTTGAAGTTCTTAGGAATAAAATTTTATAATTTTTCGACGTAGTTTACTTTGTGATCAAACCATTTCAAAATTGTCAAATTTTAATAGTTATTATGGCGAGTTTGTAGTTTAACGGTGGAGAAGAATCTAAATTTATTCAAGTTTTGATAGAAAATACTTTAAACTACATAGATGACTTGAATTCGAAACTCCTATACTCAAATTTTAAGAATTATTCAATTTCCTCCGTTCATTTTGACATGATTTATTTACTAATAAGCGATATAAAAAAAAACTAAAATTTTATTCCTAAGAACTTCACATATCCTAGATCAGTTTCAACGGTGTGAATCGTTGATTTGAACATCCTAAGATCGAAAAAGCAACTATAGTATCGGAGCCCCGGTACTATAGATAGTATAGTAGCCTCATTCTATATAAATATATATATATAAAGAAAGAGAGAGAGAGAGAGAGAGAGAGAGAGAGAGAGAGAGAGAGAGAGAGAGAGAGAGAGAGAGAAGAGAGGTGCTTTTTCTTATAGAAATGACATGTAACTGTTGAAAAGGACTTTCCTAGATGCATGGGTCCAAATTTTAGTCGAACTCGTGCTCAAATTAACTCCAATTTGCAAATAATCTTGGAATATATATATATATATACCAAGAAAAGGACAAGTAGAAATGGGCCACCTCATTCAGGAAGATACCAAGAAGGTGCAATTCACCAGCTTAATTAATTGGTCACATTTAATTTACTGGGGTAACTTGATCTGCTTGTCCCTGAGCTCTCACTCCCGTTACATGTCGCCCTTCGAATATCTAATAAACTTTTAATAATATTTTATTTTAATTTTTAAATGTGTAAAAAACTATTTTATCCTAGTCCTTATCTCGGAGTAAAAAATAATTGTTCGCGTCTTTAATTTCGTCCACTTAATACTTTCAATTTAAGCATTGAAATATGTAATGGGTTAAACGGTCGACTAATGTATAGTACATAATAAATATACAAATATATTGGGCGTAGGCCATAGTTAATTTATGTTCAATATATAGTAAACATGCATGCAAACTAATAAAATTCTTTAAAATTAGGATTTCCATCATCAATCTACCAAAATCTATATTTGGAATCATCATAAAACTCATTAATTGTTAACCTAAATAGTCTATTCTTTTTAAAAATTTATTTATTTGAATCACTATAATCTTGGTTCATCAATACGATACATAAACTTATGATATGTTAGTAGAACGGTTGATAACTAGTAGGACATAGCAACAAAAATCAGAAATGAAATTATAAGACCCAAAAGAAGAACAAGAGTTAGGCTATATATGATGCCTATATATTCCACGAAGTTAATTTGTTGCCCCGTAGAGTTATTTTCGATTATAAAAAATCAGAATTGATAATTGACACCGTTAAATATGATCTAAAATATTTGACCATCTTAGAAATTAAATTTTCCAAGTTTTCTATATTATCTACCTAGTTTTCAAGCTTCAAGCGGTCACAAAATAAGTAACAATTTCAATGACCAAAATAAGATGTTTTCTTGTTTAATGGTTTGAAAAAATCTAAATTAAACTATCGGGCCATTTCGTTCAAGTTTTGTAATATTCCAGAAATACTGTATATTTTATATTTAGAATCCCAAGTTTGTTACTAACTTATGAAGCCATTTGAATTAGGAAGTTATTAAAAACTAGTATATTATTATTAATGGACCACTAATGATTTTCACCGAGCATTGAAATGAGAGTATCCCTAACCCATGATAATATAATATTCCTAGCTACCACCTAAAAATCAACAATTATTTTACAATTTTACTAACATTTTTTACAACTATCCAACTTAAATTGAATGACAATAATTTAAATATTTTCAATAAAAAATATGAAAGGTTACTGAAATATTACAAGCCGCAAACCAAACGAACCCTAGATTTTAATTTAATGTTCTAAACCTGAATCTATAAAAAGAATCCTTGAAGCAAATAAATACTATATTATATCTATAAAAAGACAATGACTCAAATTCTATATTATTATATCTATAAAAAGACAATGACTCAAATTCTATATTATTATATCTATAAAAAGACAATGAGTTCTAAGATTGTTAACCAAAACATTTAAAAAGTAAAAAGAAGAGCAAAAAAAGTTGTTTACCAATGAAATAGAAAAGCAAAGAGAATAGGGCTCCTAAATTGCAGTTGCTTCTGCACGCAGCTGGACTATGTTGACCCAAGAAAAGAAACAGCCAAAATGGTTCAGAAACGTTATAAATGCGTGGTAAAATTTGACTAATTAATGTCCTTTTTCTTTTTTCTCATTTTAAAGAAAGAAAAATATTACCTCAACTTAGGACTGGTGTTTGGCTTTATAGGAGGATACATTATTGTCCGAGAAAGTATTGTCTGAACAGTATTATTAGAAAGACAGTGGATTGAAATTAATATCTCTAACACAGCAAATTGAAGCTACATTCTGCTACTGATATCAGATTTTCAATAATAATTTCTATTGTAACAAGCATTTTATTTTGTTTTTCTTTTTGGGACGAAAGATACACTAAAAACTGCTGATGGTAAAAGTAGAAATATATAGAAGCTAGTGAGGGTAAACACATCGGCGTGGAGACATATGTCCTGGGTTCGATTCTACTTGCATTAAAATTTATATATAGGGTTTTATAGTTTTACCTTATTCTTAATTACCTGGGGCTTGTATAGAATTTTAGTAAGCATTCAATCCAGGCCACATGACCAGTGAGTTGCATCTTCTGCTAATTAAGAAATTTATTTAATTGTATATAATTGTTGATTGTATATTTAAAAACACCATTCTCTTTTGAGATAAATAATTATTTTATATAATTTAACATAGTATCTTAGCAGAAAATTCTAAGTTCGAATCTTACTAGGCTCGCAGACCACTGAACGGTGCATACGATGTGACGGTGTACACTATTTCCAGACAATAGTTTCTCTTCGTGCACTCTGAACAGCCGACTTCCTTTTTCAAAGTGTCATAGTCTTGCCGACTTCATACATGCCTGCAATCGCAGCTGGCGGCGGGGACATTCTAAAACGAGTTTCCAAGGTGACGGCAGAAAGCACTTTTGTCGTTTTTCTACGTCAGGGTTCCGTTAGGGTTCTGTTTATATTATATTATTATATACTTTTTATACCCAAAATACCCTCAGACCCCTGACGCCTCTTTCCTCGCCGCCCACACCGCCTCGCCCTCCTCAGCCGCCTCGCCCTCGCCCTCGCCCTCGCCCTTGCCCACCTCTCGCCCACCTCTGAGTCTACGCCCACCTCAATCTCTTCCCTACCGTCGCCGGAATGGAGGGGTGACGAGGGTGCAGAAGGAGCGGGGGAGCAGGTGGAGGAAATGGAGTCGGAGCTGCGGTCGAGCGAGGCCGAAGAACGGAAGAGGAGAGGCAGCGGATGAGAAAGATTGGGGAAGAGACGAAGAGGGTGAGGGCAATTTTATAATTTTGTCATCACAGTTGATACCGTACCTCCTTGTGAACATTTTTTATTTTTCAAGGGGGCAAAGAGTAGGTTTTTACATGATAGAGGGCAAAGTAAAAAATCAGATTTTGACAGAGGTGTTTTCTATAATTTAGCTTAATTTTTTTTAACAAATATATAAATTAAGTTATAAAACTTTACTAGGACTCTACTAAGATGTGCAAATAAGATATTTTAGGATAATTTATCCAGAATAAGACTTTTCTAGCTTAATTGTCACCAAGGAGTTTGATTATTGTTTTTTTAAAAGTCTTATTATTTATGATTTAATAAAATAGCATATTAGCTATACATACATTTAGCACATAAAAGGATGAAATAATAGTTGCACAAATAAAATTGTACCTATATTAAAGTCTGAAATTTCGTGGAAAAGGACTTAAGAGCCCTAAATTTGGCTGGATGTGACTGCAAATGCAGTATAGTTGAAAATATAAACAGTTAAGAATATGTTACCAATTATTTAGTTTTGTGCATCTGTCTAGTTACATAAAAGTGTCCTTATTTTTCAAAAAATTAAATCAAGTCATTCATTTTTTATATCAATCGCTGGATTAAAACTACTACCAATTTGTGTATACTTTCAAACGAGGTAGTTGGGTCATCTTATTAAATCAAGTTATTCAATTTTTTATCAACCGCTATAATTAAAACTACGACCAATTTGTGTATACATGCAAATGTGATATATAGTTGGATCATCTTGTGTAGTTTCATTATAGTAATTTGATTCAAATATACTAATCCAAACATAATATTTAATTTTACATATAGTTAAATTACATTGCATTAATAATAATGTACAATCAAATAGCCCCTAAAAGAAAATGTCATTTGTGCGTACTTACACGTTGTAGGAAATTGATATAATATTAATTAATTGTTACTCTATATATATATATATATATATATATAGAGTAAGGCTGTGCTACTATTATTAAAGAGAAAACAGTAAAGAGAATCAACAATAAGATCTAAAGCGTGGAAAGTTTAAAATCAATAATTACAACACACTTCTCGTAGGAAGCTCAAATTCTCAATTTTCAAAATTTTAAACCACTGAAGTTTAAATTGTTGGAAAGTGTAATTATAAGATGATTTAATTGTTGGTATTATTAGTGGTAATTAGTAAAGTGTAATTATGGTTATGGCGTAAGACAAGTGAAGAACCAATACATATATATATATATATATATATATATATATATATATATATATATATATATATATATATATATATATATATATATATATATATATATATATATATATATATATATATATATATATATATATATATATATATATATATATATAGTAACAATAAATTAATATTGTATCATACATTGAGAGATCCAAAATCACTCTGTAAGTAAGGTAAGGGCAGAGAGAGAGAGAGACGCCTTTGGTTCGGGAGATAAAAAAAAAAGAGATGGGAGGAAAAAGAAAAGAGAGAGAAAGAGAGTTGAAAAATGTAGTTGTGAGAGAGAAAATGTTGGATATGACTCGAAATTGATAATCGAATTCAGTTTGGACTTCGACTCGCCGACGGCTTCGCGGTGCGACCAAATTAAAAATTAAATTGTGGAGGAAAAATGAATGTCTGTGGTGGGTAGCGGAGGGCTCGGCTCCGCCCCCCGTGGTACGGATCAGATCCGAAACTCGTTAATTCAGTTTCTCTTTTTTTTCTCGTTTTGCCCTAGAGGCGACGTATGGTTGTACGAACATTGTATTCCCTTTTCTCGATAGTGAAGCTCTCTCCTCCCTCGCCCGTAGTTTTTTCCCTGCAAAGGGTTTTCCACGTAAATCTGTGTGTTATTTATTTTTCTATTTGTGGTTTGTGTATTTCGTATTCGCCGTTTTCGTTTCTGTTTGTGCGCTCGTCGTAACAGAAAATAGTAAAAGAAAAAAATTTAAAAATAATAATGGGTCCCACCACCTCCAAATAAAGGTGGTACATCCATGTAGATTTAGCCATGAGAATTCATGTATAGGTATAAATAGATGATGATGAAATAGTAACGGTGTTGGCTTAGATACCAGAATTTAAAGGGCTTTTTTTGCAAATGGCCCCCTAAAAAAATTTTATTTTAAAAATAGCCCCAAAAAATTTATAATTGTAAAAATGGCCCTACTCCTGCCACGTAGGCGCCACGCAGGCGCCACGCGGGGGGGCTGGGAGGTGGGGTGACAAGTTGAACACGGTGAACCATTCACCGTGTTCAAACACGGTGAATGGTTCACCGTGTTTTTTTTATTATTCGCGCGGATTGATCTATACTACCTTTCCGGGGTAGTATAAGTAACTGAACACGGTGAACCATTCACCGTGTTTGAACACGGTGAATGGTTCACCGTGTTCAACTTGCCAGCCCGGTGCCCACCCGCCCGCGTTGCGCTGACGTGGCGCCTGCGTGGCAAGGGTAGGACCATTTTTGTAATTATAAATTTGTCGGGACTATTTTTAAAATAAAATTTTTTTAGGAGGCCAATTGCAAAAAAGCCCCAATTTAAAAAAGAATAAAATAGATATTTCTAAAAGATAGAAAGATAAAGTACAAAAACGGATATTTATAAAGAAAATATCTGCATTTTAGCTTTGAAAACAATATGTAACTAATTGAAATTTTAATTTCATTAAAACTATTTAATAATTTATTTTTGTATATTAGAAGTGGAAGTTTATGGGATATATACTTATTTTATTTTTAGTGGCACAACAAATTCTAATTTTTTTTTTCATTTATTAAATAAAAATAAGTATGACTTAGAGATGTCAATGAGTACGAATACCCAAAATTTTGTTCCAATCCGAATCCAAACGGGACGGATTTATCTGATGCTAAACGGATATAATTTCAAATACAGAAATAAAAAACAAAAACTCGATGGATTTTTATTCGAGTATAGATTTTGTCTGTACTCGACCCGAACCCTATCCGAACCCAAATTATTTTTAAATTGCATAATATATATATAAAAATATTTCCTGTTACATCTGAAATTGTATTTTAAAAATTTAGATTTAGTGTGATATATTTTGAAATATGGTAAGAAAAAAAATCGTTTCGGGTTCGTATATTCGGATTCAGACTCGGTTTCGAATTCTTAGTCGTGTTTGAATTTAAAAATTAATTTTTAAAATTCGTCAGATTCGAATTTTTGATTTGAATTCTGATTTTGGTAGTTGGATTCGAGTTCGGATTTTTAATAATCCGCCCCCAAATCCGATCCGTCGACATCCTACTGAGACTAAAACCATAAATAACACGTGGGGAAAATGGGCAATTAATGCGGACTCTTTGTCAAACAATGAAAAAAAGAAAAATCTTATTCGTCGGTGGCGGCTCTTAAAACAACAAAATCTGAACCGTTCATCTAGATAATCTCATCATATATTCACAAGACTCATCCAACCGTCGAAAAATAAAATCAACTAAATGCGTTTTAATTGCACCACTATTCCCAACAATTTTCCGGTTCATCACTTTTGGTACCCCACCTTTTTTTAAAAAAATTTACAATTACACATATTTATAATTCTTATCGTTTATTTTAATTAAATCTCCGTGAAAATACTAGTAACTCTCAAAAAAGAAAAAAAAAAAAAAACATTAGATCAGCACCAATCAAAATTTGCCACGTCGCGTTAATTAGTGTCACGCTGCAATTTTTGTGATGGTTAACAATAACTTTAAGAGCATAAACTTAGTTAAAACAAATATTAAATTTTAAAATTGTGATTGCAAAACAAAAAAAAGTTGAGGACCAATTTATTTTTGGTCCTCAACTTTTTCAGAAATAATTAAATAATCTAAAATTCGGAGGGTGTGTTTGGTTTCCCAAAAATAATTCAGAATATAATTTTCTAGCTAGAAAAGTATTTTCACTCAGTTTGATTATTCGAAAAAATAGTTTTTCTAAATGTTTCTTTTCAGATTTCATATAAAATGCTGTTTTTCTTTTTAAAATATTTTACTCTAAGTGAACAAATATTTTTCATAAAAAATTTATTGAGGAAAATAATTTTTTATGTTTTTCTAAGAAACCAAAACACCTCTAAAGCAGATGAAGAGAACGGTGTTTTTGCGCGCATTTATATATTCAACATGAGACACCCTCTTGAGCCATTAGAGTATGATGTAATGTCTCTATATTCAAGTTTTTAGGGAAAGAAGAGGGAGAAATGTTTGGAACCAACCCAAACTTTAGATTACCTTGAAACGGCTACTTAACCGTTAAAATTTTGATTCTACTTAGACAATTTTTCCTTTTGTTTGATTTGTACCCCGTTTGGTTCGGGGATAAAGCGGGGATAACGAAAATTATCCCCGCTGTCCCGCCAAACGGAATATTTTTTGGCAGAAATATTTTATTCCGGTCAAATTTTGCTATTCCCGGCTATTCCGGAATAGCTTGAGATTTTCTATTCTACCATTTTGACGGAATAGTGTTATTCCAAGATTTAATTTCATACTTTATTAAGATTATAAATTAAATTAAAACTAAATTATATAGACATAATATGTTATATATTATAATATATTATTTTTATTATAAAATTATTAATTGTACTACTTAATTTATTACTTTAATAAATATTTAATTAGCTATTTGTGTAATTAATTTATTATTTTAATAAATTTGCTAATTAAATAATTAATTATTTAGTGTACTAATTCAATAACCAATATTTTTATTGATTAATTAATTAATATTTTGAAAAATTTAATTATCTGACGGTTATTATCTAATTTATTTATTGATTTATTAAATTACTTGCGATTAATTAAATTATTAATTACTAATTAATTTATTAATTAATATTTAGGGTTATTTAGTAATATTCATGATTAATTAGTCAATTAAATAAATTGAATTATTATTTAATTAATATTTTTTTATTAATTAATTAGATAAAATATTATTATGTTAAAAGTATAATTATTCTTATCCTTACTATTCCAATCTAACCATCCAAACGCTATTTTGTTTATTCCCGAGAAAAATTCAGTTTTCGTTCAAACGCAAAATTAATTTTATTTTGCTTATCCCAAGAGTTGTATTTATTCCAGAAATAACTTAAAATAGCTAATTCTCGAACCAAACGATACCTAAAAAATTACTCCTCGCATATGATGCATCGTTACATTGGTTCGCTAGCTAGGCCTCAATCATCATCCTAAATGCATTGGTCGTTACTTTGCCAACAATTCTCCCTGCTAGCACTTGCATTTATTGCAGAATGCGACAATCGAACCTATGATCTACTCTGATTCTACTTGTCGTTCATTGACTTTAGTCAATATTTCAGAAACCGAAGATAATAAGTAAAAAAGATAATCAATTTCCTTTAATTTTACAAACACAAGGTACATAGATCTCGATTAAAGCGTATAAATTATTTTAGAAACCAACAAAGAGAATATTAAACAATAAAACTTTAATTTGATGTTTCTACCAATCATTTAGTAGAAAAATATAATGTATCCTAAATCAATAGTCAACAATTAATATTGTCTAACTTCTAATTCATGCCGTTCCTTATACTTGTATCATTTGTCACAAAGGAAAATTTTTGATGATGTGTACGTAATTTTGTAGTATTTAATTAAGTGGGTTAAGTTTCCACCACTATGGCTTTTTCTTGGCTTGTGAGGAAATGATAGCCAAATTAAGCTTTGGATATTTTCTTAAGCAAGTGTATAAATTTTTTTGTTATAAGAGATAATGCCAAGAAGCCTTCCGATATTACACTTTAGTTAGAAAATATAAGCTTTGCTGGTTTACTATCGATAGTAAACGGCTCGATTTACTATCAATTTATTTTTGATGATAGAGCTTCTAAATCGACGATCGATATAGTCGAACATAATTTAGATCATTTAAACTATTTAGAAACCAATATTTAAATGTTTTCGATGTTGTTCTTGTGCGCATTAATTAAGTGGACATAAAAATAAATATCTGAAAGTAAATATCTTTCAAAAAATGATGATAAGATTTTGGTATCCAAGCTAGATTTAAACTCTAGATCTTGTTTTAAATAATTTAAAAAAATAATAATAATTCAGCTGATTTAGGCTATTCTATACCGTTCAACGAGCAAACATATCGTATCGATCATTAAAATTATAAATTTTTTGACCCTTTGAGCGTTTGGTTAGCGATGTCAGAAAATATGAAATTTTAGTTTCTAGATAGTTTAAATGATCTTAGATGATATTTATCAGTGGCGATCGTCGATTTGGAAACTCTATTATTAAAAATAAACCGATAGTAAATCCAGCCAGCCGTTTACTACCGATAGTAGTCCAACAAAACTGAGAAAATATAATATAATATACCTTAATTAAAGCAATAGCCAAAAACATTTTCTAAATTCTTGTTCATGCCGTGCCGTGCCGTATATATACTTGTACCATTTTGTCACCCAAGAAAATTTCTATAAAGGCTTCTTTGGATGCTGTGTAGTATTTTAGTGGTTTAACTTTCCACCAATACGATCATTTCTTGACGTATGTGAAAATTGATATATAGCCAAAGCTTTTACTGATGCTACTGCAGGAAATGTATTGACTATTGGTATTTTATAATAAGAGATAAACATACCAATTAAGAAGCCATTTTGAATCTACACAGATGATTAAAACGCTACATTATATTTACATCATAGAAACCAATAAATATTTAAAGAAATAAAAATTTTAATTTGAAGTTTCTAGCTATGACTAATTAGGGCCGGGGTGTTTAAACATGATCAGTAGTATTACCATGCGACAGGAAAATACCGAGAAACTAGATTGATCTACCTCTAGTCACATCTAAATTGCTAGTTGATCAGCATCATACTTCATGAAAAATATAACATATCTATCTCACTTGTAAATTAATCGATAGTCAATAACATTGTCGCCTAGAAAAATTTCCATTAGTTGGTTAAGTATCCACATCTTTCGTTTTCTTAAGATAATATATACTCCCAATTAATGCACGGTACAAAAGTATTCATAAGATTCTCGTCAAAGTGGTATCACATGTTCACATGAATATGCTTTAAGATTCGCCAAAAATGAAAAAAATAAGGGACATGGGGCCATTATTTTCAAAGTAGCTTCTTTAGTAAAACTACGACTTTTGTTGCATGTTTTGGAGCCATGTCTAAATCAAATACTTTATTTCCATTTCTATTCAAGTGAAAAATGTGATTCATATATATACGATCTTTCGGAATGTTTCCGGCTATATTTGAGAGCTTGTACTCTAATAATAATAACTGAATTTAAACATTTTGGACTCGTGTTTTGAGCCCAACGAACCGTTATTACTAGCAGGTCGGATCGTCACATCTTTACGGCTCCCATGCAATTCATCACATTAGTAACCTCGTATCATTAAATCTCCCCATGTGTTTTCTTTAGAATAGTAATCAAAATCGAAATAGTTGGTTTATATCTTTATAATCTGGTGGATGGAGATAAAATAAAATTTTGGTTATTCAAGATATTATTTAAACAAAATTTTAAATTTAATTTTAAAATATAAAATAAGATTTGTTACGGAGTTCATAAATCAAAATATAAAATTAAATTTACAATTTTGAGTCAAATTTAAACATAAAATTAATTTTAACAATAAATTTTAAATGACTAGCCACAATTTAAAATATAATTTTTTTTAAAAGATAAATTTAAAATATAAATTTTAAATGACTAATTTACAATTTGACCGTTGAAATCAAAGTTCAAAACTAAAATTAAATCTGTAAAGAATTTAATTTTGCATTATTATCAAACTAAAATTTAAATCTTTATTTTAATTTGAACCCATAATCAAAAGTTTATAATTCGACAAAAAATTAAATTTAAATTTTAGTTGACAGTTTGAACTTAGAATTTAAATTTCTATTTGAATTATAATTTAATGCACAACTCAAATCAAAATACAAGATTGATTTTAAAATTTAAAATTGAAACTTATATTTAAATTCAAAATTGAAGTTAAAAATTAAATGTTGATTTCAAATAAAAAATATAAATTAAAACTTTACAAATCGATAATGATATGTAAGGTATTTTGGAAATAAATTTTTATTCTGTCTGAATACAATTTTCCAGTTTGGCCTCCCGGGCCAGATTGGAAAAAAGGAATTATACAATTCTCATTTAATCTGAGAACTAGAATCGGAAGAACACCCGTAATTAGAATTATCTATTCAGATTCTGATTCCGAAGTTAAAAAAATACCAAACCAAACATGCTGTATCTTGAAGGGGAAAAAGAATTTTAAGAACTTGCTTTGATGGCCATGGTTTATTATAGGCATGCATCTAATCATGTTATTTTATGTAGTTACTGTATTTTTTTTTCTTTGACCGAACAAAAGAGTTCTATTGAATAAGATATTTACGTATCCAAGCATATCCACAATCTTACTTTTTTGGTTAAATATAAACTATAAGCAACTTAATATATATATATATATATGTGCAGTTTAATATAATATACAATTTCTCCTGCCAATGAAGCATAATTATGTCGCAAGCATTCTACAATTAATTGATTTTCTTTCTTTTTAGTAGTGAAGTATAATTATGTTGAAATTTTCTTTTATTTTTTTAAGTATGTTTTTCTTTTGTGAAGCATTTTATAACTAGGGATGGCAACAGGTGGAGAAAGTTTCCCCGTTTTTATCTCTGTTCCTATGGAAACCCCATTAATTTTTTTTAAAATATACTAAATTAATTTTTATTTATAATTAAATTAAACTAAATAAAATTTAAATTTAAATTAGTTTAAATTTTATTTGATCATGAAGTTTATTTTCTTATTTATTGTCAAATTATTAAGTAAAAAAACGCATCAAACTGCTGAAAGTAATAACTTTAATTAATATTCTGTATAGAAAAAATTAAATAGGTTTGAAATATTTAATTAAACTAAAAATATATTAAAGAAATCAAAGTTATTATTTTATAATTTAAATATTTCAGGGATCGGAGATTCTGCGGGATGGAGAATAGTTTTCAGGTCCCTGCCATGCTTGGGGCGGATCCCTGCAGGAATCCGGATCTACAGGGATAGATTATCATCACCAAAACTCTTCGTTTTTCTCTATCACAAGAAACCAGGGCAAAATTCACTGAAAAAAAAAGCTATCAGAAAATGATAAAGCTATGAATCTCGCGGGACTCGAGCTTAAAATCTTATATTCTTATATAATATTAAATTATATGAAATAATAGTTATTTTCTTTTACTTCATTGCGAAAATCATAGCTGTAGCTTCACCCTATTTTTAGTTACCTCCGAACATTTTTTATTGATTTGCTTTCCATCTTACATTCTACTCTGTACCTTTACTAAATCAAAAGTTGAAACTAACTATTAAACTCCAATACAAAATATCATAAAAATGAGGTAACATATATATTGTAACTTGGACTCTTTATTAGATTATCTAAATAGTCTAATCCATAGAACAAAAGAGCAAAAAAAAAAAAAAGAAAAAAAAAAGAAGTCTCCTTTACTATAAGTAATACCAAATGTGAAGATTGTTGGGTAATTCATTCAATTTTTGTGACTATTTTCCGCTACGCTCAAACCAACATCATTTATCATTTTTTAACTCCTTTTCATAATTTTTCACATTTAAATTTGATAATTATTATATTTCTGAACTTTTTAGAAATGAATAAAATTTTAAATTGAAAATATAAAGACGAAAATAGGGAGCAAGGTAAAAAAGTGCAGGGGTAACTTTATAAATATGATAGGACATACGAATCGACGAGCGATGCTACTAAATATGATTTGCGGTATTTGAACTTTGAGGATTCAATTTTTGTGATTCTTCGACATTATTTTTCGAGTGATCAAGGGGTCTCAAACACACCTTATATTTATCGTTAAAAATTATTTAATTCGAGATTACTTGAATAACAAGTACATATATCAAAAAAATTACAAAAGTTGGTACTAGAAAACTGACTCGCTGTAGATTATATTTAACAGTATAAATCGTCGATTTCGATGCGCTATCATCGAAAATAACCTGTATGTATGGGAACTTGGTAGTTCTAAACGTATTTATCTCGCAACTCTAGTTTCCATTATTCAGCTTAATTAATTTTCTTGTACCACACATTATAAATACTTTTCAAGCCAAAAAATTGTTTTTTTAGGGTTTTTTTTCGAGAAACTAAACACCCTTGAGTGTTCGACTCAGAAAATAATTTTTTTGGCTGGAAATATATATTTCGTTCGTTTGGTTCTAAGAAAAAGTAATTTAGAAAACTTTTTCCGAATTTCATAAAAAATTAGTATTTTTAAATTTTTAAATTTTATCCAAAAAATCGAATACTGAGAAATAGCTAGTAATTTCCATAAAAATGTACTGTATTTTGAAAAATAGTTTTAATAATTTTTCGACAAATCAAACGTACTCCCTTAGCTACTAAATCAAATGCGTACATATATAATTCCAAAAGTTGGTCAAATGCACTAGTTCTAAAGTAATTAAGTTTCTACTATTAATAATAAGTTTAACTCTCAATCTATTTCATATACCTAATTTTGAGTTTGACAAGTGGAGAAATGTTTCTAAACAAATACAATGCTAAAAATACCCTACAAAAGTTTCTTTAAGATTCTCTTCCATGAAGGTATATACACGATCGAATATGCTTAAGATAACAAAGAATATTGAGACATTTGTTTTTTGCAATAAACAATTACAAAGCATTGAACAAGTTGCAATTAGAAATTTCAATATTAACTGCTACAGAGAAGACTTTGTTAACATGCCTTCATCACTCGATGTCTTAATCAGATCTCAATTTGTCAACATTTTTGCAATTAGAAATTTCAAAAATTCTACTAATCTTAATTTCTTGTTGCAAATGGTTCCAATTCACGTGTTATCGATCGTTGCGTCTAATATGCAAGATTTCACCGTTTTTGACGTAATTGTTTGACTTAATCATGCTTAAACAATATTAGTATCTTTTAGCTTGAAACCTAGTAATTAATGAGCTGTTAGATGCCTTATGTCTCCAACATAGGAGGAAATTAAGAATATTACACAATGTTGTATGAACCATCAACAAATTAATTAAATATCATCGTACTAATCTCCAATTGCTAGCTCCATGATTTTGCCCTAATTAATGTCCAACGTTGAAATCATAGCTCCATGAGTTTTCTTCGGGATCCACGAAGCTTCGCGGCTTCTACTGGGATTACCAAATTGATTTAGTTAACTTAATATATAGCTTAGCTTAACCTCACATTTGAACTGTCCCTGATAATTAAGTCCATAAAAAGTCATAGGATACCAAATGCAACTCTCTAAGTTCTAACTAATCTACTACTAAATCCCTGGGGGATGGGAAGATACTTTTAAGATACTTCAGGACTTTCTAATTTGTTCTCTTGTGGGGAAAATGTCATTAACTGGCCATTTTCATGAGTGTGAAATGTCTAAACCAAAATAAGTCATGTTCCAGAAATAAAAATTTGAAACTCAGCCGACTGGCTTTGAGAAGTGAGCAGACCTAAAGGTACGTGGAGCCCTAGGGGGACGAGAACTTGCAACAATTGCCACTTCATGGTGGGTTATCTGCCTGGAGCGGAATAGAAGAATTTTTGAAAAAAAGAAGCTCACATCAAGGCAATTGATTGCAGATATTCATTCGCTCAGAAATCTTTGGGGTTATAGATTTATTTTATTTTATTTTATTTTGTTTCCAACTTTGAGGCCAGGATGCATCACCTTGATGCTTAATTAGTCCACTAATAAATGAATGAAGTAGTAGCATGATACCTCTCTCTCTCTCAAAAAAAAAAAAAAAAAAAAAAAAAAAAAAAAAAAAAAAAAAAAAAAAAAAAAAAAAAAAAAAAAAAAAAAACTCAATTTTAATCACTCTTTACTTATTTCATTTGCATTGTAATTCTGAATTATATTTCACTGTTTGTGCCTTTTTTTTTTTGCTTTCTTCATTAAGGAACTGATGAAGGATTGAGATGAAAGCTTTAATTTTATTTTAAGCCAAATTACATTTATGATCCCCAAACTATATGTGAGATGCGTGACACTTTGGTTGTCGAGCATTAATTTCTTGTAATTTTTAGCTTAAATTTTTTAAATTATTGCAATCAAATCTCATAGTACAATTTGGTTAACTTATACTAATTTGTTTTCGATGAAACAGCTTTAAAATCGATGATCGGCACGGTTGAACATTATCTAGATCATTTAAACTATTTAGAAACCAAATTTCATGCTTTTAATTTCCACCATCATTAATCAAAGGATCAAAGGGTCACAAAATTTGTAATGCTAACAGCCGCGTTTACTCATTTGACGATATACATAGAAGCGTTCAAATCAACTGAATTTTTTGCAGAATTTTTTTAACCATTTAAAATAAGATCTAGACTCTAAATCTCGAGTACAAAAATCATATCATAACTTTTTGAAGAATATTCATGTTCAGGCGTTCATTTTTGTCAATTTGATGCACAAGAGAACAACATCGAAAAAGTATAAAATTTAGTTTCTAGATTATTTATTTAGTCTAGATCATATTCAACGGTGCCGATCATCGATTTGGAAGCTCTATTATCAAAAATAAATCAGTAGTAAATCGAGTCGTTTAGTACCAATTGTAGCCCAGCAAAATTCTATATATATACATAGAGAGAGAGAGAGAGAGAGAGAGAGACCTAAAGTCTTATTGCGTCCAAATGCAATGCATGAATCTCCGGTATATATATATATATATATATATATATAGAGAGAGAGAGAGAGAGAGAGAGAGAGAGAGAAACCTAAAGTCTTATTGCGTCCAAATGCAATGCATGAATATAACTCCGGTATTGTGGTGAAAGAGATCGATGTAGACGTAGAACACATGAGTTGTTGACCCAATATACTTTTTGCGAGTTCTATTGACCTTAATTTGGTGACAAATATATCTCACTCGTCTCTATCAAATTAAGTTTTCTAACTACGAGTGGTCCATGCACATGCATGTGTACCATTTCCACATCACCACGGGGACTTTATTAAATTTACCATGCAATTAATGTTGCAATTTATATTTTCATTGTTTTGTTAAAGAAAATTTTGATACTCAGAGAGTAAAACAATCTGAATTTTCGCAAGATATATTATTATATCAATATGTGACCTTTTTGGTTGGTTTTTCCACGTAGCAAATCAAAAATTGCCTACATGAGACTTTTCTTGTTCATACATCGATTTGTTGTGGTTGGTTGTGGACCATTTGGGCTTTAATTGGACCTAATTGGAATCAAATACGAATTCTGGGTTGGGCCCAGAATAATGAAGCTGTATATAGTCCTGTAGTATATAGGTTTTGGGTCCAATGTATTTAATACATGTACAATTAGATTCAATTCATCAGAAGACCAACTTTACATAATTTTACTTAAGCCTGAAATAGTCAACTAAAGAATTAGTTATTTTGATATCTAATCAGAATAGAATAACTCTTTTAATATTTGAGTATTTGGACGCTTCCAAGGCGAAAATACTACAAATTATTATCCTATTCTCTTATTTGGGGCAATTAATTAAACATGATCAAATGGGTGTAAGGTTAGATATTGAGTTATTTCTATGGCAGCCCAAGCCCAAGTGTGAAGCCCAAGGCCATCTTAGTCAAACTACATTTGAAGTTCATGTAGACTCAGCCTAAACTACGAAGGAAAAATTGGAGGACCTAAATAGCTACCCAAGCCCGTTAACGATCAAACAATTGGTTGTTTACTAGGGCTGGCAATTCAGCTCGCTGTCCGCGAGCCATCTCGTGGTCGGCTCGAAATGAGCTCGAGATTTACTGTTTGTTCGATAAACGAACGAAACACAAGCTGAATTTTTCAGTTTGAAATCTTAATGAGCCGAAAACGAGTTGGGGTCAGCTCGCTCGTATTCGACTCGATATAGCTCGCTCAAATATATTTATTTATATGTATATATATATATATAGAGAGAGAGAGAGAGAGAGAGAGAGAGAGAGAGAGTTGAGCTCCTGTGCTTTTAAAAGTACAGGATCATTTGTTTTTGTGACTTTTTAGCGTCGGATCACATCAAGATTTGTGCAGCACTATTAATGATCTTGAGGCGATCCGACGGTTAAAAAATTACGAACGCAAATGCTCCCGTGCTTTCAAAAGCACATGAGCTCAACTCTATATACTTATAAAAGAGAGAGTTTTAGAATTATTTTATTTTCTAAAATACCACTTCCTATAAATATAATTCCAATCACATACTAGTAATATCATTCATTCAACTTTGAAGGGTATAAATCACAGCCGTACAACTTTTATTTTATTTTTAAATTATCATAAAATATATTAATTCTTAATCATTGAATCTAATCCAATGGTTGACGGATTATATTTCTGTCACTTTTTTTTTCTTTTACCTAAATTGCTCTCTTGAATGCATTTAGTGGTATTAATTCCCACCTTTTAATAAACAAAAATTTCCAAGATGATTTGCATATTTTCAAAAAATTTGGGTCCAACTCTCTTTGCACTAAATCTTGCATTGATAATAACAAAGAGAAAAAAAAAATTTGACCCCACAACATGTAAAAATACACAGAATTTACTATTTCTAAGAAAATTGTAACTTTTTGGAAAAATATATTTGGAGACCCTCTCAATCATAAGCTATCTTGTAATGACTCTAAAACTTTATATTCTTTTATTAGCAAAATTAATTTTTAATTTTAAAATTAAAAGTTTATCAAATTCTTTAATAATTTACCAGTAATTAATTAGTCAGTAACCATTAAATTTAACAAACTTTTTAAATTATCTAGAATAACTTAAATGAAAAGTTGAGGGGTTTCTTTTCTCATGTCCTATATTAGGGATCCTTAGCACTTTTTATGTAAAATTTTCAAAATTTATGTTTCTAGTGTTTTTTTATTCATTTTAAAAAATAGCTAGAAATTATATTTCAAAAATAGAAACGATAATAATAAAAAAAATTAAGAGGGTTAAATAAGAGCATCAGGAAATTATAAAAAAAACTATAATTTTTTTTAAAAAATTGAGGGTAACATGCAAAATATAATTTATTCTAACATATAAAAAAAAGAATGCTTTTATTGATATGTTTTATGCCATTTGAATGGCATACTATAAAAAGTATGAGTCTAAAATAAAAAATTAAATATTAAAAAATTTATAAAAATTATTGCTCCTTTTAGATATGTGTGTCGTGCATTGTACGTCCATATAACTCTCTCTCTCTCTCTCTATATATATATATATATATATATATATATATATATATATATATATATATATATATATATATATATATATATATATATATATATATATATATATATATATATATATATATATATATATATATATATATATATATATATATATTGAGTGTACGTGCAAATGCATGTCAAGATTATTTTTAACAGTTATCTCAAATCAACATAAATTTATGCATTATATTTATCCAAAAATTTATAATAAAAATTTAAATTTTAAGAAAAACTTCATCTATTATATTTTAGTAGAAAATATATATATCTATCATATCTTAACTCACATTTAAACGGTTGTTGCTGACAATAATTATATAGTCGTATTTGATCATGTGGCATTAGACATTGCTGCGTATTTCGCGAACACTGATGCGGTGGTCTAATTCACCCCATGGCCAAAGGTGTACTTTTTTCGGAACAGTGATTGGAATCCGACCCACGAGCCTACATTACTTAAATATGGTTGTGCCAGCTGCTTAGCGCTTGCCCAAGATCCTATGATAACGGGTAGTGCGCTGACCCAAGATCCTATAATAACGGGCAATCCAAAATCCTATGATAATGGGCACTAATTGGATTATTGGCATCCTACTAATTGATTAATGCATAATTGCATATCGTTATCTTACATTTAATTAGAGAGTCACCCAAGATCCTATCATAGCAGACAATGATTGGGTAACTTAGTGAACCGTAGCGTTGAGATATATAACTATGACTTGGGATATCTTTGTGATTACTCATATTATGACACTTGTGTACGTCAGCATTGTTACCTTGACACATATGCTATGATTTTATCCGTATTGTAATAACATTACGTTGATACAGTTATGATTTTACTTGTTCTAGCTATAGTAGCTCTTAATTCATTTATCAAATTATGATTCAGTTACCTAGATCGTATTCGTCGCTATAATCATACTTCTATTTATTGCAGTTTCTTATCCTCGTTGACCAGTAGTACGGCTTGCTCTCGTCAGCTTATTGTACCCACTGGAAACATTTTATATATTTCTCACACCTTATTTTTACAGGTGGCTTGGGTGGTGAGATGTGGGACGCAATATGAGGCTCACATCTAGATAAAGCTGACTAGCTAATATCGACCGTAGTCATAATTCTAATTTATTTCTGTCTACCTATTATTTTAGTGTTCTTTTTATCTCTGACCGTTGCTCTATCTGTTGATAAGATTATATAGTTTAAGTTTTAGTTGTAGATTTACTCTATTATTTTAACTAATTGGTGTAGGATGTATATATCATCTCTATTAATTAGGTTATTTTGTATATGCTTTGTATCCTGACGCTGTACACGTACAGGAAAGACTTTGTCTGTGTGGACAGAGAAAATCCTGTGCATGTGGTGGATATGTCGCGTCTTGAGCTAGGTTTTAAATCTATTCAAAGTGAGTTTTTGCTGCATCTGATTTTAAAAAAAAATTAGTGCTTTTCAGGAAAATAACTTTTACAAATGGGCTAGGACGTGACATAAATTGTCACATAGCATCTCGTTCACCCTTCCCAATGCACCTGATATACAGTTCACAATAAGAATGATAAATTATACAGTTTCCCAATGGTTACAACAAGCCAACGGAAAAATGTTGCATCGATCGGTCCACAAGGAGGCAATAATAGCAATAGGGTGTAATTGAACAAAACTGCGAGTAAGCAATATAAACACCATAATGTCACGCTCCAGGGCTCTTTTTGTAAAGCCTTTTCTGAACAAGGTGTAGTTTGAAATTCAGAGTTTGTAGAAAATGACCATTTTTTTTTTTGGAAACCTACTTTGCCCACGTAGCGCACAAATCCGCCACAAATATAGAGATTCTGTACTTCTAGTATAAAAGTAGCTGTGCCAGTCGGCCTCTAAAGGGTGTACAATTATGCATCAATTAGCTCATATGAATTGCCAATTCTTGACCCAAATTAGCGCCCTTACCTTTTGGTCTCGAGCTAGCAATGACTCGCTATGCATCAAGCAATTCATATGATTGTCGATCCTCGACCCAATCCAACACCCTAACTTTTCAAACTCAAACCACTCAAGCTCATTGTAACTTTTCAGTCTTGTGCCCATAGGTCAATCATGATCACTTTGTCGAAAAAAATTCACCTTACCACATAGTTGATCAGACTTTTGTGATGATGATAGGGGAGTATAGCATCGGTCTTAAGTTATGATACTCTAGGATCAACAACAATGGTAGTAGTGAAGGATTAGATGCCATATCCATAAGCTACAATGGCAATCGCTCTAGCCAATGCCATATCCATAAGCTACAATGGCAGTCGCTCTAGCCAATACAAGCACTACCGCTACTACTAGTCCCCTACGTCATCATAAATGTTTTATGTCCCAACTAGCACGCTTTCTGTAGTAATAGAGGATGCAACAATTATATCAAGGACTAGCATGCTTTTATCAATATCTACCATGATCAAGAAAATAGATTATGAACAACAAGCATGGTATAAGTAGTATTGTGGGAGCATGAATTATTATAATTCAAAGAGGAGGATTGAAGGGAATAAATCATGTTCCTAGGGTTTTCTAATCCTACTACGGATTGAGCACCCACCTCTAATTTATCTCATAGCCTACGGGTAGTGCGCAACTCCTAAACCCTTACTCGGTCCCATGGAGAACACAATTAGGTTATACACGAGACTAGGATACAGTTCTACCCAAAGAATTTACAAAATTTATTTACGGAAGTTTTAGAGCGTTAGTTATATGTCTTATAAGCCAATCGGTAGCATAATTTATAGAGTTAAAATAATTGTACTTTTCACTCAAATTAATAAATTAGTATTTTCATTCATATTATTGTCAAATACATCCATAAATTGTCCGTATAATTAATGGTAGATGACTTATATTTCTACGATATTAGAAATTTAAGGCATGTATTCTTTTGTAGTTAATTCTTAAATGTTGAAGATTATAGGATTATTACAAGTGTGGTAATAAATTCAATTAAATAAGTGTATTCTGTCCTTTCTTTATGGGGGTGACAAGTCTCAAATATTTAGTGTGGTGATACTAAAGTAAGCATACAAGTAGTAGTTGGAGAATAATTTCATTGAGCGTGACCAACTACGAACAATCACATTGATGTCTACTCACTCGTCAATTAGTTATTATACAAAAACCTATTTATAATTTTTAAAAACTAAAATAATAGAAATTTACATATAAAATGATTCATATTACCTTCATTAGAAGATTGGAGAAATAGATTGTCGAGGGATCCAATGATTCCCCCTCGGTGGAGAGGCTCTGACGCAAACAACTTCCGACCCGAACAGCTCCCTACTGCCGGGTTGACTTCTTTCTCTTCTATCTCACCCTTCGATTTTAGCGAGATTGGTTTCTGTCGCCGACACCTTCATCATCAGAGGTGCCTCTAGCGGGCATCTTGAAGGAGATCTGATCGAGAGGGGCAGAAACCTTAGGCTATGTTTGGTTGGGGGTTAACATTCTTAGAAATAAATTTTATATCTTTGGAATAGCTAGTTATTCTGGAATATACAAGAATAAGTTCAAAATTATGTTTGGCTAAATATTCTTTTAGAATAGCTAAAAATGTGTTTGGTAATTATCTTAAGAATAGTAGAGAATAATTAAAAAAAACTATATATAAACAATGCAAAATAATATATTTTAACACATTATATGTTATAACATGTTACGACGAGCACACAAACAAAAACGAAAAGCGGCGATCGCAAAGTAGACAAACCACAAAAGAAAATAGTAATGTAAAATGAACACAAGGATTTACATGGAAAACCCTTTGCAGAGAGAAGAAACCAAGGGCGAAGGAGGAGAGAACTTCACTATGAAAAGGGGAGTACAAAGTTTGTGGGTATAATACGCTGTATCGCGTCTAGGGCAAAAAGAAGAGAGAGACTTCTTAACGGGTTTTGGATCCGATCCATACATCTATTTTTTCGAGTCCTCCGCTACCCACCACAGACATCCATTTTTTCTTTCACAAATTCTTTTCTAAATTTGTCGCACCACGAAATTGTCGACGAATCGGGGGCCCAAAATTGAAGTCGATTACCTAATTTTGAGGCACATCTAACAAATCTCGACCTTGACGAGAAATTTCCTTTAAATGAAGCACTAACCATAACTCTCCACCTTCTCCACAAGACCCTGAAGGCAGTCCAATCAACTATTAATACTAATCAAGTCCAAGCAATGCTTGAACTTGAAAGGAGAGGCTTCGTCAACATGTCAGCAGGATTCTCTAGAGTGCTAATCTTTTTCACTGCAATGTCACCTTGAGCAAGAATTTTGCGAACAAAATGATACATGATATTAATATGCTTTCTTCTCTCGTGAAACGTTTGATCCTTTGTGAGATAAATGACACTCTGACTGTCGCAAAATACTGTGAGTTTCTGACTGTTTTTGCTTAATTCACTAAGTAAACCTCTCAACCAAATATCTTCCTTCACAGCCCCTATAATCGCCATGTACTCGGCCTTCATCGTAGATAGTGCAACAATAGGCTGTAAACAGGCTCGCCATCTAATAGCACATCCTCTAAGTGAGAAAATATAACCAGTGAGAGATCTTCTTCTATCAAGATCTCCTGCATAATCTAAATCCACCAAACCTGTCAAACCCGCTTCAGACCTCCCCAACTCCAAAAAAGCATCAATAGTACCTCACAAGTACCTCAAGATTCATTTCACAGCTCGCCAATGTTGTTTTCCCGGGTTTGCGGTGTACCTGCTCACCACATTAACAGCATGTGCAAGATATGGTAGCGTGCAGACCATAGCATACATAATACTGCCGACTACGCTGGCATAAGGAACTCTTTCCATGTATGCTTTCTTATCATCTGTTTTTGGTGCTAAATTAGCTGAAAATTTAAAATGTGCTGCAAAAGGTGTACTTACAGGCTTGACATCCTTCACACAAAATTGCTCCAACACACGCTGGATATATGTCTTCTGAGTCAATTGTAACTTTATTGCTTTTCTGTTTCGTTGTATCTCCATGCCAAGTATTTTCTTCGCTGCACCTAAATCCTTAACATCAAATTCAGATTTCAACTGATTTTTAAGATCATCAACATCAGCCATATTCTTAGCAGTAATTAACATATCGTCCACATAAAGAAGGAGATAAATAAAGGAATCATCAATTAATTTCTTTATATAAATGCAACTATCATAATTGCTTTTATTAGAATCATGGCTAATCATAAATGAATCAAACCTCTTGCACCATTGCCTTGGAGATTGCTTTAACACATAAAGCGATTTCTTCAATCTGCAAACGTGGTTTTCTTTTCCTTCAACCACGAATCCCTTAGGCTGCTGCATATAAATCTCTTCCTCCAATTCGCCATGTAAGAAAGCTGTCTTCACGTCTAGTTGCTCAAGTTTCAGATCATCCATAGCAACCAAACTAAGTAGAACTCTGATGGATGTATGCTTCACCACTGGTGAGAAAACATCAATAAAGTTAACACCCAAAATTTGACTGTATCCTTTTGCAATTAAACGGGCCTTGTATCTGATACTCTCAACTCCCGGTATGCCTCATTTCTTCTTGAACACTCATTTGCAATGAAAAGCTTTCTTTCCCTTAGGAAGCTTCACTAGATCCCATATCTGATTCTTGTGAAGAGATTCCATCTCTTCCTCCAAAGCGAGCAACCACTTTATAGAATCACCACACGAGACTGCCTCATTAAACTTAACATCTCTGCTAATTATAATTTTCTTATCTTCAGGACACCACATCCTAAAATCTCTAGTACCGGAAGTATAGCCTAGAAATTTGCATTCTTTAGATCTGGGTTTCAGCTTCCCTTGACTTACATATGTATAAACAGGATAATCGAAAATTCTCAAATTAGAATAATTAGGAGGGAGGCCAGACCATACCTCTTCTGGAGTTTTGAGATCAATGGAAGTCGACAGAGACCTATTCACCAAACAGCAAGCCGTAGAAGCAACCTCTGCCCAAAACTCCTCACCAAAACCTGCATTTGAGAGCAAACATCTTGTCTTCTCAATCAGCATTCTGTTCATACGTTCTGCCATACCGTTTTGCTACGGTATGTAGCCAACTATACGATGTCTCTTAATTCCTTCATTCTTGCAAAACTCATTGAATTCTCCTGAATAGAACAACAAGCCATTGTGGGTGCGAATGCGCTTAATTTGCTTTCCTGTCTGCTTCTCAATCAAGGTCTTCCATTCTTGAAGGTCTTGAATACATCACTCATCTACAACAGAAAGAACGTCCAAACCTTCCTTGAGTAATCATCTATGAAGGTCAATATGTATCTTGCACCACCTTTAGAGGGCATCGGTGCTGACCCCCAAAGATCTAAATGGATGTAATCAAGCATTCCTTTGGTTCTGTGGACTGCCTTGCTGAAACTGACCCTCTTTTGCTTCCCAAATATACAATGTTCGCAGAATTCTAGACTTCATGTATTTTGACCACAAAGAAGTCATCGCTTGCTCAGCAACGTCAATCTTCTTTCGCTCATATGTTGTGACGCCCCAACTTCCCAGGGGGTCACCCATCCCAGAACTACTCCCGTCCTAGCACGCTTAACTCTCTTAACCTCTTGGGCCTAGCCACAGCCCAAAATACTTAAGCCGGGTTAAGAGTTCTAGCCCTATTATATATCTCATATATAGGACTATCAGGGGTCTCACATTCTCCCCCCTTTAAGCCCTGACGTCCTCGTCAGGCTCAGGCTCAGACTCACAAGTACCAGGCGATGTGAGACTCGTTTCGCTAGCCTAAACCGACCTTGTGGTGAGCCGCGCTCCACCCACAACAGTCAACAGCATGAGAGCCTCGCTCTCCCCGCTGTATAATCATGGCTCCGCCGAGACTCATCTCACACTTCCGGCTGGTAATTGGCTCTGATACCAACTGTGACGCCCCAACTTCCCAGGGGGTCACCCATCTTAGGACTACTCCCGTCCTAGCACGCTTAACTCTCTTAACCTCTTGGGCCTAGCCACCGCCCAAAATGCTTAAGCCGGGTTAAGAGTTCTAGCCCTATTATATATCTCATATATAGGACTATTAGGGGTCTCACATATGTCCTAGCCTCATATGCCATATTTTGGTGATATCTGAATCGGACACAGATGAAGAGAATATTGTAGCTCCACCTGTCATAGTCTTGCAACACGTGCAGTTTTCCTTGTTGCCTTCGCCCTTTTATCACGACAATAGCTCATTTAACAACCTTCAGAATTCCATTTCCACCAGTGTATCTATATCCTTTAGAGTCAAGGGTGCTCAAAGAAATTAAATTTTTCTTCAGTTGTGGAACATATTTGACATTAGTTACCATTCTGACTACGCCGTCAAACATCTTGATGTTCACTGTCCCTCGTCCAACAACTTTGCTAGATGCATTGCGGCCGATCAAAATAACTCCACCATTAACAGCTTTCAAACGTGGAGAACCAGTCCTTGTCAGGACCCATGTGGAATGAGCACGCAGAATCAAGGATCCACTCTGAGCTGGCTCTGGATTGATCATCGCAGATCAGCAAAATATTTTCCTCGCTGCTATAATCTTACGCTACACTGGCTCCAGCAGATTTCGAGCTTCCTTTTCCCTTTTGATTACCTCTTCTACAAAAAAAAAAAAATTGTGATTTAGCGACATTCAGTTATTGCCGCCTAAAGTCCAAAAATTGCTGCAAAAACTATTAGTGACATTAAGATTTTAATGCGGCTTATACTCGTGTTGGTGAATCTTCTACCGGCATTTAAATAGATTGCCATTAATGTTAAGTAATTAGTAACATTAAACAAATACCGTTATAGAGATAGCTATTACCGACATTATTTAAATGCTTGTATTTTTTAATCATCTCCAACACTAATAAATACCGGTAATTATTAATTAATTTGCAACATTATATAAATGTTGGTGTTCTATTGTTGATTCCAGCATTAGTAAATGCTGGTAATTCTAAATTATTTTGCAAATATAAATGTTATTTAAATTATGCCTTTAAACATATAAAAATAATATAAATGATAATTTGCACTATTATATAATAATTAAATTTTATCATAATATTTAAAAGCTATACAAGTTTATTAAATAATATTTGATTTTAGTATTTTCATGTAATAAAGAACATACGTCATTTATAATAAAATAACACAAATAATTTAATAAGCTCATTCTCAATTCAACAAACAAATAAGTTGAAACCTTTTAGTGCATTCAACTGTTAGAAAAATTGTGTACGGTAAAAACGCAGCGGAAAGAAAATCAAACAAATTTATTTTTAAAAACCTTGAGATCCGATCTCAAAAACGCGTAATTATGATCCCTCATGTTGTTCAAGATTAAAATGAGAAAAGAAGATCTAATCTTCATCTTTGCGCGGGTAGTTCTTCACTGCAATCCGATGATCGTGGAATTAGGTTCTCTTGAAACCGCAGACGCGTCCGGCCTCTATAGGTATCCACACGAGGTTGATGATCTAATTGATGTTCTCACTGGGGTGCTAGCTCCCTTACAAAGAACGTCCTTCTTGCTAGAGGAAAGAAGAGAGAAATAGAGAGAGATGACGGCTAGGGTTTTCTAAAATCTCTTTTTTTCATAAAGAGGGATACAATCCCTTTTTATAATAATATAATTATCATTAAGGATAAGAATAAATCTAGATTTGATTTTATCCTTTCCTTAATTGGTTCAACCAATCAAATCCTAATTTGATTCGACTTGAACTTTATCCTAATTTGATCATATCAAATTAATAATGCAACATTTGCACATAAACCCTCTCATTACTTATTAATTGTTAATAAGTCCTCTCTTGCAATATTTGCACTTTAATACTACTGATTTATAATAATTATAAATTAGTCCAATTATCAACATATTGATAATAAAATTCTCGGGCGATTCAAAAATTGCGATCTAGCTATCCGATCAGTCACAACCTCTTATGTGTGTGACCCCATAGGTTCTATTCTATCTGGTAGTGAGATATATTTTGATCACTATCAAGAATATCACTGAAACTCCTTTCAGTGGGTCGAAACAATTCCAACTCAGCCCAATGAAAATTATCGATCATCCAAATAATTCTCATGAGTCTCACAATCCACTAGTGACGCCTAGCAGCATATAGTGGCATTCCAGTAAAATGGAATACTAAACCTCTTGGTGCAGTTACCGTTTGTTACAGTCCTTCTATCATGAGTCCCGACTAGACGGAGGTCATGGAACAACTCGTCAAACCCCATCATTTGTCATATGTCAAATTTATTCGACTCAAGTTTCTAATATCGGAAACCCTTTCCGCTTTTTATTCTGCCTTGCCCAAGGTCTTCTAAACTCGGTCTCATAAATCACATAGGACTAACGCCCCTATCTACCAAGGGAGATAGATTCCATGTAGGTGCACACCCTATTCCTACAACGAACCTACTGCAGCCAACATGCACCGCAATGACCCAAATGGCTAGGGACCAAGTGTATGTATAGTCAAACTACAGTAACCTCATTGTGAATAGTCGAGGCACCGCAGGTCAAAGGACCAGTCACACTACTGCAATATTGAGTAAGTCACCGACGAGTGAGTAGACATCCAAGTGACTTCTCGCTTTGGTCACGCTCGGTACCCTTGTTCTCTAACAACCACCTGCACATTTGCTCCAGTGTCCCCACACTGTTGACTCAAGACTCCTCTCCCAAAAAGGAAGCGACCTGTGCACCAATCTTACCAGATCAATCACCGTCCCCGTGATGATCAATTGATCGAGAGCATTTAGGAATTAATCACCAATGACGCATGTCTCAAATTCTCAACTCTTGAGAATAAGTGTCATCATCTTATTATTTCCTTGGACGATTCATGGACACATACACAATATGAATGGAATTAAGAACCCAAATTTTATCAAATACAAATTTATGTCCTAGAAAGAATACATGTGTCGGCCTGGTTGGCTTCTAGGGCATACATCTAACAATCTCCCACTTGCACTAAAGCCAATCAGCCATATACCTAAGCCCCATATTCTTAAGGTGGGATTCAGTCTTCTGCTGGCTAAGCGGTTTAGTCAATGGGTCTGCCACGTTATCCGCGGAGTCTACTCTCTGTACCTCGATGTACTTCTTGTCGAGATAGTTGCGTATAATATGAAACCGTCGCTCTATGTGCTTGGACTTCTGATGAGACCTGGGCTCCTTAGCTAGGGCTATGGCACCATTGTTATCGCAATAAAGTGGTATGGCATCTGATGGCATCACACCTAGTTCCGCGACAAACTTCTTAAACCAGAAGGCTTTCTTTGCAGCTTCAGATGCGGCGATATACTCTGCTTCCATTGTAGGATCAGCAATAATTGGTTGTTTGGAACTTTTCCAATATATGGAACCACCATTGCACAAGAACACGCATCCTGGCGTAGACTTTCTATCGTCAACATCAGACATAAAGTCTGAATCAGTATATCCTTATATTTTCAACTCTCATCCTCCAAAGACCAAGATCATATCCTTAGTCCTTCTCAAGTACGTAAGTATGTTCTTCACAGCAATCCAGTGCTCCTCACCTGAATTAGACTGATATCTGCTTGTAACACCCACAGCAAGAGCGATATCAGGTCGTGTACATAGCATAGCGTACATAAGACTCCCTATAGCTGAGGCATAAGGGATTTGACTCATACGTTGAATCTCTTCAAGTGTATTGGGACACATTTTCTTGGAGAGATATATTCCATGCCTAAGGGGTAAAAGTTCCTTTTTTGAGTTTTTCATGCCGAACCTTTTCAGCACCTCCTTTATGTACATTTTCTGTGAAAGGCCTAGTATCCTTTTAGATTTATCTCTATAAACCTTAATCCCCAAAATATAGGATGCTTCCTCTAAATCTTTCATGGAGAATTCTTTAGACAACCACACTTTAACCGAAGTCAGCATTGGAACATCGTTTCCAATTAGGAGAATATCGTCCATGTACAATACGAGAAATGTGACAGCACTCCCACTGACCTTCTTATAAACACATTGTTTCTCCTCGTTCTTAATGAAATCAAACGATTTGATCACGTCATTAAAATGAGTATTCCAACTCCGAGATGCTTGCTTAAGTCCATATATGAACCGTTGCAGCTTGCATACTTTGTGACGTTCGTCACCGGAAGTGAAACCCAGAGACTGCTCCATATAGATATCTTCTTCAAGATATCCATTTAAGAAGGCAGTTTTCACATCCATTTGCCAGATCTCATAATCATGGTATGCTGCAAGAGCAAGCAATGTTCTAATAGATTTAAGCATGGCCACAGGCGAAAAGGTCTCCTGATAGTCAATGCCTTCACGTCGATTATAGCCTTTCGCTACCAGCCTTGCTTTATAGGTCTCCACCTTTCCATCCAAACTTATCTTTCTTTTGTAGATCCATTTACATCCAATAGGTACTATACCTTCTGGTGGATCTACCAAAATCCAGACCTGGCTAGAGTACATTGAGTCAATTTCTGACTTCATGGCTTCTAACCATTTCTCAGAATCAATGTCAGGCATCGCCTCGTTGTATATTTTGGGATCATCTCCATGTTCCCTATCTCCCATGAGGAACATTTTCTTTACATTCTCTGTAAGAATACCTAAGTATCTTTTGGGAGGATGGGAGATTGTACTTGACCTACGAGGTGGATGAGATACTACATGTACTGGCTCAGCTTGAATGGGTTCTATAGGTTCGACGACTCGTTGCTCTTCAGAGACTCTCTCTTCAAGCTCAATTTTTCTCCCACTAGCTGCTTCTTGAATAAACTATTTTTTCAAGAAAGTAGCATGTCGGCTCACAACTACATTGTGATCCTCTGGGATATAAAAATAGTAACCCAAAGTTTCTTTAGGATATCCAATAAAACGAGCCCTCTCAGACCTAACCTCTAACTTGTCTGCCAGTAATCGCTTTATATGGGCAGGACATCCCCAAATCCTGATATAACCAAGACTTGGTTTCTTACCATGCCACATCTCATACGGCATAGTAGGAACGGATTTAGAAGGTACCCTATTTAACAAGTAAGTTGCAGTAAGCAAAGCATGTCCCCAAAGAAATAAAGGAAGATCAGTGAAGCTCATCATGGATCGAACCATATCCAATAAGGTTCGGTTTCTCCGTTCTGACACCCCGGTGTTCCCGGAGGAGTCCATTGTGAGACTGTAGTACACTGAACTTTAGCAAATTGCGGAGTTCTAGTGAGAGAATAGTGGCTTATACTATTCTGGAGCTTTGAGTTGAGTTTGGTGAGCTTCGGAGTGTTTTCAGGACTTGAAAAGTGCGAAAACGGACTCCGGGAGTCAAAATCTGCAAAAGTGCAGATTTTGCATTGCATACCGGTATCTGGGATTGGGATACCGGAATCCAGTGAAGACTGGTTGCGCGCAGCTCTCGGGTTCTGCGGAATCCAGCAGTTGATACCGGAATACGCTGGCATTCCGGTATGTGCAATGCGCATACCGGTATTGGAGCATTTTGTACCGGTATGGGGAAGTCGCATACCGGAATCCCGTTGCGCAGACTGCTTGGCCGAGGCTCGGGTTTGCGAGATTTTTGGTTGGATACCGGTATGCCCATACGCATACCGGTATACAATGCAGAAATTGCATTTTGAGCAGTTTTGCAATTTTGGCTTTTTGAGGGGCCTAGTTGGATTTTGTGCTTTGGGTTTAAGTACCCCTTCACCCCCCTCTTATGCTGCTGTGGCTGAGGCTTGGAGGAGAAGGAATGGTAGGTTTCCCTCTCTCTCGATCTAGATTTTCTCTTCCCCCTACCCCTAGATCTTGGTTTTGATCTCCTTTCTCTCCATTTTTCCCTTGGAGGTGGACTCCTAGGCTTGGAGGGAGCTCGGGGCTGAGGAAAGGAGCTTGTTGGTGGATGGATCTTCAACCCTAGCTTGTGTGAGCTTGGTTGGAAGCTCGATTTGAGGTTAGT
Source organism: Puya raimondii (assembly GCA_016920855.1). Taxonomy (NCBI): domain Eukaryota; kingdom Viridiplantae; phylum Streptophyta; class Magnoliopsida; order Poales; family Bromeliaceae; genus Puya; species Puya raimondii. The sequence continues at coordinate 121,875,609 of JABWPP010000050.1, read as the reverse complement.
AAACTCTTTTACAACCTCTATTTATGATTGTTGCTTGAGATTAGCATGAAAACCTAGTTTCTTGGAAATTAGAGTTTTGTTTAGGGTTTTGTGATTGTGAACCCTTGAGGTGGAATTGATGGGTGTAGAATGTTGTTGTAGGTTAGATTGGAAGATCTCTAACCTCCAATGGGACTTAGAACAAGTTTTACTTGCTCAAGGTAATTTCCACCCATTTACCTCATTGTTTTTTGGTGGTTTTCGAATTTGCTTGTTCGATGCCCCTAACTCCTTGGAAAATTATCTTAAGGTATGAGAAGCTCGGGGGACAACTTCGTTTCGAGGTACTGCGAGGTTTCGACGGGTATCCGGTGGGTCTGACCTCACCGAAATGGGTGAACTCCCCCTATGTCTCCTATCTTGTTATAGGATTGATTAGATGCATAATTATGTTAATTATGGCATTATGATAATTGTGATTGCAAGAGACATATATGTTATGTATAAAAATGCATAGTACATATAGTGTGGCATTATGAGATTAATATGCATGCTAGTGTATTTGTACTAGTAGTGCAATGATGCATTATGAAATGCTAATTAGGTTATGCATGCTAGAAAGGAGCATCATAGGAGACACTACTTGGTTGTTGAATTCTCTTGCATACTAGAGTATGCTTGTATAGAGGAAAGATTGGATATGACGTATGTTGTATAGTTGTTGCACCTCAACTAGGTGAGCAATTATGACGGGCGTTGTCGGACTTGGACTCGACCTTTTGGTCGTGGATTGATTCCATGTTTAAGACATGAGGAAAGGGGATCCTATTTGCATTCGATAATTATACTTAGTTGGACATGGGTCCATTTGATTAATTGAACACTTGCATGATAGCTCAATGCTCTATGTAGTAGAGGTTGTTGTAGCTTATGCATGGCATGGATAGGGTCTTGTTGGCATTGTAGAATGCATGAATTGTAGCATTGGAATAATGCATGAACTATAGCATTAGTTGAATGCATCGGTTTTGGTATTGATTATAGCATTAGTATAATGCATTAGTTATAGCATTAGTATAATGCATTGGATATGGCATTGGGATAATGCATTGGATATGGCATTGGGATAGTGCATAGTTTATGAACTTAGTAAACAAAAGATGGACATTTACATGTTAGAGACATGGACATATTGGTAGGGACTTACCAAAGGACAATTGGAGAACAACACGATATGGTTGACCTTTAGCATATTGGCTATTGAATGTAGAAAACATAACATGACATGTTTTGACATAATGTGGAATTAAACTTATGATATTATTATTATGGTTGATTGTTGCTTGTTAGCCACTATGCTCGTTTACACATGCTTGTGAGGGTCGCTCCCTACAAGCCGGCACTCCGGAGTTGGCCTCGCGACAGTTATTTTGCCCGTGTGTTAGAGAGAGCGCCGAAATGGAACCGCCGTGGGTAAGGCTCACCAAAGCGTGAGGTGTTGACTACCACGGAGCCATTAGGCACGGCACAAGTGAACATCCCTCTATTGTATTCTTTTATGACTACACAGTTATGGTTTTATGCAAAGGTGAACATTCATATACTAAGTAAACTGGACTTAGAATGTCACAGCTGATGGATGCATATACATATAGTGTATGGACATAGTATTGGGTGGTGACCTTGTGGCATTGCATGTAGCGAGGCATTGACATGACTTGGCACACTAGTGATTAGTGAACATAACATACTTATAGTTTGGAGACAAGTCATACATGAAATAGTTAAACTTGACATATAGCGAGTTTATGACATCAAGCATATGTAATTGATCATGGCATTAAGTTGACATGCATGTAAACCATGAAATTAATTGTTGAGCATATGACAATAGAACATGTTCATGTTCATGTAGATGATTTAGTCATTGGAGGCAAGATAGTTGTAGAACTACCTGTTTAGCATTAAATGTTATATGCTTTCTGCTTTATGTTTCAGTTATACTATCTTGCCTCAGTTGACCTAGCGGTGTAATTTGCCACTCTCGGCGACTTACCCACTGGAAACTATTGTATAATAGTTCTCACCCCCATTGTTGTTGGGTTTTTCAGAGCCTTCCGCAGCAGGAGAGGCTTGGGATCGCGGCGAGGGGTTAGCAGCTAGCTAGAGCCTCTACGGTGTTGTTATTGTAGGCATACCATGGGTTTCCTTTCATTGTATTTTGAATGAAAGATGTATAATTTTATTGGTTGATTGATCTACTAGTTGATAAGATGTATAATTCTATTGTATATCTTGAGATTTTAGTTGTAGAACTATGTTCTCGCTCTGATCACCCTGTTTAGGATGTATTCTTTATCCTACTTGATTGTTGTTATTTTAGACGCCTTGTGTACTTTGTGTTTGCTTTGAGGTACACGGCGGGTCTGTGCACGTGCCTGGTAGGCTCCCATGAGGGCCCGGGGCGTGACAGAGACTATACCGTTTTGTTTGAGATAGTTTAGAAACTCTCCACTAAGGTTTCTCCTCCTCGATTTGATCGAAGAACCTTGATAGATTTTTCAGTTTGCTTTTCTACTTTATATCTAAATTCTTTGAACTTTTCAAAAGCTTCAGATTTGTGTCTCATAAGATACACATACACATACCGTGAATAATCATCAGTAAAGGTTATGAAGCAGAGATAACCACCCCTGGCTTGCACATCAAATGGGCCACACACATCAGTATGTATCAGGGCAAGTATCTCAGTGGCTCTTTCCCCTTGTCCTACAAAGAATAATTTGGTCATTTTTTCTTGAAAACAAGATTCACAAACCGGATAAGACTCTGAATTCAATAAGCCAAGGAGCCCATCTTTATCCAATTTGTTAATCCTTTCTTCTCCAATATGACCAAGCCTAAGATGCCACATATACTTTAAGTTTATCTCATCTCTAGGTCTTTTAGACCCAACGGCACTCACTACTTGCTCAGAAATATTCATAGATACATCCATATGTAAATGATAAAGACTGTCAATTATAAAACCACGGCCAATAATTTTATTTCTAAAATAAATTATGCAGTAATCTTTATCAAAATTAAAAATATAACCATCATGTTCTAATGAAGAAACAGAAATCAAATTCCTGCTAGCAGCAAGCACATAATAACAGTCTTTAAGTAATAAAACATGTCCTGATGGTAGTCGCAAAGGGTAGGTGCCAGCAGCCACAACACAACTCTTGCTCCCTTGCCTACCCGTAAGGTCACTTCACCTTCCCTGAGCCCTCTACTTTCCCTTAGACCCTACATTGAAGTATACAAATGAGAACTAGAACCAGAGTTTATGACCCAACTGGAAGTAGAGGAAACCGTAAGGTTAGTTTCTATTATGAGCAAGTCTGACATACCTTCCGAAGGTGTGTCCTTCTTCTTATTCTTCAAGCTCACCAGGTAGACGGGACAGTTCCTTTTCAAATGACCATCAACATTGCAGTGGAAACATTTTTCTTTGTCAGCGGTCTTTATCTTAGGATCTTCCCTCTTGGGCTTGTTCTCCGTCTTTTGTTTCTTCGCAGGTTTCTTCTTCCAATTAGACTTTCTTTTGGAAGAGGAAGCCCGCTCCACAGCGAGAACCGAGACCTTTGAACTTTTCAAAGTCCCCTCCGTTTTACCAACATGTTTAATAACTCCGCATTAGTGCAGTCAATTTTATTCATATGGTAGTTTATAATAAACTATCCAAATGATACAGGAAGGGATTGCAGGATCAGATCAACTTGCAATTCCTTATCCATTTTCACGCCGAGCTATTGAGATACGCAGGTCCCCAAATAAATCGGCTCATGCACGCAGGCACCCAAAAAGCCATCTCTAATACAGAGTCCTTAATTTAAACAAATTTAAAATTACAGGATTCCACATACACATCATACATCACATGTCGAAATAAAATAAATAGGTCGCTATCCATGATCATCACCGATATGTATCTCATACATCACATGCATAATAATTAATTTTGGGTATTCTAATTAACCGTTTATCAATGATTCGAAAAATAACAATGATCAAATCACTGAAATCAACCAATCTTATTGATTGTTTATTATTTTGATCAAAACATTTAATCCGCAAACATAACTGCTGATCTCATCAAGAATTCACATCTTATGTGAAAAAGATTCATAAAATAAAATTTGAATTTGATCTCATCAAATTAATCTCATCACACACAAAAAAAAAAAAATCTTAAAATTTTTATTCCGTACGGATGCTACAGTACATCCGTATGGGATGCTACCGTAATGCATGTTTGATCGTTTCGCGAATTGGACCCTGTTTCATGCACCGTTTTACGTGAAATCGAGTGTGGAGGGGTGTCTCTGCGTTTTACGCATGCTATGAGGGACTCGGGACTAATTTCCCTAGTTGCGAGGGCTTTTTTCGCAATTGTGCATTGTGTATTTTAGTGTTGAGTGGAGAGGAAATCTCATTTGTTGCTTTCTCTTCTCCCTTAGCTCCCCAGCAGGTGCCACTCCCTCCTCAGCTCCCCTGCCTACCTCCCTGTGCGCCGCCGACCGCCGCCGACCTCCCCTGGCCGGCGGGGAGCTCCGGCCAGCTCTCTCTCCCTTTCTTTCTCTCTTTTTCTTCTTCTTCTTCTTCTTCTTCTTCTTCTTCTTCTTCTTCTTCTCCTTGCAGCGTACACCCAGGGTGGACCCATGCCCTAGGTCCCCCTGAGGTTGCACAGCTGTCGGCGACCAGCCCCGCCGTTGGGAGCCGCCGTCGAGCGCCGCCACGCCGCAGCAGGCTGCTGCTGGAGCTGCTGCGGGAAGTGGGTGCTGGACCCGAGCCGCCGCCGCCTCCCGCCGGCACAGCGACCTCCAGCCAGCTCCGGGAGGACCTCCGCCGCCGTCGCCTTCCTCCCCGGCCGCCCCCGTGCCGCCGGTGCGCCGCCGCAGCCGCCGCTGTTGTTGTTTGGGCTGCTAGGGCAGCCGCGGCCGAGAGCCTTGGGCCGCCGCCGCCGCCGCCCTTTTCTGTCGCGGTCACCTCCCACCCGACGTCCGGCGAGCCCCTCTTGCCGGTGCTCGCAGTCCCGACCACCGGCGCCGCCGTTTGTTGCCGGCGCCGCCGTGCCCTAGCTACCCGAGAGCTCGCGCTCTCCCAGCGCCGCCGCCGCCGCTTCCTGCCGCCGGTTGAGGTGAGCTCCACTTTCTCACCTCCCCCGCGTCCGACCCTGGCCGCCGCGCGTGCTGCATGTCGGCCGGCAGCCGGCCAGAGCAAGCTTGCTCCGGCCAGGGTTGTTTTGGCTTGGTTTGGGCCGCATGCATGGTTTGGAGCAGTCGGCGGAACGCGCGTTTTAGTCGTGCGACTCACTTGCTGGTTTCACGAGCGACTCGGCTTCGTTGTATAGCCCTGTTGGCTGTTCCTCATCGCTGTCCTGAAGTTTCGAGGATAGCGGATGAGTGACGAAGGGTTCCGGTGCTAAATCGGCATTTTTCGGGAACCTGGAAAGCCGTTTTGGGTGCGTTTGTGTTCGTGGCACCCCGAGCTTGTGCTCGCTGTCCTGTCACCTTGTTTAGTGTGCTTTGGGACAGCGGAGGACTTGGTTTGGTTGTTGGTACCCCTCTGGGGCTTGGTGTGGTTTCGGGATCGTCCCGGTGGGTTTTTCGGACGATCCGTCAGTTTCGGGTTGTGAGCGCTTTGTGTTTGGTGTCGACTTAGTGGACCTTGACCCTGTGAGTCTTTCGTAGGTCCTGTCGTGGTTCCTGAGAGCCGTCGGTGTTAGGCTCTATCTTTTCTATAGGTGGGTACTTCGATCCGTAGTCGGTTCAGTGGACTACGGTGATACCTTTCTATCACTTCTCTTGCATTTCGTTATTAGTTCACCTGACTCCTGTTGACTCTACTTATGTGTGCTTGCCTTAGTAGAGTAGTTGTTGTTTGCATGATTATTGAGACGACCTCGTTGGTCGGTGGTGATCGCCTGTTCTTCCTAGCGATCCTCGTATTTCGGTTTATCAGTTGCTTCACGGCTCATTGTCGTTCTGTGGATTGAGCATTCGCATCAATCGTCACAGCTCTTCTAGCACCTCACGTATGCCAGCGGTCTGATCCACCATTTGGATCGTCTTTTCTGGAAAAGGGTCGCGTGTATCCGACCCGTGAGCCTCGACGCATGTGCGTTTTGGAGGTTTTGTGCCGATGGTTGAGCAGGTAGTGACAGTGCCAGGGATCCGTCCCGGTGGCCTATGGATTGGGTTTACATTTGTGGTTATCACTGTTGATGCATATGTTATATTACTTGCAGTAGCATAGTTATTCAGTTGTATGTCAGCCTCATACTTGTTTGTGCTACTGTTTACCTTATCTATCTTTGTTGACCCTCGTGCCGGTGTGTACACCTTGCCTTCGTCGGCTTGCGGTACCCACTGGGAGGGGAGACATGTTTACATGTTCTCACCCCCCGCCATCGTTGTTGTTTTCAGGTGAGCAGGGTGGTGGGAGTCGGGACGCAGCGAGGCACGCTTAGTTAGTGGTATTAGAGGTCCCGACTTGTGAGGTTCCTCCCTTTAGATTGGTTATCGCCCTTATCTCTTTATCAGTTAGTTGTGGATGTGGTTCAGTTACACTTTGGTTGATTGTCTTGTATGTTTGGATTTCGTAGATGCTTTGGCTTATATATGTTCATGGATCATTGTAAGCTTCATTTACCCTCGTTTACTTTCGTGGATTTCTACCCCTCGTGGTAGTGGTTTTAAAACTGTGGTTTTCGTGTGGGAAACGGGTTTCAAATGGATTTTCGATTGATCAGCTTTTGGGATTTCAAAAGAGAGTTCTCGTGTGGAGAACGGTTTTCAAATGATCTTTAAATGGTTGAGATTAGGGTTTCTAATAAAGCTTCTGGGTAAGAAGCAGTTTTATAGAATGATCTGTTGTTTGTGCATCGCATCATCCTTCGCTTAAGGATTTGTTTAGATTCATGCAATTACTAAGGATGGTTAGCTGTATGAAACGTATTGTGTTGTTGTGGTTTGTGTGATGAATGAATGGTGGTTGTGATCCTGTATGTATAGTGTGTACGCCGTGCAAATATAAGGGAGGCTCTGTCCGTGTGGACAGTGGGCGCTGTATTTGTGGCGGGTCTGTACGTGGCGCGGGCTAGGCTTTCAAAAAAAAATGGCACGTATTTTCACTTTTAAAACTAGCCCGGGGCGTGACATTCAGTTATTGCCGCCTAAAGTCCAAAAATTGCTGCAAAAACTATTAGTGACATTAAGATTTTAATGCGGCTTATACTCGTGTTGGTGAATCTTCTACCGGCATTTAAATAGATTGCCATTAATGTTAAGTAATTAGTAACATTAAACAAATGCCGTTATAGAGATAGCTATTACCGACATTATTTAAATGCTTGTATTTTTTAATCATCTCCAACACTAATAAATACCGGTAATTATTATTTAATTTGCAACATTATATAAATGTTGGTGTTCTATTGTTGATTCCAGCATTAGTAAATGCCGGTAATTCTAAATTATTTTGCAAATATAAATGTTATTTAAATTATGCATTTAAACATATAAAAATAATATAAATGATAATTTGCACTATTATATAATAATTAAATTTTACCATAATATTTAAAAGCTATACAAGTTTATTAAATAATATTTGATTTTAGTATTTTCATGTAATAAATAACATACGCCATTTATAATAAAATAACACAAATAATTTAATAAGCTCATTCTCAATTCAACAGACAAATAAGTTGAAACCTTTTAGTACATTCAACATCTAAAAAAGTAACAAAAAACCGTCAAATATTCTAAACACAAAAGTAATAATGCATACACAGATAATGCATTCAAATACAAAATGGTCACATGACATAAAGTAGTTTCCGAATATAACAAAATAGTATAAAAATGATTTATGTTTTCTTGAATTCCAAATGTATCCTTACTTGCGCTAAACCTGTAAAAAAAAAGAACATGCTAAAAGTTAGTTTTAACGAGTCAACAGTGTATATTAGATGATAAAATCAATTAAAAGATAAAAAAATTAAGTCTTATACAAATATAAATGGCCAAACCATAGTTGCTCCTACGGCATCTCCGATTGTTTGAAAACCTCTATATGATCTTAATAATGGCTCGTTAGGCTCTATTGGAACATTTATTTGAACCACCAAGCATTGTGATCCTAACTCGATGCCACCTATTTTAGTAGTTGGATTTGTGCTCAACAAAGAACCTTGCGCAAAGTACTTGTAGGGCTTTCTCAAACTCTTTAAATATACTTCAAGTACACCCTAATATTCAGTAAAATAAAGAAATATAGTAAAATTTTTGAAAAGTTAAGACTAACTTGCATTGGTGAGCAAATATCATATGATCATAATAATCTTCTGTTAGAAAATTGTGTATGGTAAAAACGCAGCGGAAAGAAAATCAAACAAATTTAATTTTTAAAAACCTTGAGATCCGATCCCAAAAATACCCAATTAGGATCCCTCATGTTGTTCAAGATTAAAATGAGAAAGGAAGATCTAATCTTCACCTTTGCGCGGGTAGTTCTTCACCGCAATCCGATGATCGTGGAATTAGGTTCTCTTGAAACCGCACACGTGTCCGGTCTCTATAAGTATCTACACGAGATTGGTGATATGATCGATGTTCTCACCGGGGTGCTAGCTCCCTTGCAAAGAACGTCTTTCTTGCTAGAGGATAGAAGACAGAAGAGGAGAGAGATGACGGTTATGATTTTCTAAAAACTCCCATATATTTTATAGAGGGATATAATCCTTCTTTTTAATAATATAATAATCATTAAGGATAAGAATAAATTTAGGTTTAAATTTATCCTTTCCTTAATTGGTTAGATCGATCAAATCCTAATTTGATTCGATTTGAACTTTATCCTAATTTGATCATATCAAATTAATAATGCAATATTTGCACATAAGCCCTCTCACAATTTACTAACTGTTAGTAAGTCCTCTCTTGTAACATTTATACTTTAATACCACTAATTTGTAATAATTACAAATCAGTCCAATTATCAACATATTGACAATTAGGTCATCCGGCGATTGAAAAATCACGATCTAGCTATCCGATCAGTCACAACCTCTTATGTGTGTGACCCCATAGGTTCTATTCTATCTGGTAGTGAGATATATTCTGATCACTATCAACAATATCACTGAAACTCCTTTCAGTGGGTCGGAACAATTCCAACTCAGCCCAATAAAAATTATCGATCATCCAAATAATTCTCATAAGTCTCTCAATCCACTAGTGACGCCTAGCAGCATGTAGTGGCATTCCAGTAGAATAGAATACTGAACCTCTTGGTGAAGTTACCGTGTGATACAGTCCTTCTATCATGAGTCCCAACTAGGCGGAGGTCATGGAACAACTCATCAAACCCTATCATCTGTCATATGTCAAATTTATTCGACTCGAGTTTCTAATATCGAAACCCTTTCCGCTATTTATTCTGCCTTGACCAAGATCTTCTAAACTCGGTCTCATAAATCACATAGGACTAACGCCCCTATCTACCAAGGGAGATAGATTCCATATAGGTGCACACCCTATTCCTACAACGAACCTACTGCAGCCAACATGCACCGCAAGGACCCGAATGGCTAGGGACCAAGTGTATGTACAGTCAAACTACAGTAACTGTCACGCCCCGGGCTAGTTCTAGATGCAGAAAAACGTGCCAAATTTTCTTTTTGAAAGCCTAGCCCGCGCCACGTACAGACCCGCCACAAATACATGGTTCACTGTACACACGGACAGAGCCTCCCCTGTATTTGCACGGCGTCCACAACATACAACAGGATCACAACCACCATTCATTCACCACAACAACACAATAACTCAAAGAGATTCATACAGCTAACAGTCCTTAAACCTGTATGAATCTAAGCAAGTCCTTAGGCGATGGATGATGCGATGCACAAACAACAGATCATTCGAGAAAATTGTTCCTTACCCAGAAACTTTATTTTGAAACCCTAATCTCAAACATTGAAGAATCATTTGAAAACCGTTCTCTATACGAGAACTCTCTTTTGAAAACCCAAAGGTCGATCGATCGGAAATCCATTTGAAAACTGTTTCCCACACGAAAACCTTTATTTGAAAATGCTACCACGAGGGGTAGAAATCCAAGATATGCGATAAAAGGCCACCAAGATAGATCTAAAAGCATCTACATCCCAAAGGTATAAGCATGTAATCTTCACATGGACACTAAATCCAAAACCACGAGATCTAAGCATGCAAGACAATCATCCAAATATATCATGCTGGATAAAACAACCACAGTGTAACTGAACCATATCCATAACTAACTGAAAGAGGATAGGGGTAATAACCAAATCTGGAGAAGATAGCCTCACAGGTCGGGACCTCTAGTACCACTAACTAGGCGTGCCTCGCTGCGTCCCGACTCTCACCACCCTGCTCACCTGAAAACAACAACGAGGGCGGGGGGTGAGAACATGTAAACATGTCTCCCCTCCCAGTGGGTACCGCAAGCCGACGAAAGCGAGGTGTACACACCGGCACGAGGGTCAACAAAAGGATAGATAAGTTATACAGTAGCACAAGTAAGTATGAGGCTGACATACAACTGAAACAACTATGCTACTGTAAGCAACTGATATATGCATCAATGGAGATAACCACAAAGTAAACCCAATCCATAGCCATCGGGACGTATCCCTGGCACTGTCACACTGCTCAACTCTCGGCACATAAACCTTCCGGACGCACGGCATCAAGGCTCACGGGTCGGAACAACTCAACGACCCTTTTCCGAAAAAGATCACCCCCCAGGCGGTGGATCAGACCGCGGGTGTACGTGAAGTGCTAGAAGAGCTGTGACGATCGATGCGAATGCTCAATCCACAGAACGGCAACGAGCCGTGAAGCAACTGATAAACCACAACGAGGATCGCTCGGAACAACAGGCGATCACCACCGACCAACTAGATCGTCTCAATAATCATGCAAACACAACTACTCTACTATCCAAGCACACATAAGTAGAGTCAACGGGAGTCAAGTGAACTAATAACTGTAATGCAAGAGAAATGATAGAAAGGTATCACCGTAGTCCACTGAACCGACTCCGGATCGAAGTACCCACCTGTCGAAAGATCAAATCTAACACCGCCGGATCTCGGGAACCGCGACAGGACCTACGAAAGACTCACAGGGTCAAGGTCCACCAAGTCGACGCAAAACACAAAGCTCACACATCCCGAACCGACGGATCGCCCGGAAAACCCACCGGGACGATCCCGAAACCACACAAAGCCCCAGAGGGGTATCAACCAGCCAACCAAGTCCCTCGCTGTCCCCGAACACACAAAACCAAGTGACGGGACAGCGAGCACAAGCTCGGGGTGCCACGAACACCAACGCACCCGAAAAGGCTTCCCGGGTTCCCGAAAAATGCCGAATTGGCACCGGAACCCTTCGTCACTCATCCGCTGTCCTCGGAACTTTGGGACAGCGATGAGGAACAGCCAACGAGGATAAACGACGAAGCCAAGTCACTCACGAAGACAGCGAGTGAGTCGCACAACTAAAAACACGCGTTTCGCCGATTAATCCATCGAAAAATGCGTCGGAAATGAATTCGGGTCTCCGCGAAAGGCGAAGGGGTTGGACAACCAGTCCACAGGGTCTCAAGGGTCAAGCCCTTGCTGCCCACAGTGTCGCAACACTGCCACAATCAACAAAAACCCAAAACAAGCAACATACACATGCATAAGAGCAATAAACTAGGCCGCTAGAGCAATCCGTACGTCTGCACGACCTTCCGCAAGCACCAGCGGATAGGTAACGACGTAACGGAGGCCGTGGTTACAGCACCACTGCGACAGGACCAGTCGCAAGCCCAGAAATCCCATAAAAACAACAAGGACAAACAATGCAAAAGCTCGACATCGGCCGAACAGCACAAAGGCTCACCCAAACCGCAAACTAAGGTGAGCATGATGATCAACGCATCGCCGCAATCATCGTGCTCACCTTCCCGGACTTCGGGAGGCATCGGGAAGCTCAAATACCAAAGCTCGGCCAAAATAAAGCAAAAAGGGACCCCGGCTGGAGCAACCAGCTCCGGCCGGCTGCCGGCCGGCAAGCACGGCCAGCGGCGGCCAGGGTCGGCTGCGGGGGAGGCAAGGAAGAGGGGGCTCACCTCAGCCGGCGGTGGGAAGCGACGGCAGCGGCGCGGGGAAGAGACCCACTCTCGGGTTGGCTAGGGCACGGCGGCGCGGCAACGGACGGCGACGCGAGCACCGGCAAGAGGGGGTCGCCGGACGTCGTCCTGCCGGTGACCGCGACAAAAACAACCGGCGGTGGCGGCGGCGGAGCAAGCTCGGCCGCAGTTGCCCTAGGTGCCCTAGCCGAGCCCGCGGCGGCTGCGGTGGCGCTCCGGCGGCACGGCGACGGCCGGGGAGGGATGGACCGGTGGCGGCGGTCCCCGAGGGTGGCGGCGCTCACCCTCCGGGGCGGCGGGAGGCGGCGGCGGCGGCTCAGCCTCCAGCTGCTCCTGCCCGCAAGCAGCGAGCAAAAAGCCGCAGGCGGCGCGGCGGCGCACCGGCGGCACGGGGATGGCCGGGGAAGGAAGCGACGGCTGCGGCGGTCCTCCTGATGCCGGCGGGAGGTCGCTGCGGCGGCGGGAGGCGGCGGCGGCTCAGATCTCGAGCCCACTGCCCGCACTCCCAGCAGCAGCCAGCTGCAGCGGCGGCGGCGCTCCGGCGGCACGACGACGGCCGAGGAAGAAGGGGTGGCGCCGGAGGACCTGAGGGTGACGGTGCTCACCCTCCCAGGCGTCGGGAGGCGGCGGCGGCTCGGGCCCACCAGCCTCGGCCCGCAGCTGCCTTAGCAGCAGCTGCAGCAGCTCGGCGGCCCAAGGCGACGGCTCCCGGCGGCGGGGCAGGACACCGGCAGTCGTGCCACCTCAGGGGGAGCTCAGGCGTGGGTTCCCCCTGGGTGCACACCACAGAGAAGGAGAAGGAAAAGAAGAAGAAGGAGAAGAAGAAGAAAAAGAGAGAAGGAGATGGCCGGGGGCAGCGCCGGCCAGGGGTGGTCGGCGGCGGCCGGAGGAGCTCGGGGAGGATGCTAAGGGGCAGGGGGAGAGGTGGCTCGCAGCTGGGGTGGCTGAGGAAGAAAGAGAGAGAGAGAGAGAGAGAGAGAGAGAGAGAGAGAGAGAGAGAGAGAGTGAGTGTGGGAGTGGTTCAACCACTCTCACAACCACTACTCACACACACACACCAACATAAACACTTAGCACAATTGCACAAAAGCCCCTCAAACCCCACAAATCACCCCTGGGTCCCCCATAGCAGGTACAAAAGCCCAGACACCCCTCCACATTCGAACTCACGTGAAACTGTGCGAAAAACGGGGTCTAGATCGCGAAACAATAAATGTACAATTCGACCCCTCAGCGAAGAACATGCGATAACTTTCAATCCGTCCGTCGCATGTCGACACGGATCACGCCATTGCGCTCAGCACTGCCGAGACATCGAATCTACCATTTGGATCGTCAGATTCGGACTCCGGATCATGCCGTTAAGCCGTTCACTCTCCGCGACAAAATCCCAAAACAATAAAAACAGCTTATATACATATATATACCTGTATATATATACGTATACATATTAAAAACACAGTAACAGGGGAGAGGAACACAAAATCCAAATTTTCAAAAATTCGAATTCTCACAGTAACCTCATTGTGAATAGCCGAGGCACCGCAGGTCAAAGGACTAGTCACATTACTGCAACATTGAGTAAGTCACTGACGAGTGAGTAGACATCCAAGTGACTTCTCGCATTGGTCACGCTCAGTACCTTTGTTCTCTAACAACCACCTGCACATTCGCTCCAGTGTCCCCACACTGTTGACTCGAGACTCGTCTACCCAAAAAGGAAAGCGACCTGTGCACCAATCTCACCGGATCAATTACCGTCCCCGTGATGATCCATCGATCGGGAGCATTTAGGAATTAACCACCAATGACACATGTCTCAAATTCTCAACTCTTGAGAATACATGTCATCATCTTATTAATTCCTTGGACGATTCATGGACACATACTCAACATGAATAGAAATAAGAACCCCAATTAGTTTAAATCAAATACAAATTTATATCCTAGAAAGAATACATGTGTCGGCCTGGTTGGCTTCTAGGGCATACATCTAACATCTTCGTAATTAATAACATAAGAAGTACCTTGGAATAATATTAAAATATAACTAAAAAAGAATAAAATAAAAATTGAGATTTGTTTGCATAAGAATAAATAACAAGAAGAATCAGAATAAGCAATAGAAGAGAAACCCATTATCTAACGTAGTAAGGAAATCCTTTCCAACAACTTTTGCTCGATAATCTTGCATTCAAATATAATATATATTGGACATCCATATTGATCTTAAGTGCATACAATATTTTATACAAGAAAATTAAGATAAATTAATTAGAAATAAAAACCACCTGATTTCATGGTACCTCAAAGCTAGATTCAGAAGATTGTATTTTGTTACTCGGTGGTCCTTCAGAGGGAATGCTATTATTCCATTCTGCAAAGAAAATAATATATTAGATGGTTTCTCTCATTATAATTAAATGGTCATTTTTATAAAGTAAAATAAACATAAATTACAACTCGAGTTTACTTGTGTACTGCCTATTGGATTAGATGTGCCTATTGGATTAAATGGAATGTCTCTATCTTCAATCATATTCAAGTCTTGTGATCTTTTTTTCATTGTTTCCAACCTTGCCCTCATCATTGATATTTCTTGCCTCATTTCAACAATCTCTTTTTGCATTGCATGTTTCTCCTCCTTGGCTATCCTTTTAGTTTCAGAAACCATTCTCAAGCATTCAGCTCAAGTTGGATTTGGGCCAAAGACTTCTGAGGGAGTAGCACCCAACCTGTAACAATGAACATAATTTCGGCATTTTTCTTCTCCTAGAGCCATCACTAAAAGATCATCTCGAGATGCATTTTTTTGTGCAATTTCTGGGTGATGAGATGAAAATTTTTTGATTATGACCTACAAAAAGAAATTAAATGAGAGAAAGTTGTCTTGAGATTATAGATATAATTTTAACATGTTAAAAACATACAATGTTACTTTTGTAGCTTTCCAGAGCTTTGCCATTCTTTTTAGTATGTGTTCTTATATATAACTCATGTCTTTTAGGTGCAACTTTATTCTCCTTTGTCACCTAGTAACACTTAAAAAAGTTAGTTTGTTTAGAAAAATATAAAAACAAATTTAAATACAAAACTTCAAAGAGAATGAAGATTCCTACCTCTGCATGAACCCTTGCAAAGCTCTTTGTGCCTGCGGTATGCATGATATCTTGTTTCGTGCGAGTAGCTTTATTTTTTGCACTACGGTCCTATAATTAGGCCAAGACATATAAAACTTAAATCCAATATAGTCAAGCTAGCAAGTTATCAATATGAAATATATAATAATGTATATGCTAAATTGCAATTTTCACTTGTATAGATAAAATTTAATGGAAACATGTAAAAGGTACCACAAAGTTTCTAAATATTAATGCTTATACCAATGCTGATTCAAAATTCTGATACTTGACAAGAAATTTTCATTCATTTGGTAAGACCCGTGAATCACGGTCTGCTATTCTTTCCACGTAAGTGGTATGAGGGTCGTAGTGTATTTTCTTCAACATACATTTGAACTCTCTCCATTTTTTTCCCAATGGACATCATAACCTATATTTTTCCTTCTTCTGAAATTTTGAACTTTCTCTGCATCAAAGATTAGATATATGTTGACAAATATTAAATAATACAAAGGGAATCAGCATAAATATTAGTAATTCTACCTGTACGATGTTCTACATAAGGTTTTTATTTGTGTTTGGAACTAGCCTCCAATCTTTACGACTAAGAGGAGTTATTTGTCCATTTCTGGCTACGAGTCTCAAAAAATTGCTTAGGGTGACTGCTTTGGTTGTTTGTATTCATTGAATTTGACCTTCATAGGTTTAGTCCTCTTAAAAAATTTGAGCAACTTTGTACGCCCTCACGTATTCTTCGATGCTTGTGTTGAACCTGCACAATGAAAAAATAATAGTGAGAGTATCATACCTAATAATATAATTCAACTAAACTTCAAGTTAAATAATATAATTCCACTAAACTTCAAGTTAATAGTTATTTTTTAATACAATAAGAGAATAAAAAATGTATCATCTTTCGTATAGCCATCTTCTTCAGAATCATCATCAAAGTCATCTTCTTCAGAATAATTTTTTTTAAAGTCAGCAGAATTATTAGTTTGATTCTGCAAGAAATCACTATGCGGAAAAGGACTAGAAATAGGATTAGATGGAGTTGCATCATGATGAAGTAATTCAAAAGAAGGTTCTTGAAATACAGTTGGATTAGTTGAGGTTGATGGAGGCTATGAAACAACTGGCTAATTTGAGGCTCTTGTGAAAATTTATTAACATATTATATCTTTCGCTTTTGGGGCAATGTTCCTTTTAGCTCATGATTTGGTTCACTTCGTCCAACTTCACTTTGTTTGAAATGATTGATAATTTCGTTGGTAGGTGGGGACTGATTATTTTGGCGTAAACTTGAAACCATCTGAGAGAAATACATATGAAGTTGCTACTTAAGGTTTTGATCTGGATTTGGTAAAGATTGGTCCTGATTTAAAAGCATTTCATCATACTCTCTTTGATTGAAATGTGATTCTGTTGAAATTTTCTCTTTGCCATTCTTTTTCTTCATTGTGATCCCTGTATTAAACAAATCAAGATATATATAATATTTGTTAGTCAAGTTCACATAAACAAAAGCTCATATAATAACGTAAATATCATAACTACTTGGATGAGCTCACAAGATATCATATAAAATAGTAAAGTATGAACAAATAAGTTATCACATAAAATCGAAAAGTATGATACACCTTTATTAATATGGAGTCATTTACCGCATTATCGTTACAACACATGAGCATTTATTAGAGGAGTGTCAATTGTAAGTTCAGGCACATCATTTCTATTCTTACTTAATTCTTCTTCTGCTTCATTTGTGCTAGTACCAAGTATGATATTTTCTAAATGCACTTCTATGTCATCTGTCGGAACTTTTGGTTGCATATCAAATAAGTCTCTTGGCTTTGTATGAATAACAACTTTTCAATCTTCCTCGAGAGGGTTTTGCACGTAGAAGACTTGTTTTACTTGACAAACTAGTATGAATGGTTCATCTGACAATTGATCGCTAGTAAATAATAGTCGATTGAAATTTACTAGCGTAAACCCAAAATCATCTTTTCTCACTCCCTTTTGATATGAGCGAATATCTGCCCAATCATATTTGAACAATGTTACTTTGAAGTGCTCACAATAGTTTAGCTCCATAATATCGGGGAGAATGCCATAGTATGTAACATCTCCTCCTACTGGATTTTGGTCTTTTGCACTAGCACAACTTGATATACTGGTAACGACGACAATGCCACTATTTTGAGTTTTTCTATTTACTTCACGATATTTTGTGTGAAACCTAAAGTCATTGATCACATAACCTTTAAATCTTTCTATGGCTCTATTAGGGCCTCGCGCCAGTGCAATGATTTCTTATGGAACAGCTTCACTCGTTAACTCAACTAATCCTTTCTTTGAGAAAGCTCAACTTAAGTTTCTCTATTCAACTTAATTCCTTTAAGAAAATATGCCAGAATACCTAGCAACAGTCATATAATAAATCAATCAAAATTTTATTTAATTAGCTATTGCATAGTTCGTCTTCCCAAATAGAAATTTTTTTCTTGTAACGAATAGTCCATATAAATATACTAATATTCTAATTTACAAAATTTATGTAATATCTGGGATTTTATTTGAGGGAAATTTTAAATTGAATTCGAATTCGTTATATATATATATAACTTATATATATATAGGTGTATATGTATATAGTGACAGAGAGAGGATGGTTTTGTCGCGAATCGGCAACCGATTCCGGCGAAACAAAATTGCTGATCTAATGGTCTGGCAGTGTCGGAAGTGCTGGTGCAATCCGTTCGTAAATCCGACGAGCCGATCACCCAGAATTACACGTTGTTCGAGAAAGGGTCGATATTGCATATTGTGTATTTTTGCGAAAAACCCAATATTTTATGTATCGTTTCACGTGGGATCGCTAGTGGAGGTGCGTTCGCGCTTATTACAAGTGCCATGAAGGACTCGAGTTGGAATGATTTTTATTTGGGGAGTTTTCTGCAATTGTACAACTATGTACATATACGGCATATAGGGTTTCTCTTCTCTAACCCTAACCCTAGCCTCTCCCTCTCCTTCCCCGAGCCCTAGCCGCCTCCCCTCCCTCCTCTAACAGCGCCACGCACGTCCCCGGCTGCCGGCGATCCCTCTCCGGCCGGCCAACCTGCTGCAACCATCCCTCTCCGGCCGGCCAACCTGCTGCAACCATCCCTCTCTTCCTCTCTCTCAAGCTTTCCCTCTTCCTTCCTTCTTTTGGCTCTGGCAGCCTCGGGGAAGGGAGGGGGGGGAGAGGACAGCATCCTGTGGACCTCATCTCCGGCACCCCAGGATGCTGATCATCCCCCTCCAGTAGCCCCAGCCACCGCAAAGCGCCGTCGCGGCCGCTGCAGCCATCCTTGGACTGTTTCGGGCAGAGACAGTCGTGCCTCCTCGCAGCGCCGCCGCCGCCGCCCCTGCGCAATGCCGCCGCCGCCCCTGCGCGATGCCGCCGACTCCCTCCAACCTTGGGGGACACGCCGCCGCCTCTTGTCGTCCCGACTATGGCCGTAACCCGGGAAAAACCATCCGAGCCAGAGCCCTAGCTCGGGTGGACCGAGCTCCTCCCATCGCCGCCGCCGCCGCTCTCCGCCGCCGGCCAAGGTGAGCATTGTGATACCCTCACCCTCCGCACCTATCCTTGGGCCGCGCGTATGTCGTCGTGCCGCCGGCAGCCGGCCGGAGCCTGCATGCTCCTTACCTTGCCCGAAATAGGGTAATAATGGCTCTCGTCACTGTTCCGCCCTTCCGAGGACCCTCCTGACTCTCCGGAAGGTGAGCACGGTGACCTAGAGTCGTCACTGATCACCGTGCTCACCTCGATTTCTGTCGAAGAGGCCCCGGCTTACTATTTTTGCTTCGTCGCTCCCGAATCCTTTTGTCACGCCCCGGGCTAGTTTTAGAAGCGGAAATACGTGCAAATTTTTTTTCTGAAAGCCTAGCCCGCGCCACGTACAGACCCGCCACAAATACAGGGCCCACTGTCCACACGCACAGAGCCTCCCCTGTATTTGCACGGCATACACAACATACAAACAAGATCACGACCATCATTCATTCATCACACAAACCACAACAACACAATAAGATTCATACAACTAACAGTCCTTAAACCTGTATGAATCTAAGCAAGTCTTTAGGCGAAGGATGATGCGATGCACAAACAACAGATCATTCTAGAAAACTGCTCCTTACCCAGAAGCTTTATTTGAAACCCAAATCTCAATCATCTAAAGATCCTTTGAAAACCGTTCTCCACACGAGAACTCTCTTTTGAAATCCCAAAAGCCGATCAATCGAAAACGGTTTGAAAACTGTTTTCCACACGGAAACCTTTATTTGAAAAACGCTACCACGAGGGGTAGAAAACCAAAATACACAATATAAAGCCATAAATAAACCAGAATAGGGATCTAGTAGGCAAAGTCATCCATAATGTCTAAGCATGCAATCAACACATAAAAACTGTACCAAAACCAAAACATGCTAGACAAAACAAGCAAAGTGTAACTGAACCACATCCACAACTAACTGATAAAGGGATAAGGCGATAACCAATCTGAAGGGAGGAACCTCAGAAGTCAGGACCTCTAGTACCACTAACTAAGCGTGTCTCGCTGCGTCCCGACTCCCACCACCCTGCTCACCTGAAAACAACAACGATGGCGGGGGGTGAGAACATGTAAACATGTCTCCCCTCCCAGTGGGTACCGCAAGCCGACGAAGGCGAGGTGTACACACCGGCACGAGGGTCAACAAAGAGCTATATAAGGTAAACAGTAGCACAAATAAGTATGAGGCTGACATACAACTGAACAACTATGCTACTGTAGGCAAATAGTATATGCATCAACAATGATAACCACAAAAGTATACCCAATCCATAAGCCACCGGGACGGATCCCTGGCACTGTCACAACCTGCTCAACTCTCGGCACAAAAACCTACCAGACGCACTGCGTCGAGGCTCACGGGTCGATCACACACACGACCCTTTTACGGAAAAGAAGACCAAACGGTGGATCAGACCGTTGGCATACGTGAGGTGCTAGAAGAGCTGTGACGATCGATGCGAATGCTCAATCCACAGAACGGCAACGAGCCGTGAAGCAACTGATAAGCTAATATACGAGGATTGCTCGGAACAACAGGCGATCAACACTGACCAACGAGGTCGTCTCAATAATCATGCAACCAACAACTACTCTACTAAGGTAAGCACACATAAGTAGAGTCAACAGGAGTCAAGTGAACTAATAACGAAATGCAAGAGAAGGGATAGAAAGGTATCACCGTAGTCCACTGAACCGACTCCGGATCGAAGTACCCACCTGCAGAAACGATAGAGCCTAACACCGACGGCTCTCGAGAACCACGACAGGACCTACGAAAGACTCACAGGGTCAAGGTCCACCAAGTCGACACTAAACACATAGCGCTCACAACCCGAAACTGACGGATCGTCCGAAAAACCCGCCGGGACGATCCCGTAACCACACCAAGCCCCACAGGGGTACCAACAACCAAACCAGGTCCTCCACTGTCCCCAAACACACCAAAACAAGGTGACAGGATAGCGAGCACAAGCTCGGGGTGCCACGAACACAAACGCACCCGAAACAGCTTTCCGGGTTCCCAAAAAATGCCGATTGGCACCGGAACCCTTCGTCACTCATCCGCTGTCCTCGAAACTTCGGGACAGCGATGAGGAACAACCAATGAGGCTATACGACGAAGCCAAGTCACTCGCGAAACCAGCAAGTGAGTCGCACGACTAAAACACGCATTCCGTCGACTATTTCATCGGAAAACGCACCAAAAATCAATCCAAAACTCCGCGAAGGGCGAAGGGGTTGGACAACCAGTCCACAGGGTCACAAGGATCATGCCCTTGCTGCCCGCAGCATCACAACGCTGCCACAATCACTAAAGATCCAAAACAAGCAACATACACACATAATTAAGCGTAAAGAATGCCGTTTGAGCACTCCGTTCGTCCGCACGACCTTCCGCAAGCACCAGCGGATAGGTAACGATGCAACGGAGGCCGTGCTCATAGCCCCACTACGACAGGACCAGTCGCTAGCTCAAACAACCCATAAAAACAGTGCCATTCATGCGATAATAAGGCCGACAAGGGCCAAACAGTGAAACGGCGCGCCAAAACAGAAAACTAAGGTGAGCATGGTGATCAGCGCGTCGCCGCGATCATCGTGCTCACCTTCCCGAGCTTTGGGAGGCAACAGGGAGGCCAGAACCATGCATGCGGCCAAAACAAAGCCAAAAAGCACCCTGGCCGGAGCAGCTTGCTCCGGCCGGCTGCCGGCCGACATGCGACGCGCGCGGCGGCCAGGGTTGGACACGGGGGAGGTGAGGAAGGGGAAGCTCACCTCAACTGGCGGCAGGAAGCGGCGGCGGCGGAGCGGGGAGAACTCCTGCTCTCGGGTGGCTAGGGCACGGCGGCGCCGGCAACAAACGGCGACGGCGGCCGGCGGCGACGCGAGCACCGGCAAGAGGAGGTCGCCGGACGTCGGGAGGGAGATGACCGCGACAAGAAAGGCCGGCGGCGGCGGCGGCTGCCCTAGCAGCCTAAGCTGCGTCAGTGGCGGCTGTGGCGGCGCACCGGCGGCACGGGGGTGGCAGGGGAGGAAGGCGACGGCGGCGGAGGTCCTCCTGGAGCTGGCCGGAGGGTGCTGCGCCGGATGGAGGCGGCGGCGGCTCGGGTCCAACACTCTCGGCCCGCAGCAGCCCTGGCAGCAGCTAGCTGCGGCTCGGCGGCGCTCGGCGGAGGCTCCCGGCGGCGGGGCAGGTCGCCGACAGCTGTGCCACCTCAGGGTGACCTAAGGCGTGGGTTCACCCTGGGTGCACACTACAGAGAAGAAGAAGAAGGAAGAAGAAGGAGAAAAGAAGAAGAAAAGAGAGAGAAGGGTTTGTCGGAGCTCCCCGCCGGTCAGGGGAGGTCGGCGGCAGTCGGCGGCGCTCAGGGGGAAGGTAGGGGAGCTGAGGAAGAGGGTGGCACCCTGTTGGGAGCTGAGGGAGAAGAGAAAGAACAAAAAAACCTCTCTCTCTCTCCACTCACACACACACACACAAATACACAAGCACAAATTGCAAAAAGCCCTCTACAACATGGGAAATTAGTCCCAAGTCCCTCTCAGCATGCACAAAATGCCCAGACACCCCTTCACATTCGATCTCACGCAAAACGGTGCGTGAAACAGGGTCCAATTCGCGAAACGATCAAAATGCAAAACGACCTCTCAGCGAAGATCTCACAATATCTCACGATCCGACCGTCGCATGTCAGAACGGATCATGCCATCGCGTTCAACACTGCCGAGACATGGAATCTACCATTTTGGATATTCAGAAACGGACTCCGAATAGTGTCACAATCCATCCTCTCTCCGCCAACAAAACTCAAAACCATAAAAAAACATAAAATACTATATATATACATATACATATACATATACATATACACCTATACATATATATATACATATACCAATACAAATACAAAGTAGAGGAGGGAAAACACAGAATTCAAATTAATTTTAAAAATTTTAAAAAATTCGAATTCTCTCATCACTCCCACCATACAAGAAGTTTCGTCCCCGAAACTTACTCACACACCATCCGCAAACAATTGCGTATACCTCTCTCGTATAGCCGACTCCAGCTCCCAAGTAGCCTCACGCTCCTCGTGATTCGTCCACTGAACCTTCACATACAAAATGCTCCGGTTCCTCAACTGCTTCACCTCGTGGGCCAAAATCCTCAAAGGCGCCTCGTCGTAGCTGAGATCCTCCCTCAGCTGAACCATCGTCGGGCTGATCACGTGAGAAGGGTCGGGGATGTACTTCCGAAGCATGGACACATGGAAGACATTGTGCACCCGAGCAAGACTAGGAGGAAGAGCTAACCGATAAGCCACCGGACCCACACGCTCAAGGATCTCGAACGGCCCCAGGAATCGCGGACTAAGCTTGCTCCGCAATCCGAACCGCTTGATCCCTCGAGACGGCGACACCCTAAGCAGCACATGCTCACCGACCAGAAACACTAGGTCACGTCGTCGCTGGTCAGCGTAGCTTTTCTGCCGGCTCTGCGCAGTCAGCAGCCGCTGCCTCGCACTGCGAATCCTGGCCTCTGCGTCCTCCAACAGGTCAGGCCCGATCACTCGACGCTCACCCACGTCATCCCAACAGATCGGAGATCGACAACGACGTCCATACAGAGCCTCGTACGGTGCCATCCCAATGCTCGCCTAGAAGCTGTTGTTGTAGGCGAACTCCACCAGAGAAAGATACTTGAACCATCCCTCACCATAGTCCAAAACGCATGCCCGGAGCATATCCTCGAGAGTCTGGATGACTCGCTCCGACTGCCCATCACTCTGAGGGTGGTAAGCTGAGCTGAAGTTGAGCTTCGTTCCCAGAGCCTGCTGCAAGCTCCTCCAGAACTGAGAAACGAAGCGAGAATCCCGATCAGAAACGATCGACACTGGCACTCCATGCAGCCTGACGATCTCATCCAAGTAGAGCTGCGCCAGTCGATCCCGGGACCAAGTCGTGTGCACCGGCAGGAAGTGAGCTGCTTTCGTCAATCGGTCCACAATAACCCAGATCGCATCATGACCTCGCTGAGAACGAGGCAACCCGGTGACGAAATCCATGGTGATATGCTCCCACTTTCATACTGGTACAGGCAACGGTTGAAGCTTCCCTGCTGGTCGCTGATGCTCAGCCTTCACCTGCTGACAAACCAGACACTGTGCCACATGCTGAGCCACGTCCATCTTCATGCCAGGCCACCAGAAACTCTGCTTCAGGTCGCGGTACATCTTCGTCCCTCCAGGATGAACGGTGTACGGCGACCGGTGTGCCTCAGTCAAAATCTCTCGCCTCAAATCCTGATCACTGGGCACACACCTCCGTCCTCGAAAGCGAAGGGAACCATCGGCGTGAAACATGAAGTCACCATCTCTGCCCTGCTCGGCCTCTGCTCGCACTCTCTGCAAGTGCGGGTCCATCAACTGCCCACTGGAAATCCGATATGCCAAGGTGGGCTGTACCACCAAGGTCAACATCAGTAGCTCCAGAAGGTAGGATCTCCAACTCTAGTCGACGAAACTCCTCCACCAATAGCTCCTGGTCGGTGATCATGAGAGACAGCTCCGCCGAAGGCTGCTTCCGGCTCAAGGCGTCCGCCACGACGTTCGCCTTGCCCGGATGGTACTGGATGGAGATGTCGTAATCCTTCAAAAGCACAAGCCACCGTCTCTGTCTGAGGTTCAGCTCCTTCTGAGTGAAGAGGTACTTCAGACTCTGATGATCCTTGAACATCTCACAATGCGCTCCGTACAGGTAGTGTCTCCAAAGCTTGAGAGCGAACACCACTGCTGCTAACTCGAGATCGTGCGCCGGATAGTTCTTCTCGTAGTCCATCAACTGGCGCGAAGCATACGCGATGACCTTCTCCTGCTGCATGAGCACGCACCCCAATCCTATCCGAGACGCATCGCAGTAGACCACAAAATCCTCACCAGGCTGCGGCAATTCTTAGATAGGGGCACGAGTCAATCTATCCTTCAGCTCCTAGAAGCTCATCTGACAAGCTGGTGTCCACAGAAACTTCTCGCCCTTCCTCGTCAGCTTGCTCAAAGGGGCGGCGATTTTGGAGAAACCCTCAACAAATCGCCGATAAAACTCGCCAAGCCGAGGAAGCTCCTGATCTCCGTCACAGAAGTCGGAACAGGCTAATCCACCACAGAGTCCACCTTCTTTGGGTCCACCGCGATACCAGACTGCGTCACGATATGACCCAAGAAGGAAACTTTCCGAAGCCAAAACTCACACTTCTTGAGCTTAGCAAAAAGCTTATGCTCTCAAAGTGTCAGGAGGACTCGCCGAAGGTGATCCTCATGCTCCACGTCGCTCCTCGAATAGATCAGTATGTCGTCAAAGAAGACCACGACAAACTAATCCAAGAACTGCCGGAAAACCCCGTTCATCAAATCCATGAAAGTTGCCGGGGCGCTAGTCAATCCGAACGGCATAACCGTGAACTCGTAATGCCCGTAACGAGTCCGGAAAGCCGTCTTCGCAACGTCCTCAGCCTTGATCTTCAGCTGATGATATCCTGACTGCAGGTCAATCTTCGAGAATACTGAGGCTCCCTGAAGCTGGTCGAAGAGATCGTCGATCCGCGGTAGAGGGTACTTAATCTTCACCGTCATCTCGTTGAGCTCGAACTCACAATCAAACCAACGTAAAAATCCTTGCGAGTCCATCACTCTGGTGCACAGGGTTGCCAATCGCAACAAGCGATAAAATCACCAGTGAGGCCAAACACCTGTCTCCAAATGATCGGACACGCAATCCAAAACAAGACTGCACGAAAGCCGCGACGAAAACCTTGTATGCCAACACACGCACAGAGACCTCGGAGCCAACAACCAGGCTCCCGACATCAGGTCACCAAGGCACCAAAACTCCTGGCAAAATCGAGATCACCACACAAGGATTAGCTCAAGGCTCACTACGTGATCAGGGATGACCACCACATAGTTTTCCCACAAGACGATGTAAAGAGATTGTCTTGCAAGAGAAAGCACCGACCCAATCCTGAAAGTCCCAAGAGGGATAGGGTATTCCGTCCTAACTTTTGACACTACGTTGTCTGCAGCCAACGTACTTATCAAAAAAAAAATGAAATATCCGAAGATCAAATGCCAACAACAAGTTGGCAACACCACAAAGGTACCAGGCCAACTCAACTCACAAGCTGGACCAAATTCACGGAAAGAATCACCGAATTAACGGAAATGCAAACCGACCCACAAAACAAGGTCTGCCCTGAGCCAACTCCCTAGGAATCTTCGGCTTCCAACAACAAACCGACGACAACTCGCGACGTAGGGTCGCCAACCACACGAACCAAAGCGAAGGAAAAACAATTTCCAACGTCGTCTAACCAACGTCAAACGTGGTGAGACCTCCAACAACAACCTGAAAGATCTCTCGACAACACGAAAGCCTACAAACACCACCAGAAATCCCAAGACACATCAATTTAGGCGTTAGGATAGCCGCATACGATGTAGGCACCAACAAAAACCTGACACCAAACAGTGTCCACTCAGTCTAGTACACGTCAGTTTGACGCAAGAACTAGCTAAAGGTCGAAAGACCAACACTGACGATTCCACCAGCCAAAACGTCAGAGGGGTTTCACCGCCCTACCCAACAAAACAGAAAAGGTAACACCAAAGTTGCGGTCGTCCAAAACCGCTACCAAAACCCTGGGCTACACTCTAGTAGCCCCCACGGAAGTCGCGATCGAAACCGCTCAAAGCACCGTCTCCGTAGAGACGTTCGCAGTGGCTCTCGTGCTCTACACAGAAAGTGGGGCCAGGGCAAGAACAGCCCAAACGACAACACAGATCCACCAAGTGACGCCACCTAGCCCGTTAGGGCCACCACCTGCCAACGAGTGGTTACGCAAAGGGGAAAACACACCCTGCCACTTGGTATCTGCCTGGTATTCCACCACCACTTCAAATAGAAGCACGAGTCTGCGAACAAAGGCGGATCGAACCTCAGGAAATCAGCCAATCGCGCTCGGATGTGGCCACCACCCCCAATCACGGGGTCGGCGTCCACACGCAGAACAGCCGACGTAGTCGCTGTCGTCGTCGCAGTCGTGGCCACAAACGGCGTGGGCGCCATAGGAGGGTCTGCAGTCATCGGGGCACTCAGCGGAGGAGGAGGAGGGGCTGGAGCGGCAGTCGCCGTAGCCTGCTGCTGCAAAAACTGCCGGAACATGCTGGAGAGGGCCGTCAGCTGACCCCTCACCTCTAGCAGCAGGGTACGGTCAACAGCAGGCTGCTCGCCTCCTGCCGGCTCCTTGCTCGAACCAGCCGCAGTAGCCCGAGTCTGAACACCAGCAGACGGCTCTGTAGGCGCACGCCTACCACCACGACCAGGGCGGGGAGGTCTACCACGACCACAAGCCATCTGCAAAACACAGAAATCGCGCAAGAGAAAGGGGTCGGCAACTCCCACAAAACACAAGCCGAAAACAAACCCACTCGAACTCGCGCACCTATACATCTTAGGTCTTCCTATGGGTCAGCCTAACCAATGGTTCAGTTACAAGTTTAGTGAATGAATGAGTGTTTGTACCCTTTACGCTCTGATACCATCTCAATCTGTCACGCCCCAGGCTAGTTTTAGAAGCGAAAATACGTGCAATTTTTTTTTTGAAAGCCTAGCCCGCGCCACGTACAGACCCGCCACAAATACAGGGCCCACTGTCCACACGCACAGAGCCTCCCATGTATTTGCACGGCGTACACAACATACAAACAGGATCACAACCATCATTCATTCATCACACAAACCACAACAACACAATAAGATTCATACAGCTAACAGTCCTTAAACCTGTATGAATCTAAACAAGTCCTTAAGTGAAGGATGATGCGTTGCACAAACAACAGATCATTCTAGAAAACTGCTCCTTACCCAGAAGCTTTATTTGAAACCCTAATCTCAATCATCTAAAGATCCTTTGAAAACCGTTCTCCACACGAGAACTCTCTTTTGAAATCCCAAAAGCCGATCAATCGAAAACGGTTTGAAAACTGTGTTCCTCTCCCCTGTCACTATGTTTTCGAAATTTGGAATTCTGTGTTCCTCTCCCCTGTCACTGTGTTTTCGATCTGTATACGTATATATATACTGGTATATATATATATGTATATAAGTTGTTTTATATGTGTTTTATTATTTGTTGAGTTTTGTCACGGAGAGTGAACGGCTTAACGGCGCAATCCAGAGTCTGATTCTGACGATCCAAAATGGTAGATTCGATGCCTCGGCAGTGCTGAACGCGATGGCGAGGTCCGTGTCGATATGCGATAGACGGATTGAGAGATCTTCCATCTTCTTCGCCGAGAGGTCGAATGGTACATTTTTGGTTTCGCGATCTGAACCCTGTTTCTCGCACCGTTTTGCGTGAGGTTGTTTGTGGAGGGGTGTCTGGGCATTTTGTGCTGGCTGTGAGGGACCCAGTAGTATTTTGCTGGGTTTGAGGGACTTTTGTGCAATTGTGCACAAGTGTTTATTTGTGTGTGTGTGTGTTTGGTGGAGAGAGAGAGAGAACCTCCACTTCCTCTCTCTTCCCTCAGCTCACAGGAGTGAGCCACCCTCTCCCCAGCTCCTCAGCCACCTCCCCGAGCTGCTCCGGCTGCCGCCGACCACCCCTGGCCGGCGCTACTCCGGCAAAGCTCTCTCTCTCCTCTTTTCTCTCTTTTCTTCTTCTTCTTCTCCTTCTTCTTCTTCCCTGCGGTGTGCACCCAGGGGGAACCCATGCATGGGCTTCCCCTGAGGTGGCACGACCGCCGGCGACATGCCCCGCCGTCGGGAGCTTCCGCCGAGCTGCCGCAACTGCTGCTATGGCAGCTGCGGGCAGTGGCTTGGTGACTCGAGCAGCCGCCGCCTCCCGCCGCCTCGGAGGGTGCGCGCCGCCACCCTTGGGACCTCCGGTGCTGCCCCCTACCTCCCCGGCCGTCGTCGTGCCGCCGGAGCGCCGCCGCAGCCGCCGCAAGCTAGGCTGGTGCAGCTAGGGCAGCCGCGGCCGCACTCTCTCCACCGCCGCCACCGTTGGTCTTTTTTGTCGCGGTCTCCGGCAGGCCGACGGCCGTCGACCCCCTCTTGCCGGTGCTCGCGTCTCCGCCGGCCGCCGTCGCCGTTCGTTGCCGGCGCCGCCGTGCCCTAGCCGCCCGAGAGCTCCTCTTCTCCCCGCGCCGCCGCCGCCGCTTCCTGCCGTCGGCCGAGGTGAGCACCCTCTTCCTCACCTCCCCCGCATCCGACCCTGGCCGCCGCTGGCCGTGCATGTCGGCCGGCAGCCGGCCGGAGCTAGTTTCTCCGGCCAGGGTGTTTTTGGCCGCAAGCTTGGTTCTTGGCCTTCTGTTGCCTCCCGAAGCTCGGAAAGGTGAGCACGATGATCGCGGCGACGCGCTGATCATCATGCCCACCTTAGTTTTCTATTTTGGTGGGTTGTTTTGCTGTTTAGCCTTTGTCGAGCATGTTGTTGTATGTTTTACTATTTTTATGGCTTGTTTGAGCCAGCGACTGTTCCTGTCGCAGTGGGGCTGTGAGCACGGCCTCCGTTACGTCGTTGCCTATCCGCTGGTGCTTGCGGATGGTCGTGCGGACGAACGGAGCGCTCGAACGGCCTTAATTATGCTTGCTTATTACATGTGTTCACTATTTTTATGGGTTTACTGTGCTTGCGACTAGTCCTGTCATAGTGGGACTGTGAGCACGGCCTCCGTCACGTCGTTACCTATCCGCTGGTGCTTGCGGAAGGTCGTGCGGATGTACGGATTGCTCGAACGGCCTTGTTTATTGCTCTTATGTATGTAATTGTTGCTTGTTTTGGGATTATGTTGAGTGTGGCAGCGTTGCGACGCTGCGGGCAGCAAGGGCATGACCCTTGAGACCCTGTGGACTGGTTGTCCAACCCCTTCGCCCTTCGCGGAGATCCGGATTCATTTCCGACGCGTTTTTCGATGAAATAGTCGGCGAAACGCGTGTTTCTAGTCGTGCGACTCACTCGCTGATTTCGCGAGCGACTTGGCTTCGTCGTTTAGCCTCATTGGCTGTTCCTCATCGCTGTCCCGAAGTTCCGAGGACAGCGGATGAGTGACGAGGGGTTCCGGTGCCAATTCGGCATTTTTCAGGAACCCGGGAAGCCTTTTCGGGTGCGTTGGTGTTCGTGGCACCCCGAGCTTGTGCTCGCTGTCCCGTCACTTGGTTTTGTGAATTCGGGGACAGCGAGGGACCTGGTTTGGTTGTTGGTACCCTTGTGGAGCTTAGTGTGGTTCGGGATCGTCCCGGTGGGTTTTCCGGGCGATCCGTCGGTTTCGGGATGTGAGAGTTATGTGTTTAGCGTCGACTTGGTGGACCTTGACCCTGTGAGTCTTTCGTAGGTCCTGTCGCGGTTCCCGAGAGCCGTCGATGTTAGACTTGATCTTTCGACAGGTGGGTACTTCGATCCGGAGTCGGTTCAGTGGACTACGGTGATACCTTTCTATCCCTTCTCTTGCATTTCAGTTATTAGTTCACTTGACTCCCGTTGCCTCTACTTATTTGTGCTTGGATATATAGTAGAGTAGTTGTGGTTTGCATGATTCTTGAGACGACCCAGTTGGTCGGTGGTGATCGCCTGTTGTTCCGAGCGATCCTCGTTGTGGTTTATCAGTTGCTTCACCTCAGGGTGACCTAAGGCGTGGGTTCACCCTGGGTGCACACTGCAGAGAAGAAGAAGAAGGAAGATGAAGGAGAAAAGAAGAAGAAAAGAGAGAGAAGGGTTTGCCGGAGCTTCCCGCCGGCCAGGGGAGGTCGGTGGTGGTCGGCGGCGCTCAGGGGGAAGGCAGGGGAGATGAGGAAGAGGGTGGCACCCTGCTGGGAGCTGAGGGAGAAGAGAAAGAACAAAAAAACCTCTCTCTCTCTCCACTCACACACACACACACACAAATACACAAGCACAAATTGCAAAAAGCCCCCTGCAACATGGGAAATTAGTCCCAAGTCCCTCTCAGCATGCACAAAATGCCCAGACACCCCTCCACATTCGATCTCACGCAAAACGGTGCGTGAAACAGGGTCCAATTCGCGAAACGATCAAAATGCAAAACGACCTCTCAGCGAAGATCTTGCGATATCTCACGATCCGACCGTTGCATGTCAGAACGGATTACGCCATCGCGTTCAGCACTGCCGAGACATCGAATCTACCGTTTTGGATCGTCAGAAACGGACTTCGAATAGCGTCACAATCCATCCTCTCTCCGCCAACAAAACTCAAAACCATAAAAAAACATAAAATACTATATATATACATATACATATACATATACACCTATACATATATATATATACATATACCAATACAAATACAAAGTAGAGGAGGGAAAACACAGAATTCAAATTAAATTTAAAAATTTTAAAAAATTCGAATTCTCACACCTTTGTATTTCTACTTTCATCATGGCCCCGGAGCGCTCCTTAGCTATTTTTCTTTCCCCGGACAGTGAGCACGGGCTTTGCTACATCGAGACCTATCAACTGGTGCCCTCGGTTGGTCTCGCAGACACGCGGTGTTCTTTATCGGCCATATTTAATGCTTATTTTAGCTTAAATCACTAAATGTCATTAGTGTAGGGGCCTTTGTGCAATTGTGACAGCAAGGACTGTCTTGGGCAGCATGAGGCCACTTAGTGTGACCCTTCGGACTGGTTGTCCAAGTTTTCGATGCCCTCGCGGAATCAAATTTGATTCTGAAGCGTTTTCCGGTGAAATCATCGGCGGAACGCAGTGATCATTGTGGGGTCCACTTTCTGTTGGTGTTATCACCCTAGGTTTGTCGCCGAGCCTTGTTGGCTGGTTACACTCACCGTCTCGAGTTTTCGAAGACAAGAAGTGAGCGACGGAGGGTTCCGGTGCCGAAAACGGCATTTTCGGGAACCTGGAATGGCATTAAGTGCGTTACTGCATATCCATTTTCTTTGGGCTTGTGTTGCTACCGGGGATGTGCTCCTAAACCTGGACTGGACTTGCTATTATCAAATTCAAAAGGTCTCTGCCCCTAGCCTTTTATTAAAAGAAAGAAGACTGGTGCCCTATCACGTCATTCCCCTTAGGTTACGCGAGAAGAGAAAAAGACGGAATCTGCACTTATTTGAATGGGAAAAGCATGCATGCTTCCCTAAGACTTCTTGCTTAGATGTAAAAAAAAAGTGTAGTGCTTACTTTCCTTTCTTGCCTTGCTTTTTGACTGCCAAACTTTCTTTGAAGGGGGGATCGACCAATCAAAGAAAAAAAACTAGAGGGCAATAAAGCCCGACAAGAGCCTATCATCCCCTATGTCTTACTATGCATGTAACTTTTGCTGTCCAAACACCTATCTTGGTGCGTTTCGGGACAGCGGGTGACTGAATGGTACAACGGTACTTTTCGAAACACTTCGTTGAGATCGGAAGTGTTTCGGTGGACTTTTTGGAACTTTCGGCGGTTCCGGGGTTATGTGTTTAGTGCTTTGGAGTCGACTTAATAGACCTTGACTTGGTGGGTCTTTCGTAGGTCCAGTCGACGTCCCAGTGCGCCTTGGGTGTTAGACACTACTACGGTTACAGGTGGGTGCTTTGATCCGGAGTCAGTACAGTGGTGCTAGCTCGGTGATATCCTTCCCTTACTCTTTCCCGTTGCTTCTGCATACTTCTGATGAGCATTAGACCACTAGACTTCCGGTTTATTTACTCTACTTCTGCTCTTTCGCATATTAGTAGTAGAGTGGTGTTGGATTTTTTGCATGATCTCTATCTATGGGACCTGATTGGTCGGTGTTGGTCGGTTCGTCGATCTGGTGATCTAGTTGGACAGGTGTTGGTTATTGACTTACTCTCGGCTCGGCTTTTTCCCGTCTTGTTGACTGTTGAGCATTTCGCATCGAACATCACAGCTCATGTAGCATGTCACGTACACCAGCGGTTTGGCCACCGTGTTCTTTTCCGAAAAAGTGGTCGTCTTCTCGACCCATGAGCCCCTGCAAGGTGCTAGCTGGGGTTTTGTGCCGGTGGGTGAGCATACTGTGGCACTGCCTGTGGTCTTTAGACCAATATGGCGAGGTGTTTGGATATCGGTTTTTAATACAGTTGATGCATATGTTTATTGTTTACAGGCTTATTGTTGTTCATATCCGTGTTTCCTTATCCACTACTGTACATGAGTATCTATCTATCTCTATTGTATTCCTCTCGCCAGTGAGTACACTCGCCCTCGTCGGCTTGCGGTACCCACTGGGAGACCCTTGTTGGTTTCTCACCCCTCCCCCCTTTCAGGTGATCTCGGTGGTGGGAGTCGGGACGGTGCGTGAGATACGGTAGCTAGCGAGCTCTAGAGGTCCCGATCTGTCGACATCGGTTACAGTTACTTTGACTCTGACCCGTTCCTTTATTGTTAATAAGTTAGAAAATTGTGGTTCAGTTATCTGCTTTTGTGATTGTCGATTTATAAATATTCCTTTGTTATGGATAATCAATTGTTTGCGAGTATTTGGAATGGTGACGCTTTTGGGATTTCCGGTGATATCGTAATTTCGGTTTTATGATATGTGGTTTTCTACCTCTCGAGGTAGTCGGCTTTTAAAAGAATGAGTTTTCGTGTGGGAGACCGTTTCCAAATGACTTAACGGCTTTATCGATTCTTAGTATTTCAAAATGAAGTTTCTGGGTGGGAAACACTTGTAAATGATAGAATTGATTGTTGTAATGTGCATTTGCATCATCCTTCGCCTAAGGAGTGCTTAGAGCATGCATCATCTCAAGGATAGCTAGCTGATTGATTATCGTGAGCATCTGCATTATGAATGTTGTTTGTGTGATTGAATGTTAGTGTTGCAACAGTTTCTCATAGTGGTACGCCGTACAAATATAGGAAAAACTCTGTCATAGTGGACAAGGAAAACTTGTATTTGTGGTGGGTCTGTTCTGTCTCGTGGCGAGTTTGTATTTAAAAAAAAAAAGGGGGAGGGGGGGGGCAATTTTTTTCCGCTGGCTTTACTTTCGAACTAGTACTTTCTTCGAAAAAGCTTTACAAAAGAGGCCCTGGAGCGTGACAATTTACCATCTTAAATTATAGAGAGATTATGAAATAGACCTCTTAATATTATTTTATTTTATTTAGTTTTGTTGACCTTTTTTGAACTTTTATCTATTTTAATTTACATTATTAAGTCACCTAAGATGGAGATTTTTTTTTCCTAAAACTAGCAATCTCATTAGCTACTGGTTGATGATTATTAAAAATCCACAAATCCTTCAGCTAAAATAATAATTAAAGATGTAAAATTTGATCAAATTCAAATTAAAATAAAAAAATTAAGAGGATTTCAGAAAAAAGAAAAAAAAACCTATATAGTCCAAAGGTCAATGTTAGACTCGCCTATAGTTGAGGGCTCTCCATATAATTGCCCCTAGCTTTAATGTCGCAACGCGTTAAAACTTTCCAAGTTTTTCTCAAATCAGCTTGATAGGTTATTAGTTTAGTAGTATTCTATTTACCTTTTTGCCATTACCAGATGAAGAATGTAGATGTATTCTATCATAATAGATTAGCCAGTAGAGAAGCATGCCTCTAAAATATATAAAATATTAGCATGTAAATTTTTATTTTGAAATTAATACAATATGGTTTTCGTTGCAAATGGCTATGCAAATAGAGTATTTTATTCATGCATGTGAAGGTGTGGTGAAAGACTACCTAGTGCACATGATAATTTTTAGCATTTGTGGACCTTCGTGGATTATAAATATTCTACAATTAATAAAAGAGGACCTTTTAACATAACAAAGAAAACAAAAAGATCAAGAAAATGATCGAAATCTGTGTACATGGCATAGAAAAATATGTTGAAGATAAGACCAAACTATTTGTTAGAAAATTAGTTACTTAGAATAATCCTTCATTTGTTTAGTTTGATAAACATGTGTTAGTTGCGTTGTTAATCAATTTGTTGGGTTGTTAGCATTGTTACCTATTTATATATTGGTAACCATCTAGGCCATGAATGTACCAAAGAGGATCCACCAATTAATTAAGTTTTTTCATATTATTCTTATACTGCCGTATCTCATCTTCTCTTTTCTATTTTTAATTTTTATATGAATCACACACACCATAACAAGTGTGGTGATCTTGTGAGTGCACCTACCACCATAACAAGTGGTATCAGAGCGAGGTTTTGACGTAAGAGAAGAAGACGATGGCGGTCAACGGTGTCGGCGGATCTCAACCGGTTCTCCCAACATTCAAAGGGGTGAACTATAATTTCTGGTGCGTCAAGATGAAGACGCTCTTGCAGTCACAAGATCTATGGGATCGTGTGGAGAAAGGGTCCACAGATGCGAGCCCAAATACCGCAAGGAAGGATGCGAAGCCGTTGTTCCTCATTCAACAGGCCGTTGATGAGGAAATTTTTCCTCATATTGTTGCGGCTAAAAAATCAAAGGAGGCATGGGATACACTACAAATCGAATATCAAGGTACCACCAAGGTATTAAGAGTTAAGCTTCAAACCTTAAAAAGAAAGTTTGAAACCACTTTTATGCAAGAAGGTGAAAATATTCATTCTTTCTTTTCAAGAATGACGGAAGTAGTTACACAGATGCGCACTTATGGTTATGCTATTTCTAATGAAATTGTTGTTGAAATTTTTTTACGAAGCTTAACACGCACGCAAGTATGAGCATGTTGTTTCTGCAATAGAAGAGTCAAAAGATTTTTCTAAATATTCATGTAGTGAATTACTTGGATCTCTTTTATCACATGAAGAACGAATGGATAGGCCTCATGAAAATTTTATTGAGAATGCTTTTAAGACTAAATTGAATATTTTGCAAGATACAGAAAGAGATAATACAGATTGTAACCGACAAGCATCATCATATCGAGGCCGTGGTAGAGGACGTGATCGTAGTCGTGGATGCGAAAATAGAGGTAGAGGTAGATATGGGATGACAGATCAAAAAAGTGGCGATAGATCATATGGATCCAACCGAGGTAACACTTATAAGAATATCCAATGTTATTATTGTAAGAAATTTGGCCACACTGAAAGATTCTGTAGATTAAAAAAGGAAAATAATGGATCAGTTGATGCTAAATATGTAGAATCTGACGTTCTTTTTGCTTGTTATACCATAAATAATTTTTCAGGAAATATCTGGTATTTGGATAGTGGTTGTAGTGCTCACATGACAGGAAGAGAAGATTTATTTATTGAGATGGACATATCGATACATAAACCGGTCAAAATGGGAGATGGCCGAGTTCGTGAAGCACAAGGAAAAAGAGCGGTGAAGGTAAATTTTTTCGGAATTACTAAAATATCGGATGTTCTTTATGTTCCTGGATTAGATGCAAATTTATTTAGTGTTGGCCAATTTCTTACGTTTGGATATTCTTTAGTATTTGAAAATTCTAAATGCCTTATTTATGAAGATGACAAGAAAAAGAAATTACTTGCTCAAGTTCCCATGGCTAAAAATAAGAATTTTCCTATGCATGTTGATTTTCAAAGTCATGTTATGAAGGCATCTATTGATGAAAATTGGTTGTGGCACGAAAGGTTTGGGCATTTGAGTTTTGACAGATTGGAGCTTCTACATAAGAAGGATATGATTGACGGTTTGCCACTAATTCCACATGATGAATCGCTTTGTGAAAGCTGCATACAAGAAAAGCATCATCGAAATTATTTTCCAAACAGAAGCTCATTGAAGGCAAAGAGCCCGCTAGCTTTGGTTCATGCAGATGTGTGCAGCCCTATGCAAACCCTCTCATTGAATAATAATGTCTATTTTGTGGTATTTGTTGATGGTTATAGTCGTATGACTTGGGTTGACTTTATAAAGCAAAAATTCGATGCTTTCTTATCTTCCAAAAAATTTAAGAATATGGTGGAAAAAGAATCGGGTTATAAAATAAAAACTCTTCTGACAGATAGAGGCGGTGAATTTATTTCTAATGAATTTGAAGTTTTTTGTGAAGAAACTGGAATTCACAGGCAATTGACGACAAGTTACACCCCACAGCAAAACGGAGTAGCGGAAAGGAAAAATAGAAGTCTGGTAGAGATGGCCAAGAGCATGTTGAAGGCTAAACAACTACCAAATAAATTTTGGGCGGAAGCAGTTTCTACAGCGGCTTACATTTCAAATCGGAGTCCTACATCGTTTTTGGAGAATATTACTCCGTATGAAGCATGGACCGAACGAAAGCCGAAGGTAAAATATTTTAAAATTTTTGGTTCTGTCGCTTAAGTCCATATACCATCACAAAAATGACAGAAGCTGGATGATAATTCACAAAAATGCATTTTCGTGGGGTACAGTGATAGAAGTAAGGCATATAGACTTTATAATCCCGTTTCATGTTCTTTAATAATTAGTCGTGATGTAATATTTGATGAACAAAATAGTTGACAGTGGGATGAAGTTGTGCAAGATCGGCTTATTGGAATGGTTGATGAAGAATCTCCTACGACTAATGAGACAGAAAGTGCGAGTTCAAGCCCTACTCACACTTCACCAAGTTCTTCAACAAGTTCATCTCCCGAACCATCTCCATCAAGGATGAGGTAGCTGCAAGAAATTTATGAAAGAACAGATGTGTGCCAATTCAGTTCTACACTTGAACCCGAGATCTTTGAAGATGCAGCAAAATCACCAGATTGGTGCAAAGCAATGGATGAGGAGATATCGGTGCTAGAGCGGAATCAAACCTGGGAACTTGTAGATCTACCCCCAGATAAAGAAGCTATCGGCTTAAAGTGGATTTACAAAACCAAGTTCAAGCCCGACGGATCCATCCAAAAATTGAAGGCTAGAATTGTTGCCAAAGGGTATTTACAACGAGAAGGTATTGATTTCTCTGAAACCTTCGCTCCAGTTGCTCGTTTTGATACAATAAGAACAGTTTTGGCTCTTGCGGCTCAATATAAATGGAAAGTTTTTCAACTTGATGTTAAATCTGCACTTTTAAACAGTTTTTTGGATGATGAAATTTATGTTAAGCAGTCTCAGGGATATGAAATTAAAGATATGGAAAATAAAGTGTATAGGCTCAAGAAGGCATTGTATGGGCTCAAACAGGCGCCGCGGGCTTGGTATAGTCGGATTGATGCCCATTTTCTTCACAATGGTTTTAGCCGAAGTGAAAGTGAGTCTACACTTTATATAAATTCTGAAGGTACGGAAGTTTTAATTGTTTGTCTTTACGTTGACGATTTAATATATATTGGAAACTCGCAAAAAATGATTAATGAATTTAAGTCTCATATAGTACGAGAGTTTGAAATGACGGATCTCAATTTGATGAACTATTTTTTGGGTCATGAAGTTGTACAATCGGAAAAAAGGAACTTTTATTTCGCAAAAGAAGTACATATCTGATTTACTTGACAGATTTGGTTTGAAGGATTGTAATTCAGTGGCAAATTCGATGGGAACAAATTTGAATGTCACGCCCCGGGCTAGTTCAAGATGCGGAAAAACGTGCTAATTTTTTTTTTTTTTTTTAAAAGCCTAGCCCGCGCCACGTACAGACCCGCCACAAATACAGGGTCCACTGTACACACGGACAGAGCCTCCCCTGTATTTGCACGGCGTCCAACAACAAACAACAGGATCACAACCACCATTCATTCATCCCAACAGCACATCAACACAACGAGAGATTCATACAGCTAACAGTCCTTAACCTGTATGAATCTAAGCAAATCCTTAAGCGAAGGATGATGCAATGCACAAGCAACAATCATTCTAGAAAGCTGCTCCTTACCCAGAAGCTTTATTTGAAATCCTAATTTCAAACATCCAAGAATCATTTGAAAACTGTTCTCCACACGAGAACTCTCTTTTTTTTGAAGTCGCAAAACCGAGCAATCAGAAATCCATTTGAAAACCGTTTCCCACACAGAAACCTTGCTTTACGACGCTACCACGAGGGGTAGAAAACCAAAACTGCTCGACAAAAGAAACGATCGAATACAACCAATCAGTACAAGCATGCTATCATCACTCAATCATAAAGAGTAGATCTACAACACATAAGCATGCTATAGTAAGCCCAAAGAATAACTGAACCACAAATGACATCTAATAGGCGAAAGTAGGGTGATAACCAAATCTGGGGATGTAGCCTCATGAGTCGGAACCTCTAGAGCTACTATCTAGACGTGCCTCGCAGCGTCCCGACACTCACCACCCTGCTCACCTGAAACCTGCAATGGGGGTGGGGGGTGAGAACATGCACGCATGTCTCCCCTCCCAGTGGGTACCGCAAGCCGACGAAGGCGAGGTGTACACACCGGCACGAGGGTCAACAAAAGATAGATATGGTATACAGTAGCACAAGTAAGTATGAGGCTAACATACAACTGAAATAACCATGCTACTGTAAGCAACTAGTATGCATCAAAGGAGATAACTACAAAGTAAACCCAATCTATAGCCACCGGGACGCACCCCGGGCACTGTCACAACTTGCTCAACCAACTGGCACAAACCTTCTGCACGCAACGCAGTAAGGCTCACGGGTCGGGACCGCTCTCCACAACCCTTTTCCGGAAAAGAAGCTCAAACGGTGGATCAGACCGTAGGCATACGTGAGGTGCTAGGGAGCTGTGACGATCGATGCGTATGCTCAATCCACAGAACGGCAACAAGCCGAGAAGCAACCAATAAGCCACAACTAGGATCGCTCGGAACAACAGGCGATCACCACCGACCAACTGGGTCGTCTCAAGAAC
This sequence comes from Puya raimondii, assembly GCA_016920855.1. Taxonomy (NCBI): domain Eukaryota; kingdom Viridiplantae; phylum Streptophyta; class Magnoliopsida; order Poales; family Bromeliaceae; genus Puya; species Puya raimondii. The sequence continues at coordinate 121,835,893 of JABWPP010000050.1, read as the reverse complement.
CACGCAAACCACAACTAGGATCGCTCAGAACAATAGGCGATCACTACCGACCAACTGGGTCGTCTCAAGAACCATGCAACTACAACTACTCTACTATCCAAGCACGCATATAAGTAGAGTCTACGGGAGTCAAGTGAACTAAAAACTGTAATGCCAAAGAAGGGATAGAAAGGTATCACCGTAGTCCACTGAACCGACTCCGGATCGAAGCACCCACCTGTAGGTAAGATCCAATCTAACACCGACGGCTCTCGGGAACCGCGACAGGACCTACGAAAGGCTCACAGGGTCAAGGTCCACCAAGTCGACGCTAAACACAAAGCTCTCACATCCCGAAACCGGCGGATCGCCCGCGAAACCCACCGGGGCGATCCCGAAACCACACAAAGCCCCCGAGGGGTACCAAACAGCCAACAAGGTCCCTCGCTGTCCCAGAACACACAAAACCAAGTGACGGGACAGCGAGCACAAGCTCGGGGTGCCACGAACATCAAATGCACCCGTAAAGGCTTCTCGGGTTCCCGAAAAGTGCCGATTTGGCACCGGAACCCCACATCACTCATCCGCTGTCCTCGAAACTTCGGGACAGCGATGAGGAACAGCCAACAAGGCTAAACAATGAAGCCAAGTCGCTCGCGAAAATAGCGAGTGAGTCACACAACTAGAAACGTGCGTTTCGCCGATTATTTCATCGAAAAACGCATCGGAAACAAATCCGAAACTCCACGAAGGGCGAGGGGGTTGGACAACCAGTCCACAGGGTCTCCAAGACCTTACCCTTGCAGCTCACAGCGTCGCTACGCTGTCACAAACGCCAAAGTCCCCAAACATGCGACATACATATACATACAATCACTAAATTAAGCCGCTAGAGCAAACCGTACGTCCGCTCGACCTTCCGCAAGCACCAGCGGATAGGTAGCGACGTCACGAAGACCGTGCTCACTGTCCCGCTGCGACAGGACCAGTCGCAAGCCGGGAAATCCCATAAAAACAGCGAGCGCGCGCGCAAAAGCAAGCTTAACTAAGGCCGTGTGAGCAAGCCGTACATCCGCACGACCTTCCGCAAGCACCAGCGGATCGGCAACGACGTAACGGAGGCCATGCTCATAGCCCCACTGCGACAGGACCAGTCGCAGTCCGGGAAGGTGCATAAAAACAGCGGCAATAGGCAAAAAAATAGCCCGACGAAGGCCGAACGACGCAACGGCTCAACCAAAACCAGAACTAGGGTGAGCACGGTGTTCGGCACATCGCTGCAATCGTCGGGCTCACCCTCCCGAGCTTCGGGAGTCAGCAGGGAGCTCAAACATCCCAACAAAACAAGAAAACACCACAGAACTGACCCCTGGCCGGAGCAGCTAGCTCCGGCCGGCTGCCGGCCGACAAGCATGGCCGGCGGCGGCCAGGGGTGGATGCGGAGGAGGTGGGGAAGGTGATGCTCACCTTGGCCGGCGACGGGAAGCGGCGGCGGCGGCGCAGGAAAGAGCCCTACTCTCGGGTTAGCAAACCCGAGGCTAGGGCACGGCGGCGCCGGCAACGGGCGGCGACGGCGGCCGGCGGCGACGCGAGCACCGGGAAGAGGAGGTCGCCGACCGACCGTCGTCCTGTCAGTGACCGCGACAAAAAGGGTGGCGGGTGGCGGCGGCGGAGCAACCCCAAGCCGCGGATGCCCTAGCTGCCCCGCCGAGGCTTGCGGTGGCTCCGGCGGCGCTCCGGCGGCACGGCGATGGCCGGGGAGGCAGGGTCCGGTAGCGGAGGTCCCGAGGGTGACCATGCTCACCCTCTCCGGCGTCAGGAGGCGCGGCCCCACCAAGCTCGGCCAGCACAGCTCTCGGCCAGAGCTTGCAGTGGCTCCGGCGGCCCCACGGCGGCGGCTCTCCACTCCGGCGGTCGTGCCACCTCAGGGGAAGCCCAAGCATGGGTTTCCCCTGGGTGCACACCGCAGGGAGAAGAAGAGGGAGAAGAAGACAGAAGAAGAAGAAAAAGGAGAGAGAGGGTGGCCGGAGTTGCTCCGGCCAGGCAGTGGCCGGCGGCGGCCGGCGCTGCACAGAGAGGAGGCCAAGGGGCAGTGGGAGCTCGGGCTCATCTCTGGGAGTAGTGGGGGAGAGAGGGAGAGAGAGAGGAGAGGTTGAGTGTGAGAGAGGTGGAGTGTGCAAGTGGTAAAGAGAGGGGGGTGGGTGAGCCTCATAAATGCTCCCACCAACCCCTCTCAGCCAAGCCCCCCTCTCCCACAGCAAGCTACAAAATCCCCCCAGGCCCCCCGCGATTCGAAAATGCGCGAAACGGTGCGAAAACGGGGACCCGATCGCGAAACATAAAACGTGACATAGGACCTCTCGGTGGTCAAGATGAAATAACTTTTTAATCCGTGCGTCGCACGCCGACACGGATCGCGCCATTAAGCCGTACACTCTCCGCGACGAAAATCCGAAAACTTAAAAACTCCACCAAAACTCACTTATATACCTATATATACATATATATCTATATTATATACGTATACCGAGCAAAAACACAGTAATGGGGGAGAGGAACACTGAGAATTCCAAATTCCCAAAAATTCGGATTCTCACATTGAAGTTGTCAGTTAATGGCGGTGCTGAAAAAGTTGATGCCAATAATTACAGAAGTCTAATAGGGAGTTTATTGTATGTGATGCACACGAGGCCAGATATTTTATTCAAGACAAGCTTGCTTTCTCGGTTTATGCAAAATTCGAGTAAAATCCATATGGGTGCAGCAAAGCGGATCCTATGTTATTTGAAGGGGACTAGTGGCGATGGATTATGGTTCACTAACTCTAATATTTTTCTCTTTTTAGTTTTTCTGACAGTGATTGGGCAGGTTCTATTGACGATCATAAGAGCACAAGTGGATACGTGTTCAAGCTCGGTTTGAGTGCGGTGTGTTGGTCCTAAAAAAAAAATACGTCGGCGTTATCTTCTTCTGAGGCCGAATATATTGCGGTTACTGGCGTAGCTTGCTAGGCAATTTGGTTGCGGCAAATTTTATGCAATCTGAAGCAGAACCAAATGGACCAGACAGTCATCTACTGTGACAACCAATCTACGATCGCCATGGCGAAGAACCCGGTGCACCAAAATCGCACCAAACATATCGAAATCCGCTACCATTTTATTCGAGACTAGGTGGCAAACGGCAATATCGTGTCGAAGCATTGTTCGACTCACCAGCAACTTGCGGATATTTTCACCAAGTCATTACCGGTGGAGAAATTCGTTTGGTGTCATGAAGGACTTGGCATCAACGAGTTTGGTCTTACAGGGGCGTGTTGAAGATAAGACCAAACTATTTGTTAGGAAATTAGTTACTTAAAATAATCCTTCATTTGTTTGGTTTGATAAACATGTGTTAGTTGCGTTGTTAATCAATTTGTTGGGCTGTTAGCATTGTTACCTATTTATATATTGGTAACCATCTAGGCCATGAATGTACCAGAGAGGATCCACCAATTAATTAAATTTCTTTAATTATATTATTCTTATACTGCCGCATCTCATCTTCTCTTTTCTATTTTTAATTTTTCTGTGAATCACACACACCATAATAAGTGTGGTGATCTTGTGAGTGCGCCTACCACCATAACAAAATAAACATATACATACTATGGTTCCATCCTATTGAATAAATAAAAAATTTGCAAAAAACTTCTCATCTTTCAGATTTAGCCTATGATATTCTAATACTTTATACTATAGAACTTCATTAAAATCTAATGTTTTTAAAAAAAATAATAAAAATAGAGAAATAATACTATTAGGCATTCCTTGGATTAGAGAAATCTGTAGAAAGGATAAAAAAAAGTGTACCAAATTACACCACGTTAGCAATTTGTACCATCAAAAAATGTTAAGGTTTCATTGTTGCCCACAACCCTTAATTTAGGAGGAAGATGATCGGGACTAAACCTTAAAAGGATGAGGAGGAAGATGATCGGACTAAACCGTAAAAGGGTGAGGCGGAAGATTGAGGCGGGAGGGGACAATATTGGGAATCCACGTTATTTTGATATAGATGAGGATTTAACAGCTTCTACCAACATTTAATTTTAAATGCTGGTAATTAAATCCTCTTAGAAGCATTAAAAAATAACTGCCAATGTTTAAATTATCTTTTACCGGTATTTAAAAATAATATTGCTAAATATTCTTATTTACCAATAATAATTTACAAATGTCAATAAATGACATATTTAGCAACAATCCTTTATAAATGCCAATATATTTTGTATTTAGCAATATTTAAATAAATATTGCTACAAATAATGCCGCTATATGTTAAACTTCTAGTAGATATATATTCCTTCGGTCTGTTCCTTTCTTTTCAGCTTGAACAGTCCGCGTTAATGTTGCCCTTCTTCTTACAATAATTGCAAATCAAGTTCTTGTGCCTGGATTAGACCTAGCCTTTTCTTTACTGTCACAAAAATTTCTCTGTTTTGATCTTCCTCTCTTAATAGACCCTATGCCTGACTTTAAGTGGTACCACTCATCTCGTTATCGATCCGCTCTTTCGAGAGGAAGGCAGTTGAGACGTCTTCCAAAGAGATGGTATCACGTCCATAAAGCATAGTATCTGTAAAGTTTGTATAAGAAGATGGTAGAGAACATAAAAGTAATAGTGCTGATCTTCATCATCATACCTAACTTTCATCATCTCCAAATCAGTATGATTTCTTTAAATTTATCGAGATGAGTCTTTATGGTCTTACCTTCTGTCAGACGATGAGAGTACAACTTCTGCTACAGATGGAGTTTGTTGGTAAGGCTTTTCGTCATTCACAACTACTCCAGTTTCAGCCATAAGCCTGTAGTAGTTTTCTCCTTAATGACATGCTGTAAGATCTCATTCGAAAGATGTAGTTGGATTTGTGTAAAGGCCTTCCAGTTCATCTTCTCCTTTTCCTCTTGATTGAGGGACGCAGACATCTTCTCCATCCCGAGCAGCGCATCTTCTAGCTCCATCTGAGCTAAGATTGCAAGCATCTTCACTTGCCATAATGTAAACCTTGTGCTATGGTCGAGCAAAGGGAGATCATACTTCACGGACGCCATTGATGAAGAAAGCCATCAGTAAACCAAGGGCTCTGATACCAATTTGCTACGACAAGCGCACAAACAAAAAAGGAAAACGACGATCGAAAGTAGATAAAGCACAAAAAAAATAGTAATGTAAAATGAACACAAGGATTTACATGGAAAACTCTTTGTAAGGGGAAAAAAATCACGGGGGAAGGAAGATAGAACTTCACTATGAAAAGGAGAGTACAATGTTTGTAGGTACAATACGTTGTATCGTGTCTAGGGCACAAAGAAGAAAGAGACTTCTTAACGGGTTTCGGATCCGATCCATACATCCATTTTCTCGAGTCCTCCGCTACCCACCACATACATTCATTTTTTTCTTTCACAAATTCTTTTCTAAATTTGTCGCACCACGAAATTGTTGACGAATCGGGGGCCCAAAATTAAAGTTGATCGATTACCAAATTTCGAGGCACATCTAACAAATCTCGACCTTGACGAGAAATTTTCTTTAAATGAAGCACTAACCATAACTCTCCACCTTCTCCACAAGCCCCTGAAGGCAGTCCAATCAACTATTAATACTAATCAAGTCCTTGCAATGCTTGAACTTGAAAGGAGTAAGAGGCTTCATTAAGATGTCAGCAGGATTCTCTAGAGTGCTAATCTTTTTTACTGCAATGTCACCTTGAGTAAGAACTTCGCGAACAAAATGATACTTGACATTAATACGCTTTGTTCTCTCGTGAAAGATTTGATCTTTTATGAGATAAACGACACTTTGACTGTTACAAAATATTGTAAGTTTCTGACTGTTTTTGCTTAATTCACTAAGTAAACCTCTCAACCAAATACGTATCGACCTGAGCCCTCCCCTACCCACCATAGACATCCATTTTTTCTTTCACAAATTCTTTTCCAAATTTGCCGTACCGCGAAATTGTCGACAAATCGGGGGCCCAAAATCGAAGTCGATTACCAAATTTCAAGGCACATCGAACATAATACATATTAATTTATTTATAATAATAAGAGTAATACTTCTGCTACTAATAACAATAACAATAATTAATATTATTATTGCTATTATTATTATTATAAATTTTCAAAAATAATATAAAATAATAATATTAGTATTTGTTTTTATTTTTATTTTTATTTTTATTTTATTTAGCTAAGAATAAGAATGATTATATTTTTCTTTATTTTTAATTAGCTAGATACAGAAATGAGAATAACCTCATTTCACTAAAAAGATGGAATAGTTGTTCGCAGATTATTCTTAAATTATCTAGAATAATCTGATTTGACAAGAATAATTATCCTGACTATTTCTCTAAGGCGTTTGGTGGAATAACGGCGATAAATTTTGTTGTCTCAGGTTTGTTCTCATACCAAAATAGTCTTAAGAATGGGGGATAAGTTAGAAAAATAGATTAAACAATAAGGGCAAAAGTGGTATTTCACCTTCTTTTTACTTTGGTTGAGGCTTAACGTGGGTTTAACTTGAGATAAGCTAAATATTGCCAACAATGAGGGTATATTTGAATGACGAAGAAAGTTTAAAGAAATATATATGAAACAAAAAAAATTCTTAAAGAGATATGAGATATTTTGGAAATTTCGAGAGGTACTAGGCAATTATTCCCAATTTATAACATCAACAAAAAAGTAATTATTAAATATCAAAATTTGTAAAATAAAATAGAAATAATTAGTAAGCATAGGATTTTTAGTTGTACAAAAGATACCTTTGCATGTGAATGTTAAGAGGCCACAATTAAATACCATCGAGTTTATTAAGCGGTCAGTTTCAAAGTATCTATAGAGCCTAGAGATCTTGAAATCAGGAAACACAACTTCTTAGGCATGCTTGTTTAATCAAAACTGGAAATGGGTGAGATTATTTTTGGCTATAAATTTTCACTTTTATTATTTAATTTGTCACTGTTTAAACTCATCTTCACTTTTTTAAAACATCATAATAACTTTGTCCTAAGCCGTGCCGAAGTCAACTACCGAAAAGAAAGCAATAGAAAAAATAATAATAAATAGCAATGGAGAAAAAAATTTCACCAAAATTTCAGTTTAATTGAAAATAATTTTTAACCTACAAATTACTTATGAACAACCAAACATGCCCTTAAGCGTACATGCTGAGCTTAGAGATGCATGTTTAAATTATTAGAACACATGCTTGCTTAGAGGAGTTTTTGTTAGAAATCCGCCACTTACACTGATACCAGATTTACTCTGATACTAGTTTATTATGACAAAAGCATAAATGATCTAGTTCATCGGACGCGAAAATACAAAAAAAAAAAAATCGAGAAAGAGAGAAGAAAAAATAAGGCACAAAATATTTACGTGGTTCGGCCACTGGCCTACATTTATGAGTGAAGACATAGTGGAGATTTTTATTATAATTAAAATGGTGTACAAAATATGTCTCTCACACAAAATTCTAGTTCCAAAAATACACCCATACTTTTATTCATTTGCCGCACCAAATCAATAAAATAAAATGTATATTTATAATAGTGATTAAATCCTAATACAATTAGAAATACAAATACACTAAGAATAGAAATAATCTCAGGCATAATCTAAGTTTAATTTAATAGGACAATCAAAACAGAATAAGGGTTAGGAAACCTTGCAGTTTCAGAATTCCCACCTTGGCATGAATTCTCTATCTTCTCCATTAAAACCCCCAAAACTCTTTAAGTGATGTTACACATACAAACCAAGTTTACGAAATACTTAAACTTGGTTATTGAAAGAGAATTAATAAGCAAATCCGCGGGGTTCTCTGAAGTGCCAATCTTCTCATTCTCAAGTTACGCCTTTTTACAACCTCTGTTGCATCAGAATGACAACTTACCATAGAGCGCAACTATTGGAACGATCAAACTTCTCGATCTCAAACTTCGTCAACGTTTTGAACACTCAAACGAACAATTCGGCTCTAATACCAGTTTGTTAGAACTTTGCTACTTACACTGATACCATATTTGCTCAAATACTAATTTGTCATGACAAAAGCGGAAAAGATGTAACTCGTCGGGCGAAAAAATACCAAAAAAGAATCGAGAAAGAGAGAAAAAAATAAAGCACACAAAGATTTTCGTGATTCAACTACTGGCCTACATCCACGGGCAAAGAAGCAGTGGGGATTTTATTATAATCAAAGTGGTGTACAAAATATGTCTCTCTCACAAAATTCTAGTTTCAAAAATACATCCATAGCTGTCGCATTAAATTAATAGAATAAAAGGTATATTCATAGTAGTGGTTGAATTGAGAATTGAGTAAAAGGTATATCCATAGCTGTCGCATTAAATTAATAGAATTTTCGGCCCTTGGATAGAGCGATGTGCGTTTATGATGATAGTGGGTCCCGATTAAAATGATAGTGGTCTCCGAGGATTGAGTGGATAGTTGGTTGAATAGTATGATCTAACAAGTGAAAATGGTCAAAGGGGTAGATCTAACAGCGAAAATTTACAAGCACCAAGCGTTTGGCACTATCGATAGTATACTAGCCGGACTCTCTTACTCTATATAAGACTCTCTTACTCTATATATAATTAATAAATTTAATTGAAAAAAAAGTCGGTTGAATTATTTTACAAAATTTAGAAATCTAATTATCTAAATTAAAAGTTGCTTTTATTCTTTTCCAGTTTCTTTCTTCAGCGGCCGATGGAGAGGTTTACTCGAACTTTTGACTCGAGTTCTCTCTATCTTCTTCCTATAGACTTTCAAGCCAGTTGAAAGGGATCTTAGTGGAGGCACAAAGCCACCGTTTGGTTCGGAGATAAGAGGGGGATAACCCCTTATCACTCCTTTATACTCAAACGTAATTTTTTTATTCGAGAATAATAGTTTTTAGGTATCTGGAATAAGCTGGTATAACTATTCCCATCTATAACCCTATTTTTTATATATAACTATCCGCTATTCTTCTTATTCCATATTATCTATCCAAACGCTATTTTTTTTATCCCCGAAAACAACCTAATTTTCATCCAAACGCTATTTTTCTTATACCCATACTTATACTTATTTTTGAAATAATTAGTTCTTACTTATATCCGAACCAAACGAAGTCTTATAAGACCATATTTAAGAGAAGAATATCCTTGGCTAAATAAAAGAAAGGATTACTTCTTTGACGGCATCACCCTTCACTCGGAAGAGGAAAAATTCGATCCAGCAACTCCTGCATCTGCTTCTACTCTATTCTGATTTCCGCCTCTTGTAAGACTCTATCATCCTTTAGCCCTTCCGGGAAGAAAAGGTCGGTACCGGAAAAAAAGATGAGTTTTTTTAAAAAAAAATCGTGAGCTTTTGATGGATGAGATCACAGCCGTCCATGGACTTTCTCTCCCATCATCTACCCTCGTAGATCAAACACGCGTCTGGTATTAAACTCTCGAAGGTGAAACGGAGCTGTTTCTAACGGTACTCTCGATTCCTAGGGTTGGAGTTTTCGGGATCCGAGGGGAAGCGAGGAGATGTACCAATGGCGGAAGTTCGAGTTCTTCGAGGAGAAATCCGGCGGCAAGGGCTCCGTCCCCGGCGAGATCGCCGGCGAGATCCGGTGCTGCTCGAGCGGGAGGGGCCGGGTCGCCGTCGGGTGCGGCGACGGCACCGTCGCCCTCCTTGATCGCAGCTTCAAGGTCTCCTATGGATTCCAAGCGCACGCCTCCTCCGTCCTCTTCGTCCAACAGCTCAAGGTAGGTCTTCCGAAATCGCTCTCTATGTCGTCGTCGTCGTCGTCTTGGATCATGCGTAAGATTTGGATGATGTGATTGGTTGATTAGGGGTTTTTTTTTTGTGCGGTGAGATTGATAAGAGGATCGTTCTTTTGATTTGGATGATTTGATTGGTTAATTAGGGTGTTTTGTGTGCCAAGATTGATATGGGCGTCGTTCTTTTGTGTGCTTCCTGTTTCTTGTTTTGCTTCTTGGGTGGATTTGAATGATCTGATTGTAAAATTAGGATTTCCGAGCCCTAAATTGGTGTGGAGATCAGGTCTTGATGTCTTGTGAGTTGATGTGTTGAAATCAAGGCGTTGTACTTAAGATTATACCTCTATAACAATAGAATTCTTTTTTTGCTAGAAATGAATTGCAGAATTTGCAGCAAAGGCTTTTATTGGATACAGAAGCACCAATTCTTTTGGTTATATGGATTATTTTCCGTCAATAGGCTTTGTCAATTAAATCAATAAAAATCATTGTGATGTCTCGATGTTTATTTTTGTTTTTGTATGTGATTTGAAGATAATAATTAGTTTTGAATTTTTGATGTTGTTAAGAATATTTTCTTTTTTCACTGGTAATTGTTGGAAATACATCATTCTTAATTGTAAAAGATCAATCTAGGACGATAAGCCTCATATGGAAACTCTTTGCTATTTTTTTTCCCTTTCTACATTCTATATCTTTTTTATAGTACAATGCCTTTATATATCTGTTGGCATAAATTTCAGCTCTAGCCAATTACAGGGTTGCAACAAATAAGTTGTATTATCCTTTTTCTGGTCATATTTTTTATTTGAGAAATTTCTTTTCCTTTTTCCCTTTCAGATGCCTTTAGCTGTTATATCAATTCGTGCTTATGTTTGTTGTTGCTTATGTAGGTAATATATTTCTTTCTGTTCTTATGTTAATATATATTTCTTTCTATTCGTATGCTGCAGGAGGCAGTATCCTCGTTGATTACTTAGAATGTGTTAAGGAATGATAATCGAGCATGATGTAATGATTTTTTCACCTTACTGTTTATGATTTCTACCTTTTAACTTTCATGCTCCCCTGAACCCAATACTTGTCTGAGGAAGAGTTTTGCAAAGAAATGCACAACTAGTTTCCACGTTAGAGACAGGCATACTTCTTAACACACTGCTATTATTGATCATACAGTGATTTTATTATGTTTTTCTTTGGTCGATCAGCAAAAAAATTGCCTAGTGACCATAGGAGATGATGATCAGATGTCTTCCCAGCCATCTTCAATTTGTTTAAAGCTTTTTGACCTCGATAAGGTGGAAGAAGAGGGTTCAAGCTCGGCAACTCCTTTTTGTGTCCAAATATTGCGGATATTCACCAACCAATTTCCTGAGGCCAAGGTATATTCAGTTGCATGATGCTTAGTCGAGGGCTTAAAAGAGCTATATTTCTACTAAATGTCTTTTGCAACTTTTGGTATTTATTTCTATATACTCGAACATATCTGATATTGCAGATTACATCATTTTTAGTTCTTGAGGAAGCTCCTCCGATATTACTTATAGCCATTGGCTTAGATTCCGGTTCCATTTATTGCATCAAAGGTGATATTGCACGAGAGCGTATTACACGCTTCAAGCTGCAGGTTGAGGCAGTTTCAGACAGTATTAATGCTATTACTGGTCTTGCTTTCCGAGCTGAGGGTAGAACTCTTCAGCTCTTTGCAGTCACTTCCTCTTCAGTGAGTTCGTTCAATTTACATGATCAACCACCAAAGAGGCAGACCCTTGATCAAATTGGTTGTGAGGTTAATGCTGTTACAATGAGTGACCGCCAGGTAAACAAATTTCTTTTTCCCATATGTAAATTGTTTGCTTTTATGGCATTGAATGACTTTGTTGGGCATTGACTGTATGGTGTTTATTACTAAACAATCAGGATCTGATTATCGGTCGACCTGAAGCTGTGTACTTCTATGATGTTGATGGGAGAGGTCCTTGTTGGGCTTTTGATGGTGAGAAAAAATTTCTAGGATGGTTTCGTGGGTATTTACTATGCGTTATTGGAGATCGAAGGACTGGTAAGAACACTTTCAACATCTATGATCTGAAAAACCGATTAATTGCCCATAGCATGTCTATCGGGGAGGTTTCGCACTTGTTATGTGAGTGGGGCTATATTATTCTAATAATGGCAGACAAAAAGGTCCTCTGCATAGGAGAGAAAGATATGGAAAGTAAGCTGGATATGTTGTTCAAGAAGAATCTATATACTGTTGCCATAAATCTCGTTCAAAGTCAGCAAGCCGATGCTGCAGCTACTGCTGAAGTGCTACGAAAATATGGTGACCATTTATATAGTAAGCAAGAATATGACGAAGCTATGTCCCAATACATTAACACCATAGGACATCTTGAACCTTCATATGTCATCCAAAAATTTCTGGATGCACAACGTATCCACAACCTCACAAATTATCTAGAAAAATTACATGATCATGGATTTGCCTCTAAAGACCATACAACTCTTCTCTTAAACTGCTACACCAAATTGAAAGATGTGGAGAAACTTAACAAATTCATCAAAGATGAAGATGGTGCCGGTGAGCATAAGTTTGATGTGGAAACTGCGATAAGAGTATGTCGGGCTGCTGGATATCATGAACATGCCATGTTTGTGGCTAAAAAGGCTGGGAAACATGAGTGGTATTTGAAGATTCTACTAGAGGATCTTGGTAGGTACAATGAGGCCTTACAATATATATCAAGCCTCGAGTCTAACCAAGCTGGTGTTACCGTGAAAGAGTATGGAAAGATTCTTGTAGAGCACAAGCCGGCTGAAACTGTTGAAATACTGTTGAATCTTTGCACCAATGATGGGAAATCTACAACTGCGAGGGCTGCAAATGGGATGGACTTACTTATGCTTCCTTCACCCATGGATTTTGTCAATATTTTCGTACACAACCCGCAATTTCTCATGGAGTTTCTAGAAAAGTATATCAACAAGGTCAAGGATTCACCTGCTCAAGTCGAAATCCATAACACGCTTTTGGAGCTTTACCTATCTAATAACTTAAACTTTCCATCAGTCTCCCAAGAAAATGATGTTGTAGATCGTGATCATAAAGCGAGAAATGGTAAGGAAGTTGGTAACGGGTATAAAACCGATGGTAAAGCAAAATTACCTGTTCAAAATAAGGATTCGAAGAAGGACAAGGATTGTACTGAAAGACAGCGCAAAGGACTTGCATTGCTTAGGAGTGCATGGACATCTGAGATGGAGCAACCTTTATATGACGTTGATCTTGCTATTATTCTTTGTGAAATGAATGCATTCAAGGACGGGATGTTGTTTCTGTATGAAAAGATGAAACTCTATAAAGAGGTGATTGCTTGCTATATGCAATCCCATGACCATGAAGGTCTGATTGCATGCTGCAAAAAGCTAGGGGATTCATCACAAGGGGGTGATCCAACTCTTTGGGGCGATCTGCTGAAATACTTTGGTGAGCTAGGAGAAGATTGCTCAAAAGAAGTAAAGGAGGTCTTGACTTATGTTGAGAGAGATGATATTTTGCCTCCCATTGTTGTACTACAAACCTTGTCAAAGAATCCATGCTTGACACTTTCTGTTGTCAAGGATTATATTGCTCGAAAGCTTGAACAAGAATCAAAGTTGATTGAAGATGACCGCAGAGCTATTGAGAAATACCAGGTTAGTATCATAAGAACACAGTAGTCTTAATTTGGTTCTTTCTTTTTCAACTTCTTTGCTTAAAAAACATAGATAGCAAGATACATAAAGGAGAGCTGGAGGATATTGAGTTGAGGAATGCCAAAGTAGAAACTAAGATGATAAAGTCAAAATATTCAATGTTACTTGAAAGGAGCAGATCTATGCAAGTCATTGGTGTAAGATTTGAGCATTGAGGTGTGAATGTCAATTGCTGGCACAGTATGACACACAGAATGGCTTTTGGCATTGTAAAGCTCGTAAGCAATGTATTTTGTTAATTGTATGCACTTAAATTTTATTTTAAAGTGTGATAAAAGATTTATCATCTACTAATTATCTATTCAATACCTTCAGATTAAGCAATCTTTCTATGATCAAATTCTTCTCGAATATGAGTAAATTTATTTAATTTTTGAGAAAGAGCAGGCATTTATTAAAAGTGTCCAGAATATCTTAGCTTTAATGCCACCAGTCCTGAATGTGTTTGTTAACTTAAGTGGATTTGTTAGTTTTTGCAAAGACTAGGACTGATATGCTAAGTTTACAATTTAGCTAATCCATGTGTATACATATATATATATATATATATATATATATATATATATATATATATATATATATATGTTTATATTTATACAGGAAGAGACTGAGACAATGAAAAAAGAGATAGGCGACCTCAAGACCAACGCCAAAATCTTTCAACTGAGCAAGTGTACCGCTTGCACATTCACCCTTGATCTCCCTGCAGTTCATTTTATGTGCATGCACTCATTCCACCTACGTTGCCTAGGGGACAATGAGAAAGAGTGCCCAGAGTGTGCACCTGAGTACAGATCCATTCTGGAGACCAAGCGCAACTTAGAGCAAAATGCCAGAGATCATGCTCTGTTTTTCCAGCTCCTGAAGGGTTCAAAGGATGGGTTCTCTGTTATTGCCGACTATTTTAGTAAGGGCATAGTTAGCAAAACTGCAATTCCGCCACAAGAAAATACTCGGTAGGCAATTTGTTCTCTTTTCCTGACTCGGTGTTGACTGGATGTGATGACCAAGAACGGAGTTGACAATCAACTTATGAGTTACCACTTGGGAGACCGTTGGTAATGCTGTGAATTATTGGAGCTTTACTGGTGATTTTTATCTTTCTGCTGGAGAAAGTTTTTGAGGCTTTTGCTATTTGGTTGTTCTACCCTTGGTGCAGTTGAAGATTTATCCTGGTGAACCAGAGGTAACATGTATAAGAGTCTCAATTCTTTGAGTTGAAGACAAAGAAATGTATATTTATAACTAATACGAGCATTTGAAGAAATCATGAGAGAGCACAGTAGCATCTTGAGGTACGATCAATGGCTCAATTTATTTTTTATGTGTCGATAAATTCCTTAAGAGTGCAACTTCTTTGCTCTTTTGTAATTGTTTGAATTTATGCTTTTCTTGTGTAAATTGAATGAATCGGCTGATCTGAGGTCTCTGATTCTTCGATAATATTTGCTACGAGTATAGTAGGCTTTCTGTGTCTTCTATAGATCTCTGATATAGTAATTCATACTGTGTTTTATGTAATCAATTTTTGTTTTATGTAATTAATTTTTGTCCTGTGCCTTGGTCTCTTCTACATATGCTGTTTATAAGTTGTTGATGTATGTAGCAAACTGGATAATATTTTGTTGGAGCATAATAGTTGCAGTTTGCTTGTGTAAATCAAATGAATGAGCTGATCTGAGCTCTTTGACGCTTGGTGATATTTTTGTATAGGGTTTTTTTGTGATTTCTTTAGAACTCTATTGCTGGCGATACAGTAATTTGTACTGTGTTTTATGTAATTAATTTTTGCCTTGCACCTAGATTTCTTCTGCATTTGCTGTCTAAAGTTATTGATGTATTGTGCCAAGCTGCTTTTTTTTATTTCCCCCTCATTGTTGCACAATGTTTAAAGGTGTTATCTTCCTCTCACTTTCTAGGACGCATGTTGTCGATAAATCCAAGTCGATCCAGTTTTGATCTGAGGCACGTTAAATTATAAATTTTTTTGTTTTTTATTTCTAATTTTGTCACGCCCCGCCGGCCCTTTAACACCGACTAGGTGGAAAGGATAACCGTACGGGCGCATGCCCCAGACCCGCCGAACGGATAGAGTCTTTTCTACCCGTCCAAGGCGTCACAACACAAGCTTATCCACAATGTTCCAACTAGGAACGGAGCACAAGAGTTGCACAAGAAAAGCATTAACATAAAGAAGTTCTACTTCTATTACATCACATGGCACAATATACATGTCCAAATTTTTTTTTTCTTTCACTTTAATTTCATACACTATGTTCCAAAACGATGGAATATATAATTTTCATCCATAAAATAAAAATTCCCCTCTGCCATCATAATTCAAAACTAAGGGTACACTCTAAGTATCACCAAAATGGAAGGGCCGCTATCTAGAGAGCTAAACCCTTGCCTCGCTCCGCCGCCTCACTCGCGGAAGGACCTGAAAAACGTGGGGTGAGAACTATAAACATAGTTCCCAGTGGGTAAGACCACCCAAGAGAGAAGCTCGACCCACCAGGTCCAAAAAAATACCATACGCATAAGTTAGATCACATATAACTATACAACAATTATTTACATGCTTGTAAATAAACATAAAGGATGCAACCAAATGAAATATAATTTATCATTCTCTCCTAGGTTCATCCTATATTCCGCATTGACTAAGTTCAATTACTAGTCATTTACTTATGATTTCGGAATCGCCGTCTCACCATATTTATCCCAACATTCGAGGAGTGAACTCGTCACCTCCTAGTTCGAGTAGCAAACTCGTCGCATACTCGGGATAGCAAAATCGTCGCATACCCCGTCTCAACACCGCCATCACATGTCATGGATAGCGAACTCGTCGCATATCCGGGATAGCAACCTCGTCGCACATCCCACCTCGACACCGCCAACTCATGGCGTGGTAGCGAAATCGTCACATACCCGGGATAGCAAAATCGTCGGACATCCCGTGTCGACACCGCCAACTCGTGGCATGGTAGCGAAATCATCGCCTACCCGGGATAGCAAAATCGTCGCACATCCCGTTGTTCACATTTTTCACTTGCTAACCTAAGTCTCATGACCTTAGGTTCAAGTCACTAAGTCTCGCCTATGTTCAATAACACTAGGCTTACTTTCTCTTTCTCAACCTAGGTTCCATGACTCTAGGTTCCAACCTCATGTCCAACCTATGTTCAATGACACTAGGTTTCAATCTCACATGTTCCAACCTATGTTCAATGACACTAGGTTTCAATCTCACATGTTCCAACCTATGTTCAATGATACTAGGTTTCAATCTCACATGTTCCAACCTATGTTCAATAACACTAGGTTTCAATCTCACATGTTCCAACCTATGTTCAATGACACTAGATTTTATTCACACATGCAACCATGCAACAAGTATAGATAATTGAATTATACTTGATTTCTATATCATGCAATAGGAGCTCATTTCTCTACCTATCATGATTTTTACCCTTGCCAACATGCAAATTCTAGGGTTCACAACACATACCATTTTATCTTTAAATGAATATTTACCCTAGACATGGAAGTGACCTAATCACTTCGGTAAACACAAACCCACCTCAAGAGCTTTCAAATCCTTGTATTCTTCAAGCTCCTAAGTGTCCAAGCCTTGAGTTCTTGCTTCAACCCAAGCTTCTACAAGAAAACGGTTCGTTACTCGTTACGAACCCCTAAATCAACTCAATACTTGAAATCAAGTGTTCCAACATGATTTCCTATGCCTCAATTGCAATTATCGAAGGTCCAAATATTTTTAGAACCTCACATTGCAAAAATCCCCATTCTATCTAGGGTTTGCATGCATGCAAGCCAAACCCTAGATTTCATGGCCAATCTCCCACCATTTGTGGTTTAGATTGCCAAGGGTTCCCAAAAACCTCATAACAAAGGATTAAATTCAAGGTTTGAACCCAAAACGTGAGGTACTAACCTTAATCACGAAATTCCCAAGCTCCTTCTTGCACCAAGAAGCTTCTTTTCTCCTTTGGAAGTTTTTTTCCAAGATCAATCCACCCTTTTCTCCAAGTTTTGGAGAAATCTCTAGAGAGAGAAAGTGGAGAAGATGAAAAGGAGAAGTGGAGAAGAAGGTGACTGAGAAAGGGGGGTGTTCCCTGCCTTTCAAACCCTCCTTTGAGTGTGAAAAGACTAAATTGCCCTTCTCAACACTTAACACTATCAACCAGCCCAAACTGGGCACTGTATACCGGTATGTGCATATGCATACCGGTATACTCGGAAAATTCCGCAAAAACTCGAGAGCTGGGTTTTCGGTTTCAACCATGGCATTCCGGTATACCTCATCACATACCGGTACTAATCACTTCAGTACCGGTATGGAGATCCACATACCGGAATCCAGTGCAGACTTCACAAGTTTAGCAGTTTTAACTTTTCGAAGTCCGTTTTCGCGCATCGCTTGCGCCGAAAACACTTCACACAAGTCCCAAACTTGGCCGAAGCCTCACATATAGCCTCTCATGCCATTTTTTCACCGAAACTCTACAATTTGTAGAAGTTCGGTACGATGCACTGAAATTCAGTGTACTACATTCCTCCCTCCTTAAAGAGAGTTTCGGCCGCGAAACTATATCATACCTCAGCTGGACTCAGCGAAGAGGTAAGGAAACCGCTCCCTCATCGAGCTTTCCAATTCCCACGTAGCTTCGCGCTCACCGTGATTCGTCCATTGTACCTTTACATAAGGGATTTCACGGTTCCTCAAACTTTTCACCTCGCGATCCATGATACACAAGGAAAATTCTTCATAAGTCATATCCTCATGAAGCTCCAAAGGCACATACTCGAGGACGTGCGTCGGATCATACATGTACTTGCGGAGCGTCGATACATGGAACACATTATGTATCCCCGCAAGTTTCGGCGGCAAAGCTAGCCGATATGCCACGGATCCCACACGCTCCAAAACTTCATAAGGTCCAATGTAACGGGGACTCAATTTACCCCGAACACCAAATCGCTTCACCCCTCTCATGGGTGACACTTTCAAGAAGACGCGGTCTCCTACCGCGAATTCCAAGTCTCGTCGACGACGATCCGCATAACTCTTTTGTCTGGATTGCGCCGTCGACAAGCGCTCGCGTGCCAAACGGACATTTTCCTCCGCTTCACGCAACACTTCCGGTCCTAAGACCCTTTTCTCGCCGACTTCACTCCAATGAATAGGAGAGCGGCATTTTCTTCCATACAAGGCCTCAAAAGGTGCCATTCCGATGCTAGATTGATAGCTATTATTGTAAGCAAATTCAGCCATCGGCAAGTGAGTAGGCCATGCACCTTTGAAGTCCAACACACACGCTCGTAGCATATCCTCCAAAATCTGAATTGTTCTTTCCGATTGACCGTCGGTTTGAGGATGAAATGCTGAACTGAAATCGAGCCGTGTACCCAAAGCTTCTTGCAAGCTTTTCCAAAAATGCGATGTGAAACGGGGATCTCGATCTGAAACTATCGAGGTCGGGACCCCGTGCAACCGCACAATCTCGTCCAGGTAGACTTGCGGTAACTTGTCCCCCGACCAAGTGGTGTGGATTGGCAAAAAGTGTGCCGACTTTGACAAACGATCCACCACCACCCAAATCGCGTCGTGGCCACCTAATGATCGAGGTAAGCCCACAACAAAATTCATCGCGATATTTTCCCACTTCCAAACCGGAATGGGCAATTCTTGCAATTTTCCTGCCGGAAAGCGACGCTCGACCTTCACTTGTTGGCATATTAAGCATTGTGCCACAAAGCGTCCCACATCAAGTTTCATCCCCGGCCACCAATAATGCAATTTGAGGTCCTTGTACATTTTGGTGCCGCCCGGGTGAATCGCATAGGGAGAAGCGTGAGTTTCTTTCAAGATCTCCCCACGAATGTCCTCAACTTTCGGCACGCACAATCGATTTCGAAATCGAATTGCGCCCTTCGAGTCTACATGAAAATCACCGGCGCGCCCGCTCTCGATAGCACTCCGTACCTTTTGGAGTTCCGGATCACCGGATTGCTTTTCTTTTATTTGCTCCAACAAAGTTGGCCAAATCTCGAGATTCATAAGTCTAGCGGGGACGCCCGGGGCCACGATCTCCAAGTCGAACCGGCCCATTTCTTTGAGCAACGGCATTTGTCCCGTCATCTCAATTGCGAAGTTCTCCACGGATTTTCTACTGAGCGCATCGGCCACCACATTGGCTCTACCGGGGTGGTACAAGATGGTCAAGTCGTAATCTTTTATTAACTCCAACCACCTCCGCTGCCTCAAGTTCAACTCCTTTTGAGTGAATAAGTACTTTAAACTTTTGTGATCCGTGTAAACCTCACAATGCTCCCCGTACAAGTAGTGTCTCCACAACTTGAGTGCGAAAATCACCGCCGCAAGCTCTAGGTCGTGGGTGGGGTAATTTTGCTCATAGCTTTTCAACTGTCGAGAGGCATATGCTATTACTTGTCCTTTTTGCATAAGCACACACCCAAGACCACGTCGTGATGCATCACTATACACCACAAAATCCTCCCCCGCAATCGGCAAGGCGAGAACCGGAGCCGAAGTCAACCTTTCCTTTAGCTCCTTAAAGCTTTGGTCGCATTCCTCGCTCCAAACATATTTGGCTCCCTTGCGGGTAAGACGCGTTAGTGGACCGGAGATTTTTGAAAATTCCTCCACGAACCGCCGATAGTACCCCGCAAGACCCAAAAAGCTTCGTATTTTCGTGACATTGGTCGGGCGAGGCCAATCCTTGATTGCCTCAACTTTCATAGAGTCTACTGATACTCTTTCCGCGGAGATCACATGACCCAAGAAAGCGACCTCACGAATCTAAAATTCGCACTTTTTCAATTTGGCGAATAACTTGTTCTCTCGAAGAACTTGAAGCACAATCCTTAGGTGCTCTTTATGTTCCTCTTCACTCCGAGAGTAGACAAGAATATCATCTATGAACACAACCACAAATTGATCCAATAGTGGTTTGAACATACGGTTCATTAAATCCATGAACGCTGCCGGGGCATTGGTAAGCCCGAAAGGCATAACCGTGAATTCATAATGTCCATACCGCTTTCTAAACGCGGTCTTATGCACATCCTCCGGTTTGATCTTCAATTGGTGATAACCGGATTGCAAATCAATCTTTGAATACACCTGAGACCCTTGCAATTGATCGAACAAGTCATCAATTCGGGGTAACGGGTATTTATTCTTGACGGTCACTTTATTCAACTCGCGGTAATCTACACATAACCGCAGCGAACCGTCCTTTTTCCGCACAAATAGAACAGGGGCTCCCCAAGGTGACACACTTGGCTTCACGAAACCCTTGTCCATTAAATCTTGCAATTGTGCTTTCAACTCCCTTAGTTCCGCGGGTGCCATCCTGTACGGGGCCTTAGAAATCGGCGCCGTACCCGGGAGCAAATCGATCACAAATTCTATTTTCCGGTCCGGTGGCATTCCGGGCAACTCCGTCGGAAATACATCCGGGAACTCTTGGACTATAGGAACGTCCTCAAGTCCCAGCACTTCCTTCCGGTCATCCACTACCGTCGCCAAGTAGGCAATGCATCCCCTAGCAATAAGCTTCCTTGCTTGCGACGTGGACACCATCGACGCAAAAAGCGAACTCCTACACGCACGGTACACAAACTCCTTGTGCCCGGGTTCTTTAAACTTCACTATCCGGCTCTCACAATCAATAGTGGCGTGATACTTTGAGAGCCAATCCATTCCTAGGATCAAATCATACTCATTCATTCGATTTAACACCAGCAAATCAGCTGGCATGATCCAGTTCTCAACCCTCACAGGGCAATCCATACACGCATGATGTATACAAAAAGTATGTTCAGGTACTTGCACAGTTCTTGCATGCGTGGCTTCTACGATTTCTATTCCATGTGCAATAGCAAATGATCGAGCAATGAATGAATGCGATGCACCGGTATCAAACAAAGCTCTACATCGAATGCTTTTAATTAACACAATACCTGCCACGACGTCATCCTGGGCAGAAGGCTCCTCCACCTGAGAGGCGAACACCCGCCCACTGGGCGCGGGTCGCTGGCCCTCCACTGGTCTCGGCGGCTGTGCACGGCCCGCCGACATCGCCGCGGGTGGGATGCCCGCAAGCTGCCTCGGTGGTGCAAACGCCGACGCCGACGACGGTGCTCGGCTATCATCCATCGGACAGTTGTACCGCATGTGGCCCGGCTGTCCGCACTTGTAGCACCGGCCCTCACGATAGTCACACTGCTGAGGGTGGTGGGGGCCGCTACAAATCGGGCACTGGGTCGAGGGTCGATTCCGCCGGGACCCTCGGGACTGATTTTGCGACTGCGAGTGCTTCGGGGGTCGCTTTGAGCTAGACTGCCCACCCGAGCCACTCGCCGGTCGTTTCTTTCCTTTTTCCTTATCTTTCTCTCTTTCCCAAGACTCGCGCTCCTCGCGCGCACATGCATTCCCGTGCTCCACCTAAAGAGCACGGTCCAAGACCTCCGCAAAGGTCTGTAGCTTGAGGGCGTGCACCGCCCTAAAGATTTTCGGTCGAAGTCCGCGCACGAAACAGTCGACCTTGTCCAATTCTCCACGGACAACGTGCGGTACGCAATTTATAATGTACGAGAACTCCCTCTCGTACCCGCGCACGGTACGGTTCCCTTGTTTCAATTTCCGGAACCTTTCTTGCAGTTTCCTTTTCTCGCTATCGGGGAAGTAGGCGGCGAACACCATACCCCGAAATTCCTCCCATGTCGGTGGCGGAAGGCTAGGGAGTCGATCACGCCGGACTCCCTTCCACCACACCTTCGCCGATCGCTCTAAACAATGAGCGGCGAGATGCACCTTATCCCTCTCCAAGATATAGAGATCCTCGAAGAGCGTCTCTAACGCGTCGATCCATGTTTCTACATCCCACGGATCCACATTCTCCCCGCTAAAAATAGGCGGGTTGAACTTTTTGAACCTCATGAGAGCCGCAAGTGCGCGCTCTCGTTCCGCGTCCTCCATCTCGGAGTCGGGCATAGGAGTACCCGACCCCTCGGCCACAGTCGGTGGTGCAGGTGGCGCCACGGCCGGCGCCGGTGCCACCCCCTCGGCCGGTATCGAAGCAGAGGCCGGAGGTACTCCCGACCTCTCCTCCCGAACCGCAGCCACTTGCTGCGCCATCTCGTCTTGGAGCTTTTTAATTTGCTTCTCATGTCGTTGCATGGCTTCGGCCTGTCGCCGAACCACGCCCATTAACTCATTCAACTCATTACGAAGAGCCGAGTTCTCGCCCTCCCCGAACTGTTCGGGAGCCGCGCTCGCTCTCCCGAGCCCAGCCCTCAAAGGAGGCCTTCCACGTACCATTATCCTGAAAACACAATGACTTTGGTCATTTCATGACATTCAAAGTCATTCGCAACACTATATTTTACGAAAATAAGCGTGAACCCAATCTAGACGAAAGTCACACAAGGGTCCTTATTCCCCTCACTTGGTTTTCATGTTGTCGGCCGCCAACACGAACACACTTGGCGAAGAATAAGACACACCTCGAATCTACCTCTATTTCCAACTAGAGGTATAAGGATATAACCCAATCACTTATCTTTCGCCACAATCAAAGATCTCGTCACTCACGAGCCTACACTCCTAGGGTCTTTTCCATCCTAGGGTTTCTTAGGTCAACCTAGACCGTTTCTATTCTCTGATACCACCTCAGTTTGTCACGCCCCGCCGGCCCTTTAACACCAACTAGGTGGAAAGGATAACCGCACGGGCGCATGCCCCAGACCCGCCGAACGGATAGAGTCTTTTCTACCCGTCCAAGGCGTCACAACACAAGCTTATCCACAATGTTCCAACTAGGAACGGAGCACAAGAGTTGCACAAGGAAAGCATTAACATAAAGAAGTTCTACTTCTATTACATCACATGGCACAATATACATGTCCAAAATTTTCTTTTCTTTCACTTTAATTCCATACACTATGTTCCAAAACGATGGAATATACATCATCCATAAAATGAAAATTCCCCTATGCCATCATAATCCAAAACTAGGGGTACACTCTAAGTATCACCAAAATGGAAGGGCCGCTATCTAGAGAGCTAAACCCTTGCCTCGCTCCGCCGCCTCACTCGCGGAAGGACCTGAAAAACGTGGGGTGAGAACTATAAACATAGTTCCCAGTGGGTAAGGCCACCCAAGAGAGAAGCTCGACCCACCAGGTCCAAAGAAACACCATACGCATAAGTTAGATCACATATAACTATGCAACAATTGTTTACATGCTTGTAAATAAACATAAAGGATGCAACCAAATGAAATATAATTTATCATTCTCTCCTAGGTTCATCCTATATTCCGCATTGACTAAGTTCAATTACTAGTCATTTACTTATGGTTTCGGAATCGCCGTCCCACCATATTTATCCCAACATTCGAGGAGTGAACTCGTCACCTCCTAGTTCGAGTAGCGAACTCGTCGCATACTCGGGATAGCAAAATCGTCGCATACCCCGTCTCAACACCGCCATCACATGGCATGGATAGCGAACTCGTCGCATATCCGGGATAGCAACCTCGTCGCACATCCCACCTCGACACCGCCAACTCATGGAGTGGTAGCGAAATCGTTACATACCCGGGATAGCAAAATCGTCGCACATCCCGTGTCGACACCGCCAACTCGTGGCATGGTAGCGAAATCATCGCCTACCCGGGATAGCAAAATCGTCGCACATCCCGTTGTTCACATTTTTCACTTGCTAACCTAAGTCTTATGACCTTAGGTTCAAGTCACTAAGTCTCGCCTATGTTCAATAACACTAGGCTTACTTTCTCTTTCTCAACCTAGGTTCCATGACTCTAGGTTCCAACCTCATGTCCAACCTATGTTCAATGACACTAGGTTTCAATCTCACATGTTCCAACCTATGTTCAATGACACTAGGTTTCAATCTCACATGTTCCAACCTATGTTCAATGACACTAGGTTTCAATCTCACATGTTCCAACCTATGTTCAATAACACTAGGTTTCAATCTCACATGTTCCAACCTATATTCAATGACACTAGGTTTTATTCACACATGCAACCATGCAACAAGTATAGATAATTGAATTATACTTGATTTCTATATCATGCAATAGGAGCTCATTTCTCTACCTATCATGATTTTTACCCTTGCCAACATGCAAATTCTAGGGTTCACAACACATACCATTTTATCTTTAAATGGATATTTACCCTAGACATGGAAGTGACCTAATCACTTCGGTAAACACAAACCCACCTCAAGAGCTTTCAAATCCTTGTATTCTTCAAGCTCCTAATGTCCAAGCCTTGAGTTCTTGCTTCAACCCAAGCTTCTACAAGAAAACGGTTCGTTACTCGTTACGAACCCCTAAATCAACTCAATACTTGAAATCAAGTGTTCCAACATGATTTCCTATGCCTCAATTGCAATTATCGAAGGTCCAAATATTTTTAGAACCTCACATTGCAAAAATCCTCATTCTACCCAGGGTTTGCATGCATGCAAGCCAAACCCTAGATTTCATGGCCAATCTCCCACCATTTGTGGTTTAGATTGCCAAGGGTTTCCAAAAACCTCATAACAAAGGATTAAATCCAAGGTTTGAACCCAAAACGTGAGGTACTAACCTTAATCACGAAATCCCCAAGCTCCTTCTTGCACCAAGAAGCTTCTTTTCTTCTTTGGAAGCTTTTCTCCAAGATCAATCCACCATTTTCTCCAAGTTTTGGAGAAATCTCTAGAGAGAGAAAGTGGAGAAGATGAAAAGGAGAAGTGGAGAAGAAGGTGACTGAGAAAGGGGGGTGTTCCCTGCCTTTCAAACCCTCATTTGAGTGTGAAAAGACTAAATTGCCCTTCTCCACACTTAACACTATCAACCAGCCCAAACTGGGCACTGTATACCGGTATGTGCATATGCATACCGGTATACTCCGGAAAATTCCGCAAAAACCCGAGAGCTGGGTTTTCGGTTTCAACCATGGCATTCCGGTATACCTCATCACATACCGGTACTAATCACTTCAGTACCGGTATGGAGATCCACATACCGGAATCCAGTGCAGACTTCACAAGTTTAGCAGTTTTAACTTTTCGAAGTCCGTTTTCGCGCCTCGCTTGCGCCGAAAACACTTCACACAAGTCCCAAACTTGGCCGAAGCCTCACATATAGCCTCTCATGCCATTTTTCCACCGAAACTCCACAATTTGTAGAAGTTCGGTACGATGCACTGAAATTCAGTGTACTACAAATTTTATAATTATAAAATTATATTTATAATTTTTTTGTTTAAGTTGGTAAGAAAATTGAATAGCTTAGAGTGGATTTAATTTTTAGGATAAAGTTCATTATTTTCTTATCTGATAGTTACAATAAAATTTCTAAAACTAAGGAATTTTTTTGTGGGAGATTGCATCAGTCAGAAAATATAATAATAAACTATTCTATTTGTTTTCGTATGCAATATCACGCTCTGTATATCGTAATGAGTCCGTTACGATATATATTTTGTGACCCCACAAAAATAAAAATGCATATTTTTATTTGCTTTTGTTTAGATTTTGTTTCATCTATTAGTGTCGTAATATACCGAACTTTAGTTAAATTGATAAAGTGTCGATTAAGTTTTGCTAGAAATGATTAAAGTAGGTTTAAAGAAGTCCAGATTGAGTTTGGATCGAATTGAAATTAATTCTGATTGAAACAGAGTTCCAAAAGGAAATTTGACTTTCAAACTTTTCGGCAGAATTTCGGGGGCCGGAGATAGTTTCGGACGGCCTAGTGCAATGGCCAGATCGAGCGGGAGCTCTTCCAGAGAGCAAGGTTAGCTGGAAATCCAGCTTTCGGGCATCCGGATTGTCTTGTGGGTGCCCGAATCTTTTTGGATCCCACTTGAGGACGTCCAGAATCCTTCCGGACTCCTAACCCGAGAGTTGGATCGTGCAAGAATAGAGCATTCGGTCACCCGATCTCCCCTGCGGGTGCTCGAAACATGTTTCGGGGGGACTTGGCGGGCGTCCGAGGTGCGAATCTGGTGCAGTTACGTTAGGTTCAAGTGCCCAAAAATTCGGGCAGGCGTTCAAAACATGGCGTAAAGGCTGAGATTTATCTTATTGCAAATATAAATTGTTGGGGGTTTATATGCTATTGTAGCATCTTTATATAACCTAATACTAGAGTCTAAACCCCAACCCTCACCTTTCTTCTCATCTCTCACTCTCGCACTCCTCTTTCTCTCTTTTTAGAAGAATGGAAAAGTCCATTTACTATTTATTGTTGGAGCTTGGAATTCATCTTCTTGGATGCTTAGAGGGGATCTAGGATTTAAAAGAGAAAGTTTTAGGAGGTGGATAGGTGAGTTGGTATTTTTAGGGTTTTATCTTTGTAGTTTTTTTTTATTTTTCAAATGAGGAATTTTTAAGGTTCTAACTTTGTTAGAGCTATTTTAGGGTTTCTTGGTATTCTCAGGAGGTCAAGAAGCATTTCATCTTTGAAGAATCAAGAGATGGTTGGGAATATCACCAAAATGAATTTATTTTTTTATTTTGTAACGTTTTTCTTGATTTCATGCATGTAGCATATATGATATGTAAGCTAAAGTTTAGTCGCATCCTAGTAGATATTGTAAGTCAAGATGTATAATTAGCGTTTGACCTAGGAAAAAATAAGATTTCTAAACCCTCTTGCATGGTGAAAAAAAAAAAATGTGGCATGCATGTAAACATTATGAGAACGTTGGTACATAGAAAATAAGAGTGACATTTAACCTAGGTTGAAACCTAAATTGTGAACATAATGGTGTTGAACTCTAGGTAAATTTAAACTAGAGAATAAGTACATAGAAATGAACTTAGTGCTGATCATGGAAGTTATTATTGTTATCTATTAATGCCTCATTTAGACTGAGTGTGTTTAGAGCGCTATTTTCAGCAGTTGCACCTAATGAAAACTTATAAGTTCTCACTCCATTATGGTTGATATTTTTCAGGACTATCTATTGCCGGTGAGACGCGTGATCACGATAAGGGCATCGAGAGTTAGATTAACCGTGACTAGTTGGTCTAGAAAGTACCCTTTTTTATTAAGTTAATGTAACATTTTGGGTAGATCAAATATTGTAAACTGTAAGGAGTTAATGCTGTAATGGTTAAATTTAGTAGTTTTACTCCCATTCTTCATTTACACATATCTTGTATGATTTGTACATGTTGGTATATATTCTACTTCATGCGGGTAGGATATATCTTGCCTGTTTAGCAAGTTTGTCGTACGTGCCCGAGCGGGTCTAATTAGCAAAACTCGGGCATTTTAAACCATTTATTTTAAATATTTTCTTTCTTAGTAATATGTTCATATTCAGTCATTTTAAACCATCTATTTTAAATGATTCACTATAGACCTTTTATTCTCAAATATAGTGCTCAATTCTTTGCCATTAAATCTCATCCAACGTTTGAAAATGTTAGTATCTGTCACTTTTAGTGACAATAAACTCTCGCATATAATATCTTCGCCGCATCATCCTAATATTATGATATCGTAATACTCATCGCCGTCTACATAATATTCAATCGTAGTATTTTGTCTCATTATAATATCCATCTAATATCTCACACCGCCACATCCTAATATTATCAATATCGTAATACCCACAGCCTTCTTCAATCGTAATATTTTATCTTATCATAATATTCTCATGCGTGATGAAGAAATCGTTACGTAATATCGCCGCATCGTAATATCCCACATGAATTGTCAATATTTATTTTCAGCAGGTCTTTCAATATTTTTTTTATACTTATTAATTGTAAATGTTTATGCCGCATCTAATATTATAATATAATATTGTAATACCCATTGCCGTATCCTATCTCCTGGTATATTCTATCTCATCGTAATACTCCGTCTAAGAATAATTCTCTTATGGGTAGGGATGTAAAACAGGCCGGGCGGCCGCCACGACCTCGGGCTGGGCTGCAGCACGGCACAGGTGCTTTAGCACCCGTGCCAGCCCAGCTCGGCCCAAGCTTCAGGGCCATGCTGGGCCTCTCCTCTTGGGCCCGGCCCGGCACGGCACGGCTCGAAACGGGTATGGGCCGTGCCGGGCAGAGGAGAGGCCCGTGGCTCGGCACGGCACGACCTGCTTGGGCTGTGCCAACCGGGCCAGCACGGCCCGAACCTCAAGTTCCAAGGCAAACTTGCAATGGGCCTTAGGGTCTGAGCTCCTAGGGAGAAAGGCCAGAGCTCTCCTCCCAAAGTTTGCCACCACAGATATTGAGAGGAGACCAAACAGGTTTGGTCCAATGGACCAAACAGTTTTGGTCCATTAGACCAAAAGCCTTCTCAATTCTTTTTTTTTAAAAAAAATAAATAAAAATTTATATATTTTTCAAAAAAATTAAAATTTTGTTATATTATAATTATTTTTATAAATTTTAAAATTTTTTAATCAAAATATCAATTTAAATAGAAATAATTTATTGTTTATATTTTAAATTTTACATTTTTTAAAAAAATAAAAAAAATTAAAACTTTTAGGGGCTGGCCCGGAGCACGGCCCGGCCCGGCATGGCCCGAGCCTAAGGGCCGTTCTGGGCCAGAGGCTTGGTAGCTCCGGCACGGATT
Organism: Puya raimondii; assembly: GCA_016920855.1. Lineage (NCBI taxonomy): Eukaryota > Viridiplantae > Streptophyta > Magnoliopsida > Poales > Bromeliaceae > Puya > Puya raimondii. Next base: position 121,806,658 of record JABWPP010000050.1, on the reverse strand, counting down.
TGGAACCGGGCCGAGCCGGGCCGGCCCGGCACGGCCCACATTACACCGTACTTATGGGTAATATCACCACCTCTTCCATCTCCTCTCTCACGTCCCATCTCCTCTTTCACGCGAGATGGACAAGCCGACTTGTCGGATCGTTGATTCTAATCATTAATTCCAAAAGCTTGAGTTGTTAGAAATACGCAACTAAGTATTTAAAATGTATAGACACAGTACCCACGGGTCTCGATTGTGACTCGGCCCAAACACTATCACGCTACTTCGAACATGACTCGGCCTAACCCAACCTCCCGCCAAATTAGTATTCGATATCGGTTATATAATTCAAGATTTAAAATTCTCAAGAGACATTGAAGGAGAAAGATAACTAAACTAATAGTTTATTAATAAAAACTCTAAAAACATATCTCGACCATATTATCATCTACCGGCTGTTACTTGGATCGGCTCGCTAATTAATCCCCAACTTCATTAAGCTCTTGGCTGTAGGTTTTCTTTTTTTGAGAGAAAGGTAGCATGCTACCCACTTCATTTATTTCTTATAGAAATAAACTTAGTTAGAAATATGAATCAACTAGGATTCGAACTCGGGACCTCGGGTACCAACCACCAAGCCCTTTGCCACTTGCGCTAGGGACGGTCGGTTGGCTGTAGGTTTTCAATCTATAGGCCTCTACATATATATAGACCTTCAAACAACGTATATATGCTAATTTATATATAACTCCAAATTCTATTAACAATCAAATAAAAGATAATTTAAACTTATCTCTAATTATATTTTGAAACTATGTGTCATTTTGCGGTTCAAATCGTTGCACTAACTACTCTATAATTTTATATTTGTTTTAACAAAAAAAATCTAACATCTAAGTAGCATATGTAGTAAAGTAAATTTTTTTGAAAATCGTAGGGTGATATCTTACTTAAAAATAGGTCCTAGAATAGTTAAGTGTAATATTTTTAATCACAGAACGACAAAAATGAAAATGCGCTATACTATAAAATATTAAGTATAACTTTTTTAAATTGTAGAGTGGTAAAATGAATATGCTCACAGTAAGGTAAATTAAAGTTTATTCTATTCTATGTTATGGATTGAACATGGCGTGGCCTCATGTTAAGATTCATTCACCTACTCTGAGGGAGTGTGGTCGAAGATACCAATGGCAACTGCTCCACATACTTTTCATTTTAGCTACTTTTGATGATCCACGTAACTTTTCCTTTGTTTAATACTTTTTCAGTACTAGGTAGGTGAGCCTATGTAGGTTCTCACGTTCTCCTACTGGTATTTAAAATTGGAATGTGTGGCGCATCTCCTATTCTTTATTTTTCTGAAAAATAACAAATAAAAAATTCCGAGTTAGGGGTTGATACAAACTTTAACATAATGTCTGTGTTGTCTCATGTCTGCCCCTTGCTTTCGAGACTAGAGTAGTGCGACATACTTGAGGCCATTAGCCATCCATTGTTGCTGTATTATCACATATAGTACTGAATGTAAATATTAAAAAATAGTAGGTAAACATGTACAGAATTTAGCTGGATTATGAACTATTTTGAAATGACTATTTCAATTTTCACAAATTTTGATTTTACTATTCTCTTTTAGTTAGTTTGATTTGAATTAGTCAAGGATAGTTTAATTTTAAAATTTAAATATGTTATTTATTTTTACAGATTTATTAGTTAGTAAACTTCATTCAATTCTCGCAACTATAAATTTATTAAAGTAAGTAATTAATTTAAATTTTAAAGCCAAAGTATTGCTAACTTATTATATTTAGGACTATCTGGGGTCTCACATTTTTTCTCACTCACCTCTTTAAGCCATGACGTCCTCGTCAGGCTCAGACTCACAAGTATCAGGTGATGTGAGACTCGTCTCACTAAGCTTAACTGACTTTAGGAGAAGCAGTGTTCCACCCAAACAGTCAACAATATGAGAGTCTCGCTCTTTCCGCTGTATAATCCTGACTCAATCGAGACTTATTATATAAAGTTGAATGTTCTCAATTTGAATCGCAACATATCAAATCAACAATTGTTATTTAAGAGAGGCATTTTGCATTATTTAATTGCTACTTCTACAATATTTTTTTCTTTTTTTTTATAATCTCACGACATCTTTATCCAAAGAGTAAAAAGGATGTACTATTCTTATCACTCTTTTTTTGTTTTTATACTAACATTTAAATTTTTTGACTAAATCCAAAAGAAGTTGTTATAATCTTAGATAACGGGTTACATAGATTACCACCTAAAATAAATTGTAGAATAACATTTCTCCATTTAATATGTATGGTTCCGAGTTTGAATCTCAACTCATCATCATCTTCTATTTTCTTGTTCTTGTTCTTCACTCCTCTTCTTTGCCTATCTTCTTCTTTTTCTTCTTTGTCGTTCTTTTCTTATTTCAACTTTGTTCCTTCAGTATTAAGAAAATAAAAATATTACGTTATTTAAAAATATATTGTACTATTTAATAAGTTGTTGTAAATTTAAAGAATACATTATACTATTTGATAGTTTATTGTACCATATTAAATAGTGCAATATACGGTCAAACTATGCAATATTTGTAAAATAGTACAATATACACAAACCTTATAAATTTCAGCATATTCTGGTATTAAAAAAAATGTTGATTTTTTAAAAAAAAAAATAGAATCGATCATAAGTAATAATGTGCAAGTACTTTTTTCTAGAGAGTGGGGAATCTTCATCTAACTCAAAAATTAAAAAAACTTATATATAATAAAATAACGGGAGAATATTTTTTAAATAGTGCAATAGAAGTATAAATAATACAATAGGAGTATAGATAGTACAGCATATTTTAAAATTATGTAATGTATTTTAAAATTCAAATTTTTTGTTAGAAAAGTAAAAATATTTTTACAATTTAAAAATATATTATATTATTTATCATTATGTTGTATTATTTTATAGTATTTTGACTCTTTTGCTATCGATTTTTCAGCCGTTAGATCTTACTATTCAACCAACCACCCACTCAGCCCTAGGAGGACCACCACTAAACTCTAGTAGGAGACTACTATCATTCTAATTCTATAATTTTTCAACCAATGATTAAAAATACAATAATAAAAAAATTTAAATACTATTAATAATATTACAGTCTAATTTCTATTTGGCTGTGCGGCGCCTACTATTCCGCCGCCACATATGGGAATATAATAAGTGCTCACGCCGCGCATGGGAATATTGGAAAGAGATCCCAAGGGGTTATATTAGGGTGGAGATAGAGCCCACTTGCTCGATCCATGACCGGTTCAGAATCTGAATCCTCCGTTCAGGATTCGAATCCTCCCTGCGAGACAGTTCAAATCCTCTCAGAGAGTAGTTCTGATCTTGACAATAGAAAAATTTCAACTTTTAATAATTATAATTTTTTGAATTTTTAATAATTTGTAATAATTTATATATATTTATAAATCATCACTAACATTGAAAAAAATTTACCGAGTATCGTGAATTCATACTTTGAATCTTCGAGTAACTTTTCGTGCCTCGAATTTTTTAAAACTCCAACTCAATCCGTAACGATTCGTCACGACGTGTCACGAAATATGTCAACACTAAAATTCATAATAATATACCTATATATATCTAAAGGGGTAAAAATAATAAATTTGTATGGTTAGAAAGATATGAATAATATATTGGTTAAATTACAGAAAACCTCTCTGTCAATATCGATTTTTTTACTTCCTCTCCCCTCCTGTCATTCAAAAACCTACACTTTGCCTTCTTAAAAATAAAAAATATAAAATATTTACTTCGCCCCCCGCCGTCAGTGTTCCGTTAGGGTTCCGTTTATATCTATTTTTTATACCAAAAATATCCCTGATACCCTCATCCATGCCCACACATATGCCCTCGGCCGCCGCCTCACCCTCCGCTGCCGCCTCGCCCTCCGCTATCTCGCCCTCACACGAAGTCGGAGTTGGGGTCAAGAGAGGCGTGGGGGAGGGTACGGGATGCGGGATGAGCAAGATCGGGGAGTAGGAGATGAAGAAGATGATGACATTTTGATCATTTTGTCACACCGTACTTTCCTATGAACATTTTTTTATTTTTTAAGGGGGCAAAATATAGATTTTTGAATGACAGGAGGAAAAGTAAGGTATTGACAGAAGGATTTTATGTAATTTACTCTAATATATGTATATTTTGAAGAGGCATTTGTAATATTTTAAAGTTTTATACGATTACATTTTGAAATCGTCTTATCTTCAATATTAAAAACTTAAAAATCCTTAGACCATTGAATTGTGGTGCGTAAAAAGTACTTTTTTTTTCTTTTTCTTTTTTTGTGTGTGTGTGGATACACAGCAAGCATTTGTCCAGCCAAATTAATTACAAACCAAATTAATATTAGGCGATTTTCATAATCTTTTTCTAATTTTCTGGTGGCATTTGTTTTTCAGAATAATATTAAATAAAAGAAGTACATAAGTGGGAGGCAGGAAGTGCTAAAATATTTAAAAGGAAAAAAGAAAATGTATGGAGACCAGTTGGTACTTTTTAAACATTTTTAGATAGCCTCAATCATATATATATTTTTTCTTTCTTTTGGAAAAAAAATTCAAAGAGATTGTTAGGATGTATATTATACACTCCTTAATTATATCTTAGTGTGGGAGATGGATGGAATGTATGATGTATGCTCTAAGGGCGCGTACACTTAAGCATTTTCTAACTTCAAAAAACTCGATCTTGAGATTTACAACTTTTTTTACTCTGGTTTTTTATGGTTTTAACTATATTACTTAATTTTTTTATAGTTTAGGATGTTAGGACCGAACTCGGGGCGGGTTTTTGAAAGCATGAATTCAAACGTCGCTGCAAAAAATCGAAATCAAAACCCAAACCCGATGGATTTTGAAATTTTATATCCAAAACCTAGCCAGATCAAAAGCATGAAACTCGAATCTGAACCCGAAAACTCAAACCCAAAATAATTATTTTTCTTTACCATATTTCAAAACATGTTATATTATAGTCTAAATTTCTAAAATATACATTCAAGTATAGCATCAAACATTCATAATATTATATAATGTAACCGGCCGTCCCAAGCGCAAGTGGCAAAGGACTTGGTGGTTGGTATCTGAGGTCCCGAGTTCGAATCCTAGTTGATTCACATTTCAAGCTAAGTTTATTTCAAAAAATAAATAAACGAAGCGGGTAGCGAGCTACCTTTCTCTCAAAAAAATATATTATATAATGTAAAATCAATTCAGGTACGAATTGATCCAAACGAAAGTCCATAGTCGAATCCAAACTTGCCGGGTTTTCGTTTTTATATCCGTATTCAAAATCTTATTCATTTAGCATCAGATAAAATCGCCTGGTTTAGATTCAGATTCGAATAAAGTTTCAAATATTCATACCCATTTACATACCTATTGTGGTTATTGTTTTCGTTATTCATTGAAATGAGGTATTATCTTCTCTGTTAGAATCGTCATGTGTCGCGTGTGTGTGGATCGTAAGCGCTAACCAACTATTCCAAAAAAATATGCTGATAGGAAGGACGCACCCATCGCACTTAAGGGCTCAGCCATAGCGCTCGCGGGCTTCGACCTGACTTAACCCATCTGGACGTTGGGTCTATTGTTGGGCCTCTTGCCGTTAGGTCTCTTGTGGACCACACCCCCACTCAACTTATTAGGCTCATCCAACTCAACTTATTAGTCTCCTGGGTCTATTGTCACGGAACAGAAAGTTGGACATATTTATTTTTAGCCCAATAATAAATAGCCAACAAGTGTGTTATCGGAGATGTCCCACAGAGGTCGATAGAGAAGGCACGGGACTGCTTTAAGGGCTTAATCTTGATCATTCTAGATGTGTCCCCGGTGGCCACGACAGTCCTAGCTACTCTGAGAAAGGAAAGTTTAGTACTCATCCACTTCATGTTGTGGTAAGAATTTTGGAATTTTTCTTTTTTACCAGCATTGTAATTATTAGGATTTTCTGAAGAAATTTTTTATTATTAAGTGGGTGCGCGCTACTTTTCCTTTATTTATAATATTTACAGACCCTCCAAAAACGATTAAGATTAAGCCCTAAAAGAGGTCCCATTTCTTTCTATCGATCTTTATAGGATATTTTCGACAACGTCCATAGAATACAACGGCTGTATCGGAGAAGATAACGAAGGGCGTAACGAAAAACAAAAACAGTAACCATATATATGTTACTTAAGTGATATAGTTAAAACCATATATATGATACTAAAATAAAAATATGGTAAACCACACAGGGAAGTATTTGAGGTGTTTCCAAATTTTTTTTAGATTGTCAAATTTGTTAACAGTTCCATCAAAATTAATTTGTCTTAATTTTTTTTAATAAATAAGATGAGAATAATTATTATATTTAATAGTCAATAGATCTATTATATTCAATAAAATTCTTAAGTTGATCAACTAGAATAAATAAAATAAAAAATCAGGGCAAATTGCACCAGTAATTCGTAAACATTTGGAAAAATTCCATTTCGGGTCCTCTAATTATTAAGTTTGATTTAGAGATTTAAATTTGAAAAGATTTTTATTTTAATTTTTATCATATTTATTATTAAAGACCTATTATTATCTATACTCAATCCATTTTTTCTGTACATTAATTATGCATTATGCAATTGTTGATATTTAAATCTATCTCATATTTTAATCATATCAAGTAGTGAATTACAATCTATTCTATATTTAGAAAATGATTATAAAATTAAAATAACGAGATGAACGAAGGACCAATAAATTTGCGTTATATAGACATAAAAATAAGAGTTATTTTCATACAGCTCCTTGTAAACACATCGAACAGCTCCTTGTAAACACATCGAATCGCAAATATATTCCTACAAAGTTTAATTTTTCATATTTATCCCTGCAAAAGTCTAGTGATATTCATATTTGCTCCTCTAGTTTGTTACCTTTAGAGTACTATTTATTTTTTTACTAGAAGATAAGTGAATAACATTTTTGCCATTACAAATATGTTCCTCTGAAAGTCCTAACTGTTAGAATTATATAGAAATGTTCTTCGAAAAAATTTTAACGGTCATCTTATTTCTTTTTGCCATCACAAATAATATAAAAGGGGTAAAAAGATCAATTTACCTCATTCACTAATTAGGGTTAAGTATTTTACCTATGGTTAAGTATATTTTTCCAACGGATCTTAACAGCAGGGGTATATTTGAAAACGTTAGGACTTCTGTAGGAATAAATATGAAAAGTTGAACTTCGTAGGAATATATCTGCTGTTCGATATGTTTATACGGAGCTATATCCAATTAACCCTAAAAATAAACTGGGTGCAAGTAACATTTTTTAAATCCAAGATAAGAATTAAAATAGAACATTGTTGAAACTTTAGAACCAAAATGAAATATTGTTGAAAGTTAGGGACTTGAAGATTGAATTTATAGAGAAATTCTACTTGTACACCAAAAAAAGGGGGTGTAGATCTTACACTCCTGTTCTAGGATTTACAAAAATCTAAATAATTTTTAGTAAAAATTTAAAAAAAAGTTGATATGATAAGTAGAAAATTAATAGCCCTTAGATAGAGTAGGTGTAGGTTATACACCCGACTTTGGGGTGTACTAGTAGCATTGCTTGAATTTACAAGTTTGACCGTCCAAATAAAAATTTAGTTTAGGCTTAGTTTTGCAATTTACCAATATATAGAATCCGGCTACTATACTCTTATGAGTACGATCGCCTTCGTAGTCATAAGTTATTTTCGATGATAGAGTTTTCGAATCGACGATCTGTACCGTTAAACATGATTTAGAACATTTCAAACTTCTAAAAATCAAGTTTCATAATTTTTTATATCATTTACCTTACGATCAAAATATATTAAAATTGACAAATTTTAACGGTCGGTATGTTATACTTGCTAGTTTAATGGTGAAAAAAATAAGAATCTGTTGAACTTTTGATAGAAAATTCTATTCACTATTTAGATAAAGGTTAATAACTTCGATCTTAAATTGAAACATCCGATCCTCTATTTTTAGGAGGTTATTCAATTTTGAACATTTATTTCATGCTCGCTTGATGGACACTATTATAATTTTAAAAAATTATAAAATTTATTTTCTTGAAGTTTCAAATGCTCTAAATCATATTTAACAGTGCGAATCGTCGATTTGAAAGCTCTATCATCGAAAACGACTTATGAGTACCAAGATCTCCTTACTCATAAGAGTATAGTCGCCCTACTATATATATATATATATATATATATATATATATATATATATATATAGAGAGAGAGAGAGAGAGAGAGAGTATGGCTGGTATACTATCGGTAGCACGGAGGCCTCCGTACTACCAAGTTGTTTTCGATGATGCGGCTTCCAAATCGACGATCGGCTCCGTTAGACTTGATCTACACTATTGAAAGTATTAGGAAATTAAATTTTATATTTTTTCGACATCATTTACCTATCAAACGAGTAGTCTAAAAATGAACGGCTGAAAATAAAAATCTTATAAAAAATGATGATATAAAACTTAAATTTAAGATCAGAGGTACTGATCTTACTATAAATAGTGAAAAAAAAAAATTTGTAAAAATTTATCAGATTTGGATTGTTTTACACCGTTAAATTCACAAAAATATCACATCGACCATTAAAATTGTCATTTTTGAGACCTTTTGATCACTAGCCAAATAATGTCGAAAAATTATGAAATTTAGTTTTCAAATACTTTAAATAGTGTAGATCAAGTTTAACGGAGTAGATCGTCTATTTGGAAGCCGCATCATCGAAAACAACTTGGTAGCACGGAGGCCTCCGTGCTATTCTCTCTCTCTCTCTCTCTCTCTCTCTCTCTCTCTCTCTCTCTCTCTCTCTCTCTCTCTCTCTCTCTCTCTCTCTCTATATATATATATATAGAATTGGGCTGGAATACTATTAATAGTATTTGGACTCTTTTGCTATCGAGTTTT